>CM053582.1:414567914-414578465 GCA_028627135.1 Pseudochirops cupreus
GGAGTGAATTTGAGCTTGGCCTTTTGCTGCACTTAAAACAAAATACCTGATATACAAAAGCATCTCCTCGAAAATGCCGATACGATCTCTTAAACATACAGAGCAGTGATTGAAAATGAAGTCACCATACCTCAAGGCATTAGGCCATTAAAAGCCTAGTGCCTATCTTAAAACTCATAAAGAAAACAATGAAACAGCAAAAGATCATGTTCATTTTATCTTTCTTGTTCCTGCTGACAAATACAATGACTTTTCTTGTCCCAACTTACTGTTTATCACATTCTAGGGCAAGCAGCCTTGTAGTATTATCATTGTGTCATGTTTAGAGTCTTCTGTAGTAGCTAAGGCTTAATAATCATTTCTATTATGAATCTACATTGTAAAACTCACTTGTTTCCATTTGCTTCATAGTGAAACGAGACGTTAGGCAGTCACTATATTGGGCACTGTACTGGGCTAACTCTCTTTCATGTTTAAAGCAGCTTGACAATGTCTGTTGAAAGACAGAAGTAAGCAATGACCAGCTATTACCAAGACTGGCTTATGTCCCTTAGAGTGTTAATCTCCTTTTCATTACTTGGGCTTGTATATTTGAGCTGGAAGTGACCTTAGAGGTCTTGATTCCAGTTTGTTCATTAATGGGGAAAGTGTGACCTTTGGAATCCTGATTGACAACTAACTGGGATACATGTTCATTTCAGTTTCAACAGGAAACAGAGACTCAGAAAGTTTAAGTGACTTCACCAAGGTCAGAGGAGTAATTAGTTGTAGAAATAAAATTTGAATCCAAGTCCTCTGATTCCATATCTATTAATTTTTTCTACTATATCAAACTGAATTATTTTCACTGGCTTTAGATTTTTTTCTACTTAGCACAACTGAAGTCAGGGCATTTCATTGCAAAAAAAAGTCATTATGGACATTTAATTTGCTTACTATTTAACTTTAGCTTATTTTGGTATTACTATGAAATGGAAATGCAAAAACAAGGACTGGTTCATAATTTGTTTATATCAGAAACATAATTTTTCACAAAGTCAATTGACAGAAATTCCGTATTTTATAAATGTAGAGGTTTATTTGTTGAGGCAAATATGTTGTCAAAGAAATCAGGACATCAATCAGACATTTTGCAGTCAACTAGAAATGACTAAATAAGCCTCAATAATCACAGAATAGATATTCAAGAGTCGATTTTTTTAAAATAGATATTTTTTTTACAATTTAGGATAATTAAAAAAGAAAACTAGTGCAATAAACTTTTGAACAAAGCAACAACAGAATAATATAGAAATCAAATTCCTAGAAGCAAGAGAGTTCAGTGTTAAATTTGAACTGTTATCCTTAACTCCCTTGGTGCTCAGCACACTAGGTGTTTCTTAACAAGGAGTGATATTACATATGGTGTATGATGCAACCCTGCGTCAAAGGAAGGTTAAAGGGCAGGATGGCCTTTTTACTTCTCAAGTCACAGTTAGTAGAGAACAATTTAAAATTTGGGCCAATTTTTTTATTCTTTTATTATATTACAGTTTCAAATGTCATGTGTGGATATTTATTCAAAGAAATTAAATTGAGCCTAAAGGAAAGCAAAAAAAAAAAAAGAAAGAAAGAAAGTCTCCATTGTATTCATAAGAGAATTGTATACCCAAAGTTTATATATGTCAAATTTCAAATTAATTTTCCAATATAAATACCACTACAGATTGTGGTTATAGTACCAGATCAGTATATAAAACTAATAACACACCTCTACTTAGGACCCCTTTTAATGCCTCATTGTGGCAAGATGACCTTGTTTTTTCAAAGACTATGCAAGAAAACTGAAAGGTCTGCAAGATCTTATCCAAGCTGGAAAGGCTTCAAGTATTGGCCCAGCATGTGGGCCCAGCAACTGACTATGTGTCTGTTAGAGGGGCAGTAACCTAGCAGAGTTCCAGGAGGATTATCACCAAAAGGTTGGCCGCCAGGTGATGATTTATTTCAGCCACAGCTCATGAGGATTGTAGAAGTGTTGTAATCTATGCCTAGGGAAGAAATACCCATATGGTGTCTCAGTTTGTCAATGTTTATTTTGGTTCCTAGAATCAAAATTCATAAACAGGCTTGCCTTGAAATCCCCAAAACATTTATTAGGAATAATACACACACATGCATACAGATATAATGATGTTCATACATTTTATATGTGCTGTTTATATATATGATATATGTATATATATATATATATATGAAGTATATATGTATATATAAAATAAATAACATTTATTAGGGATATTATATCAATATATATGCAAATGCATATTTAATATTCCTAATACATGTTTTATACATCAGATATGTATACATTCACACATTTCCAGACTGATATACTCATGCATATCCACATACATATGACACAAACATATAGAAATATGTGAATGAATTCATGGATATATAGATATATGAAACAAGTAAGTTTAAGATAATACTCAGTGTCAATTAATTCTGAGCTTGTTGATCTGATTTAATTGGATCAGTGGGAGAACTACAAATAGGCATCTTTTCTTTTTGATTGACTGGGCCCTATCGCTGAAAGTTCATCTGATCAACTGATTTGCTCTCAGGTAAATTAACTGACTGGACCTGTTATTTCTTTATAACAATGAAGACTGGCACTTACTTTCTCTGAAACTTACACTTTCATAGTGCCATCTAGGTTGCTGAGAAGAAAAATGATTTATATGCATTCACAGAGGTAGTTTACATGTCAGAGACTGGACTTGAATCCGGGTCATCTTGGCTCAAAGGCAGCTGTCTAACCATTATGACATATAATTTCTTTACAATAATGCAATTAGCTTTGTCAACAAATGTTTATGGGTAAAGCACAATGTTTGCAAAGAGTAATTCAATGTTGCCAATGACCTCCAGGAAGACTACTGGAAGTTAGCTTGATAATGGCCTGGCAAAGGTTTATTTGCATGACCCAAGTCCTTTAGATTCACTGATATCAAGCTGAATGTATCACCAAAGACAGAGAAACTAGACTGCAAGGAACTTTGCATAGGAATCTCAGTTGAGGATTATCTGAGAAACTCCCTACCCTAGATGGAAGGTGCAAGAGCATTGATTTTACCATATCATGTGAATAGAATAATTCCAATGCCGTGAAAACTTATTTATGTTGATCAAAAATTATGACACCTTATTTAATCAAGTCAAGAATTTATTTATAGCTTACTAAGTGCCAATCACTGTGCTAGACTCTGGGGATAAAAATATAAAGAATAAAACAACCCGTAAACTCCTTAATGTAGTAATCCCACTACCAATGTAAGTCAGCACCTTTAAAAAAAATAAATGATGGTCTTAGACAGTTACCTAGAGCATGGAAAAGTTACATGACTTGTCCAGAATCACACAGCCACTATAAGTGAGAGGCAAAACTTGAACTTAGGTTATCCTTATTTTAAGGCCAGCGCTCAAAAAGTGTGTGCACACATTCATGCACACAGATATATACATGTATATGTACTTATGTGTATATACAAAGTCATGTATATTATATGTATGTATATATACATACATATACATTTATATATACACAGAGAGAGAGAGAGGGGAGAAGAGAGAGAGAGAAAGGAAAATACAAGCAAATGAATAAACAGAAAGTAAGGATAAAGTAGGTTGTAAGGGAGAGTACCAGAAGTTGGGGGCATCAGGAAGAACTTTATGTAGAAGATGTACTGGAAGGAAGGGGGGGGTGGGGAGTTACATATGACTGACTCAGGTGAGGAGTGAGTGCATTCTATGAATGAAGGAAATGACAACATAAGGGCACAAGCAGATAGGAGATGTAGTGTTTTGTGTGCAAAGAAAAGAGAGAAGAACAATCTGGTTGGTCCCATACAGAGTATAGGTGAGTAATGTATAATGAAGCTGAAAACACATGTTAAGGCTAGGTTGTAAAAGACTTTAAAAGCAAAATAAAAGAGTCAATATTTTATCTTTAAAAGGGAGTCACTGCAATAATGAAGTGGTAGGGTGACACTGTCAGATTTTTGCTTAAGAAGAATCAATATGGCAAGAATATGGGTTTGTTCTTGAGCGGGAGAGAGAAGAGACAGAGAAAACTGATTAGGAGGCCAATGCAATCATCTAAACATGAGATGATGAAGACGTGAATTTAGGTGGTGGCTTTGCGACAAGAGAAAAAAGGGTTGGATGCAAGAGATGTTATAGATGAAAAAATTGGGAACTAATTGGATACATGAGATAAGGGAGAATAAATAGTCATTCTGAAAGACCAAAAATTTAAACCTGGGGGAATGGAAGAAAGGTGGTGTTTGCCTGAAATAAGGAAGTTTGAAGGTGAATATTTTGGCCACCAACAAGATAATTAATTATGCTTTGATATTTTGAATTTAGAAGTCACTCTAGGTTATCCACTTTGAAATGACTATTAAGCTAGGTGGCATAGTTGATAGAGCACTAGGCCTGGAGTCAGAAAGACCTGAGTTGAAATCCAGCCTCACTTACCATCTCTGTGAACCTGCATGAGTCATGTGACCCTGTTTGCTTCAGTTTTCTCATCCATACAATGAGCTTAGGAAGGAAATTAAAAAAAAAAACATTCTAGTATTTTTGCCAAAACAGAAAAACAAAAAAGAATAAACAACCCAAATGTTGTCACAAAGTCAGACATGACTGAAGCAAATAACTGAACAATATCACAATTAAGCAATTGGCAACAGGATTTAAGCTCAGAGGAAAGTCTAGGTCTAGATGTATATTTCTGTGAATAGAGATAGTAATTAGAAATAATAATTAAATCCAAAAAAATGATGAGGTCACTAAGAGAGAAACAGAGAATGAGAGGTGGTTGGTAAACTTTTTTTTTGGTAATATTATAGTCCAACATTGATATTTGGACTAGTGTACAATGGTAGGAGAATAGCATTGACAAGGATTTATATGTTGCAAGTTTGTCTCCCACATGTAAGAGTGGGGGTATCATGTGGCTCAAAGAGAAGCAAAATAAGATGCCTCTAGCATTAAAGTCTAGAGAGACTTCATATCTTGGTAGGAGGGGGAGCAGGAGATTGGGGCCAGAAATTTGGCCACTCTGTTCTCCCAAGAAAGAAGGGGATACTGGATTAGAATTATATCTACCTGCTTCCTTGAATATGTTTAGTCTAGAAGTTTTCCATTTCAGGCTAAATCCCTGATTATTAGTCATTAACGGGGCAAGGAGGACCCCAAACTTTATATTCAAGGCTTGACTTTCTTCAAAGCAAAGACTAGTTCCACAATGAACATATACAGAGTAGCAAAAAACCCCATTTATCTGCCTTGGTAGTAAAACGGAAATTAGAGAAAGTCTACATAGGAGAATACGTATCATATGATACAGAGCAAAAAAAAAAAATCTTTCATGGGGATTAAGGTCACTTGGCTTAACCAAGAAAGAGGGCCCTCATCTAAGGGGAAATTAAGCCACCAACATGATATTCAGACTACTGAGGGTGACTATGAATATGCAGACATAATTCTGAATTATGAAATATAAGAGACTCTCCATATAGAAGGCAGAAAGAAAACATTTATTTAGACACCAGAAAACTGAATCCCAACACCAGAAACTGAATCCATGATAGCAACAAACAAGTTAATACACCTTATCATTGCAGGAAGCAACACCATCCCAAAACCTTACTACAAAAACTCACAATGCTAGCCACCTGCTTGCCTGCATTCTCTCCTCCTTCCACACTGGCTTCTCTGACTCCCAGATTCCTCTCAGCTCTGCTCCACCCTTCCTGCTCCACCCATTCAACAAATTCCTTCCAGGACAGGCTCTGTGTGATTACATTCAGTCTATTAAGGGGCAGGAAAGATATTCAAATTCCCATTACCTTTCCAGCTGAGAATAGGGGCTTGATGGAAACTAGTTTCTTTCCAGAATCTTATTTTTTTCCTTCAACTACCTGAAGTGAGGTTGCCATAATCCATCTTCTCTCTTGAATCTGGAAGTCAGAAGCTTCCAAACACCAAAGAAACTCAAGAGCTTAAAGAGACCAAACCTTTGCACTTCTTGTCAAATCTGCACCACTCCTCACACAGGCACAGGGCTTTAATTTCCATCATTGAGAAGAGATTCCCATATAAATATTATTTTGGGGATTTAGGTTGTGTGTATATGTAGATTATACACACATACACATTTGTGCGTGTGTGTACATATACACGTATATGTGTAGGAATATGTACATACATACATATATGCAGATATGTATTTGTGTATGCATATGTACACATGTGTGTATATATCCATGTTGTCCTGGAATAATTCTTTGAAACTCATCAATCATTTAGCATATAAAACCTATATATATGTATATTTGCTTTTGGGCAAACTGAGCTTATAAAGCGTCCAGTGCCCGACTACTAAAATATATCAGAGAAAGTATTCAAATACTTCAAAATCATCCTGGGCAATAATACCAGATCTTGTTGCCTCCTTAAAAAAATAAAAGCATACAGAAAATTAATATAATCATTTTCAACTTGGCTTCTTCTTTTATATATTTTTAAGTAAAAAAAAATCATCAATGAATGGACAGATTATTTATTTTATTTCCTTTTGTTTAATATTGCCAGAATGAAGACATTCTAATAGTGTACTAAATTAGTTTTTAATTATTTTAAAAATATGTCACAGGTTTTTATTCTTATTAAAATCATAATATTATATGAAGTCATGTGATATTTCTTGACAATGGACATCAAGACTTGAACATATATAGAACCATTCCTCTGGGTCATACTTCGTTTTACAGTCACCTCAATTACTTACAGATAACAGATTTCTTTTTAAAGGCAAAGACTAGGGGGAATAACACACCCATGCACCCATATGTAATGGCAGGCAAAATGGTACTTGACTCTTTGTTTCAGCAATTCAAGTCTTTGAGCCTGGCCTGTGATTTTGTAAAGTCTTTGTTCAAAACAGAACTTGTGAAGCCCACAGTAGGAGGAACTTGACAAAGCAGAACAGGAAGGACATAAGAGGAGGGTAGAACAGGAAGGAGATGATGACATAAAAGCTCCAGTACGGGTGTGATTGAGCATAAGTGGGAGAAAGGGTGGCTGTCGTGCTGACACTTTGGGTTGATGTTACTTTGTCAGATCTTTCTGCTGATAGAGGATATTGCTGTTGTTACAGAAGCCCTGGGACCTTACTGCTGGTTAAGAAGCCCTGAAAGAGGACTTTCTTGCTGTCTGTTTATAGCAGTACTGAAGGAGAGTTTGACTGATGTTTTCAGAGATTCTGGGACTTTACTGGTGATTTGTGGTAATTTCTCAGACAGAGGACTTGTCTGTTGATCTGTGTTGATTTCACAGGCAGAAAGTGAATTGATGACAGTGCTGGCAATGTGTGTGAGTATTGTAACTCTGCTAAGCTTGATGTGTAGAGCTGGAATTGGAGCTGGACCAGGAGCTAGGAGCCACCTACCTGTGAATCCAGGTGACAGATGGGTGAATTCAGGAAAGAACTGAGAGCATGGAAGAGGAATCATGGAGTTTGAAAGTCAGGTGTGAGTCAAGATGAAAGAACTTTTACTTCAGTACTTAGTGCTGACTGATGGGATTATAACTTACCGTGACCTAGGGGTGGGAAAACTCTGTAATCCTTAAGGATGATTAAGTTAAGGATGATTGGAAGTCAGTCTCCCAGCAAGTTGAAAGAATACTTTAGATGGGTACTTTGTATTGATTGATTCAGATTGTGACTTACTGATTACAAATATTCTTTTGTTTAAGAATATTTGGCCACTTTAGTAATAAGTTGTTATGTTATGTTGCTGTGAATGTTGTACTTTGGTTTCTATGAATGTTTTGCTTTAGTTTACTGCTGAATAAATAGAGAGCTCACTATACTACATGATCAAAACCTTAAAGCTATACACAGCAGCAGTCCTCAGGAAAGCTGCTTGTGCTCTACTTTACACAATGTGTGTGTGTTGTTTACATTTTTCATGCTTTAGACCTATGATTTCACCACGTACTTTTTTTTTTTTTGGTACGCTGATATCACATGTATATGGTTTGAAGAATAAGGAAAATAAATCTCTTTTGTACAGGTAAAAAATATACAACTCAACTGTGTTTATTCAATCAACAAACAAAATTTAAAAATTTCTATCTCTATGTATCAATCTGTCTGTCTGTCTATCTATCTGTCTGTCTATCTGTCTATGTGTCTGTCTGTCTGTCTATAGTATTTACTGTGTGTGAGGTACTTTGCTAAAGAGTGAGGATATGAAGAAAGGAGAAAAAAACGCTCTTTCAAAAGCTTGCAATCCTATGGGTGGGCCAACTTGTAAATAATCAAATAGATAAGCATTACTTACAGAGTTAATAGAAAGTAAACTCATAGGGTTAGTCAGTCAGTTAACAAGCATTTGTAAAGGAAGCCAAGGAAACTAAAAAGTGGAGAGGAAGAGGGAGACCTTTCAAGCATGAAATACAATCAAAACAAAGGCAAAGGAATAGGAAATAGAATATGGTGTGGAATCAATATCAAGTAGGCTATTATGACTCAATTATTCAGTGGAATAGGAATTAAGATGTCTGGAAAGGAAGAAAGAGAGTAGATTGTGAAGATCTTAGAGGTGCAACAAGCAACCATATATTTGATTTGGGGGAAAACAGGGAGCCAATTGAGTTTTTTAAGTAAGGCAGTAACATAGTCAGATCTATGTTTCAAGAAAATCACTTTGATAGATATGTGGAAAATTGATTGGAGTTGTGAGAGACTTGAGGCAAGGACACCAATTAGAAGGTAATTATAATAGTCCAAATGAGATGTCACGGCCTAAAATCAAAAAGTGTTATGAGGGTAGAAAAAAGTCTGGCTACTGATTATACAGATAAGAATATGTTAGTGAAGAATTGAAGATTACCAATGTTGCCAACTGTAACACCATGCACCAGCAGATTCCCAAAAGAATGTTATTGTGAGCAGCTTTTAAGGTTTGGATTATATAGAATGGTGAACACTCTGTTTATTCCATTACAAATCAAGGCAAATATTCTTTCCAAATCACAATATAATATTCACAACATTACATCTTATCACAGAAAATCACAATATAGTGTTTATAACAGCTTAACATTAGAATGTCCACACAGTTTTCACTACAGTGGCCACAATATTTAGAACAAACCATTCAATCAATTCACAATACAGTAATCAATACTCAATCATTCAATCAATTCAAAATACAATAATCAATTGTCCACTCATGAGGCAAATCATATATCAACTCAATCAGTCATTAAATGCAATCATTAGAAAACCTCACAAACCCTCCTCCCCTCAGTGTCCAGCAAACCTCAATTTCATCCAAGGGGAAGCCTTTTCTTTGTCTTGACTCGGGATTGTCTCTCTAATTCCCTGGATCCCCTTCCATGGTCCCAATTCTTATCCAAATCCACCAAACAGTCACGTGGATTCAGAAACAGACAGCTCCCAGGTCCTTGTCCAGTCCTCAGGGCAGTACTTGGCACACACTGAATTCAAAGGGCTGGGTACATCTCAGACCCTTCAGCACTTCTTTGTTGGGAACTTAAGGATCAGCTAGGCCAAGAACCAACAAAGGGTTATCCGGGTCATGCTTCTTCAGTCCTCCAGCAGTACAGCTGGCCCCAGGACCCAGGAGAATTTCAGCCTTCCTGGGGGGCAGAGCCAAGATGGCAGCGTAGCAGCAGCAACACATCGCAGCTCTCATGTAGCCACACCAAAATACCCATAGAATAGGACTCTAAACCAATCCTAGAACTCCAAAACGCACACAGAGATACTTCCCACTAAAGTCAGCTCAGCTACGAGGAACCATATCAGCACTGCGAAACGAAACCAGCCTGGCCTGAAGCCGCGGCTGTACCCCTGGGGCGGCTGGACGGGAGGAGTTGAGAAGCTTCAGGTGAGCGGATTAGCGCCAGCTGTGAATGGGATTTGTGAAAGGGGGAGATAAGCAGTCTGGCCAGAAGGCCTCCAGAGCTGAAAAGCACAAGGCAGAGGTTTTGCACCCCCCTTGGCTTTGCAACTTCCCGCCCGCGGCCTGCAGGCAACAGGGGGACTGAGCGATTCTTCTCGGCCAGAGCTCTCGCTTTGAGTGGCCTGGACGGATCACCATCTTGGGCCTCGGTCTTGGAGTCTTAATTATCCAGTGTGCCGGAAGTATATAGGAAGAGTCCCCAGCCTCTCCCTAAGAGCTACGGCAGCTGGAAGGATGCCAGCGATTTGGGACAGAGCTTTCCCTTCTGGAAGCAGAGCCCCACAGAGATTTAAAAAAAAAATCATGGTCTGAAGAACCATGAGTAAGAATAAGCATAAGAAGCAAAGTAAGAACAGCTCCCAAACCCTTGATTCCTTCTTTGGGGAAAAGAAAGATCATGGGAGAGAGAGGGAGGAGGAGAGAGCAGCCAGAGCACCCCCACCAGGGGCCTCCAATAAACATGAAGAATGCCTTAAAGCTAGAGATGAGCTGAAGAAAGATTTTC
>CM053582.1:414578965-414610095 GCA_028627135.1 Pseudochirops cupreus
TTGACTACACCCAACTGGAACTTGAGACACACAGGCACTGCAGTTGGGAGATCCATCCTGCCCTACCAAAAAGTGACATAGGAGAGAATAGACTGGGGGAGGGGGGAAAACACTGGGATGGCTGTCTTGGGGTGGTGGGTGGGGGAAAGATGGGGAGAAAACATGTAACTCAAAAAAAAATTTAATAAAATAAACAATCACATAAAAAAAAAAAAGAGAGAGAATCTCAGCCTTCCAGGTAGCCTTCACCAGATTCTGGTCTCAGGAAAACTCCATCTCAGTTTTCAGTCAGTTTTCAGATGCTGGGAGAGAATCTCTCTCTCTCCCTCTCTCACTCTTTCTCTCTCTCTCTCTCTCTCTCTCTCTCTCCCTCTGTCTCTCTCTCTCTCTCTCTCTCTCTCTCTCTCTCTCTCTCTCTCTCTCTCTCTGTCTCTCAAGAAAACTCCAAATCACTTCTTCAGTCCAGCAGCCCAGCTCCCAGATGCTGGAACAATCCTGCTTCTTCCAATAGGAGCCAACAGGAGAAACAATCCAATTCTAATTCTGTCTCTTGAATTCTTCTTATATAAACACTGGCCTCTTCTTCCATGTCAACAGTGGAATTCACGCCCTCTCAACAGGGGACAGAATTCACATCTTCCATACTGAGCTCACACCTTCCATACTTAGCCCTATGTTACTGAGGGCTAAGTATGTGCTAAACTGATTGCTGTTACACCAAGGTGAGTGACTAGTAGAATAGTGGCAGCCTTAGGGGCATTCTTTTCTTTCAAGATCAGAGGGATTTCAATATCATAAAATATGGGGTTTGGTTTCTGTCCTTCATAAATGTATGTAGAAAAAGAGCTATTTTTTAAAATTTTAATTCAAAACACTGTTTATTAATTATCATCTACTATGTTCAAGGTCTTCCATTGGGTGCTAGTTAAATAAAGACAAAAAATAGCCCTTTCCTTCAAGGATGATTTTCATTCCACTAAACATGACATATATACAGAAGAATATATAGTTATTTCAAAAAGGGATTTTGAAATAACAGCTGCTAAAATTTAATTGTCTTTTAAGATTTGTACTTTTTCCCCTTGATTTACTTCACTGAATTGAAAGAGAACAAAGTTGTTTTTACTTTTTTTCCAAACAGGAGAATGCTTTAAGACCTAATCACATACCTCACAGTTAGACAAACTTTCTTTTTTGTTCCCTTTAACCACATTAAACGAAAATAAATTAGGCTAAGAGAATGAACAAGCAGCTTTAAAAAATAATCAGAACAAAGCATCATATTTTCTACGTAATTATTCTATTTATGGGTCTCTGTATATAATATGGTAACTAATAGTAAATAGATATACAAATATATGTGTTTGGTTCCTTTGAATGACTTATTACCCACTTCTTAATCTGTTCTCTGGACATATTTGATGAAATCTAGTTAATAGGGGACTCTCAGTTTGATAAAGCTGTAAAACTGTGACATGAACATTGTCTACAACTCAGTAAACAAATATTTATTAATCTTTCAATATATTCCAGGTACTGTGAGAGTTACTGGTGTTATAAGAAAAAAAATATAGTCACTGCCTTCATTAAGACCACTTTCTAATGAAGGAGATGATATGTAAATAAGTAGATACAGAAGAGATCCAAAAAGAGTGCATAAAGGATAAAATGAGAGGGTTCAGAATTAAAACTGAATTTTAAAGGAATAAAGGGAATGTATGAGACAAAGGTAAGGATTTTCAGCTCCCTCCCAACCTTTCCCTTAGGCATTAAAGACAGGCAGTACATGAAAGACAACATGGAGATGGGAGGCATAGTGTTGTATGGGAGAAACAGCAAAGAAAAGTCCAGTATGATTGAACCACAATATTCATAATAGAGATTAAAATGTAAAACAAAACAATGAAAACATCAGAATGATCCAGGTTCTGAAGAGCTTCAAATGACAAAGAATTTCCTATTTGATTCAAGAAGCAGTAAGGAACCAATGAAGTTTAAAGGAGGACAGTGAGTGGTGGTGGTGGAGATTTATAATATGGTTAGATATTCAACTTTGAAAAAAAAAATCACTTTCATAACTGAGTGGAAGATGGATTGGAGAAGGAAGAGACATGAAGCAGGAAGGCTATTGAAATAGTCTTGATGCTATTTTAAGAGACCTGAAATAAGAAAATAAATTATGTGAATGTTGAAAAGAGAAAATGTTCAAGAGATGGAGGAGAAAAAATGCTTGACAATTTTGAAGCAACATGGCATGGTTGATGGTGAAAAACCAAAAATGATTCTGACATCAAGAACCTGGTTGAGTAGGAGAATGACAGTGCCCTCAAGAAAAATAGGTTAAGAAGATAAATAGGTGAAAGGGAGATAAAAGATTATGTTTTGGATGTGTTAATTTTGAGATACTTGTGGGACATCCAATTACAAATTTCCAATAGCCACTAGGTGGTACCAAACTCAGGAAAGAGACTATGGTTGACTCTTTATGCATCATCTGATAGAATTTGGTTATAATATGCTCAAAATGATACCAATATACAGGCATCCACAAACTCATATCTTATATGTGCATGCTCTGTATAAAGTTGGGCTAGCCAATATCTAAATATGGGGGAAAGATTCCATGAAGCCTTCTGGAAAGATAGGGACAATGGTAGCCCAGTATGAGAAATATGTTCCTTTGGAGTAAATTCCCATGATAATAACAACGTGTACCAATTGAAGTATTAAAACATTTATGTTTTTCACACAACTCCTACTCTTGAGTCCACATGATTCTCCAAGATTGCACCAACAGAGAGCAAACTCCAATAGATGCTACCAACACAGAAGTCCTTCAAATATAGGCCTCTTAGTGTACTGTCTTCTGAAGACAAGCCTAACTACATTAGGGAAGGCTCATGATCAGAACGTTTGCCACCCGCTGATGAAAACTTTTGTCCACAGGCACTCAGCAAGGGCCATAGATCTATGAAAGCACTGCAGTGTATATGGGACAAGTATCTACACTGATGAAATATTGACAGAAGCAATTTTCCAACATGCTAAGTGGAAAACAAGGTAAAATATATGTTGGTAAAATTTCCTTACCTGAGAATTGCCTGTCATAGGTCCAATTATCATCATCATCATCATCATCATCATCATCATCATCATCATCATCTCCTCTCTGATTTAATCATGGTAAGAAACTCCTAGTGGAAAAACAACCTCTTCTCCTTCTACCAGTGAAAAATCAGAATCTGTTCTACAATGTCATATTATTTTAGAGAAATATCAGAAATATTCATTAATATGTTTGACTTGAGTGGATATTTACAGTTAAAGGGAATGTATTTTTTTTACATTTATTTATTTATTTTTGGTTTTCATGACTCATTTCCACAAGATTTTGAGTTCCAAATTTTCTCCTCCTCTCTCTCCTACCTCCCACCCCAAGATGGAAAGCATACTGATTACTCCTTCCCCCAGTCTGTCCTCTCACATATTCCCCCTATTCTGCTCCTAGAATACCCTAGGATGGCTGCTAGCACAGGTTCTTAGATCTGCTTTTCTAAAGGAAAGCAAATCAAAATGGGTTAACAACCTATTTTTATCAAACACAGATCATTTAACTAATTCAGGGGAAAAAATCAGTACCCTGAACTTCAGAGAATATAAACAGAAGTTACAACAGAAATTTAGCAGAGAGAGCTTCCAGCTGTTTGACCATTACATCTGTACCTAGTTAGTTACCAGATAGGGAAGTACCAACAGCTGGATTTTCAAACCTGGGGGGCTCAACAACTGCCCAGAGTCTCATCTACCCAAATCATACAATTCTTTCAAAGTAAGCACCTAATTTCAAATTAAGCCTCTGTAAAGAAACAGGAGTATGAACCCCTGTTGCTGACATAACAGGAAGGGGCTGAATAAGGAACCCCTGTTGCTGATATAGCAGGAATGGGCTAAACAGGGAGGAGCTATACCATATTGAAGGAAGAGCCCAAGCTGGACATTCAGAACTTCTTGGGATGAGCATCTTAAGGCTGGACTGCTCCTGCTTTACTGGAACTTCCATGGAGAAAGCGATTTTGGTTTTGAGAATGGGAGAAAGTGATTTTGATTTTGAGAATAGGAGAAACTGATTTTGATTTCAAGACTGGAGCTATTGAAGACTTCTGAGGGCCACCTGGAGTTGCTGGGGATTGCTGGGGGCCAGGCAGAGCTGCAGAAGACTAAGGAAGCACGACTGTAGGGCCAGCATTTTGTATAAATGTTGTGGCTTTATTAAGCTTTGTCTTCCCAGCAACAGAGACTGTGAAGGATTTGAGGTGGACTGGACACTGTGAGATCCAACATGGAGCAGGAATTTCATGAAGAGCTGGACAAGGAGCTGGAAGCTGTCTGCCTTTCTACTCAGGTGGCATTTGGTTAAATTCAGGCAGGAGTTGGGACCATGGAAGAGGAGTCATGGAAGCTGAGAACCTGCCCTGAGTCAGGATGAAAAGACTTCTCACTCACTGAATAGTGATGTGTAACACTGTGAATTCTGTACCTTGATTTTCAGTGAATGTTTTGCTCTGATTTGTTATTGAATAAATAGAGAGTTCACTATCCTATAGTATAGTGATCAGAACTTTGAAAAGCTGTTCACAGCAGCAGTCCTCTGGAAAGCTGCTTGTGCTTGGATTTATACCTTCCCCCTTACTTTCTCGTAGGGCAAGATGGATTTTTATAACGCTGTGTGCTTGTATATCTTATTTCTTAGTTGCATGTAAAAACAATTTTTTAACATTTGTTTTTAAAATGTAAAATTTGAAATTATCTCCCTTCTTCCATCCTCACACACCTCTGCTGGGAAGACAAACAACTCAATATAGGTTATACGTGAGTAGTTATGCAAAACATTTTCATAGTAGTCATGTTGTGAAAGGCTAACTATATTTCCCTCCATCCTATCCTACCCCATCCATTTATTCTACTTTCTCTTTTGATCTTCTCCCTTTTAAAATGTTTGCTTCTGACTACACCTTTCCCCAATTTGCCCTGCCTTCTATCACTACCCCCTTCCTGTTCCCTACCCCCCCTACTTTCCTGTGGGGTAAAATAGCGAGTCGATTGTGTATGTTATTCCCTCCTTAAGCCAAATCCAAAGAAAGTAAGATTGTCTCATTGAAAGTGAATACATTTTAAGTCAGATTGTACTGACAATGAAGTCAGCTACATCTATATGTTATGATATGCTCTAGTAGGTGTGTTTTTGTGTGTGTATATGTGCATGTGTGCACACATGTTCATGGGCATGTGTTGGTCTATCTATCTGCATCTGTTATTTTATAGCAAGTAGGAAATCCTGCTGTGGAAATTCCTTCCTCTAGCTCTTTTGTAACTTAGTCTTTCTGAGTTTATTTGGATAATGAAAACTTCATCAATTTGTTCAGGTTCATGCAAATAATACATATCAGGAGCAGAATTTAAGACCAGATCTTCCTGACTCCTTGATCAGTCCTTCTCTCTTCTATGTCACACTGCTTTACATACATATGTTGTTGTTGTTCAGTTGTATCTAATTCTTCATGACCCTTTTTGGGGGTTTCTTCACAAATATATTGTGGTGGTTTACCATTTTGTTCTCCAGTTCATTTTGCAGATGAAAATACTGAGGTCAAAAAGGTAACATGACTTCCCCAGAGTCACATAGCAACTATGCATTTGAGGCTGAGTTTTAAACTTGGATCTTCCTGATTCTAGGTCAAGTGCTCTATCCACTAGGTCACCTAGCTGCCCCTTACAAACATATATAGATGAACATAAGACAAACATGTTGAAAAAATATATATATTTTCACTTACTAGGAGAAGCTTGACTCAGTTGCTGACATGATAGAAAGGAGAATAAAATACTTTTGTGGAAAGTATCCATCAAAATAGTACAAAATTTTTCAAAAATGGATTCAAATGAGTTTAGTTGCTTGATAAACACAAAGCATTTAGATTATCATACTAAAATGGCAAATGGCTCTCATTTATGTGTCAGAAAATTTGTTCTTCAGCTTAAGACTAGTATGTTATGATCTTTCCATTTTCATATTCTGAGTAATTAAATGAGTGGCTTAAAAAAGTGTCCCTGTAATGAACATTTCAGAAAGGCTTGGGTTTTTTCAAAGCACCACTTTTTGTTATTATTGCTGTTGTTGCCATTATTATGATGACTTTGTTTTAACATGCTAAGCAAGAGACTGAAGAATCATGAGAGAGGTGGGAAGAACAACATAAAGAAAAAGGACGTTTGGTATAATCCGCACTTTATTATAACAATAGTTCACGTTTATGTAGTATCTTTATACTGTGGAAAACACTTTGTCTATGATAGATATGCTGTGTAACCTTGACAACAATTCCTAGGCCACTATTTCCTCATCTGCAAAATGGAAACAACAATGGCCCAAAATATCTGTGAAAGGGAAAGAATCAGGCTACCATATATAGTAGGATATAAGTCAAGCTGGCAAATAGGTCAAACTGAACATCAAGGTATTAAATATCAGTCAACTCATGCTTTCAGCAGCTTTCCTGCTGTTTCAGAAGCTATTAATGGACAGTTCCCAATATACAGTGGCATTCTAGGTACTAGAAGTAGGATGGGGGGGGCACCTTTAATACTTTCCATTTTCCTTGGGCAAGAATACAGAAGAAAGGATCTTTCTGCATCTTAGCAGTGGAGGACACTGTGCTGCTAGAGTGACAGGACACTTGGAGACCAATTTTAGCAGCCATGACTAAAGGATGAGAACCAGATTTCTTTTACTTCCTCCTGTAGCAGCTCAATGGGGGAACTTTTTTTTTTATATCTTTGAACAAATCACCTTCACCAGCACCCTGCTATGCTAATCTACTAGATTTATAAGCTAGAATTCAATGCGTCAGAAAGATGTTTAAATTTAAAACATTTCATTATAAACTATTCAATAATTTTAGGCCCTATAGCAGACATTTTATCTCTAATCCAATTATCCCAAGTTTAAAGAGGCTTAGGTCCAGATTGGCCAGAGGAGGGTTATTTGGGTGGGGTGGGTTGACAAC
This sequence comes from Pseudochirops cupreus, assembly GCA_028627135.1. Lineage (NCBI taxonomy): Eukaryota > Metazoa > Chordata > Mammalia > Diprotodontia > Pseudocheiridae > Pseudochirops > Pseudochirops cupreus. Next base: position 414,586,030 of record CM053582.1, read on the forward strand.
TGTTGAAGATTCACAACCAAATCATAAAGATGTTGAGATCTGTAGCAATGGAGGGAGTACCCACAACAATGAAATGATAAATTCCTTGAATAATAAACTGTGCAATAACATGGCATGTATTTATTTATATGTACATTTTATATATACAGATAAACATTTGTTATATTTACCTTCACCTGTGTGTATATACGCATAGATACAAAGTTATATATTTATTGCGTATATAATATATATGTAGTATATTATAATATTATATAATAATGCAATGCATGAATGTGTATATCCATATCCATATCCATATCCATATCCATATCCATATCCATATCCATATATATTTGTCTGGACCTATTGCATTGGTATAAGGAGCTTCCTAGTAAGGAAATGCCCTCTGCAAATGCATAGCAGTTAATATCTTGCATTATATAATCTCAGAAAGCTGTTGGTGGCCATCAGTAGCTTGAATCCAGGGTCACACAGTCAGTATAGAACAGAAAGGAGACATGAATGGAGGTTGTCCTGACTCTAATACAGGCTTTTTATTCCTTTCAGTATGTGAACTCTTTTGAAAGAGTATCTTGAACCCGGAGTAGAGAAATGGATTGTAGTCAGAAGACCAGGTTTTCAATACCAGTTCTCTAACCTTGGGCATAGCACTTAACTTTTCTAAGTCTCAGTTTACACATTTGTGAAATGATGAGAGTTAAACTAAATGTTTTTATGGTTCCTTTCAACTGTAAATCTTTTGATCCTATGACAGGAAAAAAACAAAAAGCAAAAACCTCAACAACAATCTAAAAAGGTCAGCTTAGAAAATATAATAAAATATTATATATTGTGATACTATAGACTTTTAAAGTTTGTAGTTACATCTCTTTGGATTCTCCTTTTACCAATGCGTAGTACCATCTTTATAGGAGACACAAATGGTCTTTGAAAAATGGTCTTTCAAAATGGTCTTTCAAAAATTCATTACCATATGTATAATATGGTCAACTTAGTAAAAATTAAGATATATATTTATACACTCAGTCAAGAAAATTTGTATAAACACATCTTATGGAAGGAGACGAGAAAGAATCTCAAAGGATAGATGGACATAGATTAGTGGTGAGCTATACTGTTAGAAGGTATACACACATAAGGTCACAGAATTTGAAACTTAATAGAGTTACCAAGAGGATGCATTTCCAGAGAGATAACACACACAATTCATTAATTTATTTGTATTAGTGTTCAAGCTCAAGACTAAGACAGCAACCTAAAATTGTTAATTTTATTAAAATTTTCTAATCAACTTTATTGTCATACAATAGATACAGATAATCAATGGACTACTCAAAACATATTCAATTATGTAGAATGCATAAGAACTTATCTCCAGCTAGAGAAAAAAGTGATAAATAGAAGCATGCACAGAATGATTTTGCATTCATAATACATACAAACATATGTACATGCATACATAGAGATGTATACACACATATTTATGTCTAATGGTAGCCACTACTAGGGCCCAAAAAACGAAAACAAAAACAAATTTAAATGATAATTTTACTATATATTTAAAGGGAACAGCAAGTTCTACATAATAGATTTGCAGTTTCATGAGTAATTTTTATTTTTTATTATACCGTGTTATGGGAATGCTTGTTTTATTCCATAAATTAAAAATAGAATAAAAAACAGAACCTATGTTCCATTTTTATAATCTTTTAGAAGTCAAGGGCATATTCATACCTTGATAATTCAGCAGAGAAAGTTTTTATTGAAGACATCTCTGGAACTTTGCAATTTTTTGAAAGTTATTTAATCTTTCATTCATTTGAATGCCACCTACCTCAATTATGCATTGATTCTACCTAAAGAAACAAACATCACTTTCACTGCTTAACCAATCCTAACCGTTTCTGTTGCTCAAACAATAATAGAGTATGAAAACCCAAGGATCTCTTTGCAGAAAATCTGTTTAGAACTTTCCACTCAATGAAGACCTAACCAGAACTCAAGCTGAACATGAATTAGAGGATCAGAGGACTTTAGAGTTTAAAGGGAATCTACAGTCCATCAAGTTTGACCCTTCATTTTTCAGATGATGAAACTGAGTGTCAGAGATGAAGTGACATCTACCAGGTCATAAGAGTAATAAGTGGTATTCTTAGAATTCAAGACAATGGGGAAGCAGAATAGCATGTATTGATTGTCATTAAAGTAGTCATGGATTCTTTTCAATCTTCAATTCAAAAACTAGTGTTTGTTGCTATGGCTACTCAAAGACCCACCTCCTCTTACTAACTCAAACCTCTGCTTCCTATGCTGTAGATCCAAATGTGAAAAGAAAATATTAGACTCTTCATATGTGCAGAATAATACAATTAATTTTAAAGTATTCTGTGGAACTTCAATGAATGTAGAGTTAGATAGTGGTGTGGTGGAGTCAGCCAGTACTAACTCACAAGCACTGACTGTTAAATCTTCAGTGTGAGCATTTAAGCATTGGGAATCAGTGAACACTATAAATCAGGGCTTGATTTTTCAATTTGTTGTTCTTCTAGTCTTAGAAAGTATTGGAGAAAATGGAAGTAATGCAGATTCTACTTAAAACTGTGTCATGTTCGCATTTCTCCCCATGGGGGATTGGTTGTTAAACATTCAGTTGCACATCACTGTCATAGAAAGAGCCCTGAGTTAAGTCAAAGAATGTAGGTTAGAATCACAATTTAACCACTTCTTAGCCTTAGTCTTAGTTCCTTGGTGTCCTCATTTGGAAAATGAGTCCATATTCCTATGGACTAAATACCTCCAAAGTCTGTTTTAATTCTAAAGTTATAAAAATTAAGAACATTTAAAAGACCTAGGAGTCAAAGTTCTTTCCAGAAGAAAATTAAGTCTCAGGAATATGTCTCTGTTGTCCTTGACTAGACTTTTAGGTCTGGCTGAGAGTCTATGTGATCCAAAGAGAATATTATCCCTACTGGTATAATCATTCTATCAAATTGCTATTTATCCCAAATGGTGCCTCCCTGCTGCCTACATTTCAGTCCCATTGTGAGATTATAAGTCATTTCTTACAATATCTCTTAATGGATAGCTCCTCAAATCATTATTTTTATTGTAAATAATGTACTGAGGAATAGTAAAACATAGTAAAATGTAAAAGTGCATTAGCATCATTGTATAATCATGGGATAATATCTTCTATAAACCAGAATATTGTCAGCTAACACGTCTTTCAGCTCAATAGATGGTATTTGAAACACCTCAGGGCCAGTAATGTTTTGAAAGTGAAATCAAAGGCAAAAGCCTTTATGATGGGATAGAGAGACTATCAGTGAAGGAGTCAAATGGTTACTTAGATTTACAATGGGAAGGATGCTTAGGGACCAGCTCATCAACCCCATCTTACTTCACAGATGAGAAAACTGAGCCTCACAGAGATTAAGTGACTTGTCCTATGTCACATAGGTTAGAATTGGTCAGATTGGGATTTAAACCCGAGTCCATCCCATTACAAACCCAGCAATCCTTCTAATTCATTCCAGCTAGTTGTGGATATGACTCATGTAAATAAAAGAAACTTTCTTGCATATAGCAAATGGTGTTGAACTAAAGCAGTAAAACTTTTCTTCAACAGATTTTTATTTTTCCAGAATGATGGAAGACACAAAACTGATTCCTGAACATATGTCTAAGAAATCCATTTGCAAGAGAAAAGTAGGCCTTTGGGCAGAGAACTGGTTTGAGTTTCATTTCAGGATCTGTCATGATATGTTTGAGTGATTTGTTCTTTCTATTCCTAAGTTGATTGATTATTAATATGGAAATAAGTGTAAGACTAATATCTCTACCATAAAAGACTACAAGAAAAGCAGCATAGTACGTATCTGAACTTCTTAACTTGGGGTCTCTGGCCCCTGAAAGATCCATGAATAAATTTCATTAGATCTGTGAACATGAACTTGTATGGAGGAAAGAAATCAATCTTTGTTTCCAATAGCCTCTAACTGATATTGACCATTTCCTTCAACTAAAAAAACAAAAACAAAAACAAAACACCTTTCAAGAGTTCATATATTCCCTCAACTTCCCATGGAATTTATGATATAACAGTAGTTGAGATCCCCTGGTATAGAGGAAATAATATTTATTTCAGTTACAAGAAATGCCTTAAGATCCTTGCTGTGGCCAATCTTGGTCTGTGTGTGTGTGTGTGTGTGTGTGTGTGTGTGTGTGTGTGTGTGACAATAATATGGTCTGTAAATCGTCCTAAGTACTTAGAATCCTCTCTTTTTTCATGTATATTTCAAGAACTGTATGCTCTCAAAATTGGGTCTCCCCCAGCACAGACTTTCTGTATTCTTTTTCCAGTCCAAATTCTTTTTCTTTATTTCCTGACCACTATTTCTACTACTTCATGCAGCACAACTATTATGAAAAAGTTAAATTTCATATTCAGAAGCTTCTTTAATGATTTTAGATAGATAAATAGATGGGCAGATAGACAAACAGAGACAGACAGAGACAGACAGACAGACAGATAGATAAATAGATAGATAGATAGATAGATAGATAGATAGATAGATAGATAGATAGAGTAATGCCACACACAAGTAGCTTTCCAGAAGAATGCTACTGTGAACAGCTTTTAAGGTTCTTTTTACACAGTATAGTGAAAACTCTATTTATTCCACAACAAATCAAAGCAAAACATTCACAGAAAATCAAGGTACAGCATTCACAATATTACAACTTATCACAGAAAATCACAATATAGTATCCATAACAGCTTATCATTAAAATGGCCACATAGTTTCCACTACAGTGGCCACAAAGTTTTGAACAAAGAACAATCATCCAGTATCCCTAAGGAGGTTTGCTTCCTTGCTCAGTCTCAAAATACAATAACGAAATTCTTCCACTCATGGGGTAACTAAGTTAACTCAATCAGTCACTTATTCATATTCACAATTACTAAGTATCATTAATCATTAAGTACAATTGTTAGAAAATACACAGATAGATAGATAGATAGATAGATATTACAACAGGTTATACACATGATGTTTTATTATTGTTCAGTCATGTCCAATATTTTGTGACCTCATTTTGGGTTTTCTTGGTGTAGATACTGGAGTAGTTTCCCATTTTCTCTTCCAGGTCTCTTAACCATGGAGGAAATGAGACTAATAGGATTAAATGGCTTGCTTAGTCACAGAGCTAGTAAGCCTCTGAGGCCAAATTTGAATTTATAAAGATAAATCTTCTGATTGCAAACCCAGTGCTGTATCTACTATACCACCTCCATGCCTATTTATACACATATATAATCATTTTTCTAGATTATTTTATTAATGCCTTTCATCTCTACAGTATAATCTTTTTAGTCTCTTCTCTCCATTAATGGACTTTCACTTATCATAAAAAAAAAAATCTGATACATTGATCACAATTGACAACTGATTCAAAATTATGACCTAGTAACTCTTTCTCTCTTCTGTGAGTTGGTAGACATGTTTCATAATTTGTTTTCCATTATTTGACTATTCATTTAGCCTGAGTAATATTTTTAGTGATCCATTCATTTGCACTCTTGCAGTCACACTTTATACTCTTCCACTTATTTTACTGTACATGAGTTAATAGAATTCTTTCTATTTTCAATGAATTTCCCATATCTGTTATTTCTTATTGCAAAGTAATATTCCATTATATTCATATGCCATATTTTTGACCATTCCACAATCACTCACACTGCTTTCAGGTTTGTTTCCACCACAAAAAGAACTGCTATAAGTTATTTGATATATATTCAATTCTAGTTCTATATTTGACTTTCTTAGCATGTTTCCATCACTTCACAGAAAGCATAAATAGATTAGTCATCTTTATTGCATAAATCCAAATTGATATTCAGAATGGATGAACCAATTTCTAGCTTTACTCAGAGTATGTCATTGGATCTGTCTTTCAACAGCCCTTCTATCATTGAAAGTTTACATTTCGGTCACACCTCTGTGAACTTATATGAGTAAAACCTTGGAGTGTTTTGTTTCAGTTTTCATGTCTCCTATGCAAATTTCTTATTTTGAAATATGTTTTCAAATGGTCTTTTTTAATTTGAATATATTTCTGAAAACATTCTTATTCTTTGATCACTTCCTTATAGGTGAATGTCTTTTGGTATTGTATATTTGTATCATTTATCTATATATTTTGTGTATCAGAACTTTGTTGATGAGAAGCATATACTCAGATAGGTCTCTGAAATTTTCATTTTAATTTTCCACCCTAGCATACAGATCTCAACTTACCCATACTTGAACATGCATTTATTAATGTCTTCTCCCAGTATATTTGCAAATGTATTCAAGTTTCTATTCTTTTTCCTGACGTGACAAAGATAGAAGTGGAATACTGAAGCTGTCCATCTATTACTCTTCATTTTTCCAAGATGAAAGCCAATCTCTTTTTCTTGCTAATAGATTCCTCTAATAACATTTTAGGATAATTTTTCTATAAAAATCCTTGCTTGTTGTATGGTACAACTTGTTTACATTCACCTTCTGTTTCTCCATTGCCCTTTGAGTACCTAGATTGAACAATCAGCAAGAGTACTGGATTTGAGGTCTGGAAGATCTGAGCTCAAAATCCACTTCAGTACTTATTGCTGAGTGACTCTGGGAAAGTCACTTAAGCTTCCTCATCATCACTTTCCTTATCTTGTAAGAAAAATTGAGATAATCATAGCAATCATTTTACCAGATTGTTAGGAAGATAAACTAAGATAATATAATTACAGTATTTTGTAACTTGTAAAGGACTAAATGATTGCTATATTTTATCGTTATTCATTTTTATTTCCTCAGACAGCATTTGTACCAGAATATATTAATGTTAAAAAGATTGACTTTTTTCATTATTCTTTGAGACGCTTGGGCTGATAAGAGGGGTTTTTAATTCCCTAAAGGTTATCCAGGTTGCTCTTTTCTTCCCTTTTAATTTTATCTCAATTTATTTTCCATTTTCTGTTATACCTACACATATAAATAATCTATCTAATTTTATGCTATAATATTGATAGTAATTTCTTTTAAGCCAGGAGGATTTTTTCCCCCCTTGGCAGATGACTAGGCCTATTTATTTAGTGGCTTGACTTGAATTCAAAGAAGTGTCTAAAGTGCTTGTTCTAACGCTTGATGCAACTCACAAAATGTCATACATAAACAGGGATATCTAGAGAACTTCTCCTCATAAATATGAGTGAGAATTTGTAAGGAACTTAATAAAATTAAACCATTTATTGTCTTAAATGAGGAGATGATACATGTAATCCCTCAGAACTTTTTAATCACCATCAGTCACAGAAGGAGCCTAAGTGGACAGAGGTCTTGGGTGAGATTCTGTTTTATCTAGATGATCTCAAAAGAAAAATAGAATGGATGGAAAAAGAAAATTGGAAGAGAGAGGAAGAATGGAAACAGTTACATCACAAAAATGGTGTGCACAAAGATGAATTTATACAATAAAGAAGAGGCAGTGGTGGGCCCGAACTATGCTTAAAACTTACTCTCATCTGAATTGGTTAAAAGCACAAAGAATATACACATGCACAGTTGGTTTTGGAAACAAATCTTACCCAACTGGAAAACAAGATATAAATGAGTAAAGGGAAAGGGGGCCGATAGTAATAACAATACTACTACTACTACTACCACTCCTACTACTACTACTCCTACTCCTCCTCCTCTTCCTCCTCCTCCTCCTACTCCTTAATTAAGGGAGGCATTAGTCAGAAACAAAACAGACTCTAAAAAAGACAGCAGGGAAAAAAAGAGAAGGATCAGTATAAGAGAATTAGTTGGAGGGGAAAAGCAGTTAGAAATCATAATTATGAATGTGAATGGGAAAAACTCATCCATAGAAGAGAAAAGGATAGCACAGTGGATTAGAAACCAGAATCCAAGGTGCAGCGTGGTGGCACAGTGAATAGAGCACTGGCCCTGGAGCCAGCAGGACCTGAGTTCAAATCCAGCCTCTGACACTTAACACTTAATAGCCATGTGACCTTGGGCAAGTCAGTTAACCCCAGTTGTTCTGCCCTCCCTACTCCAAAAAGAAAAAAAAAAAGGAAATGAAAAAAAAAAGAAAAAAAGAAACCAGAATCCAATGATAACACTGATTACAAGAAACATGGTTGAAAAAGAATGATACAGAATTAAAATAAAACACTAGAGGATATTTTTTAAAGTAGGGGTCATAATGATGATCGCAGTCAAAGCAAAAGAAAATATAGACCTAAATAAAAGACACAAGCAGAGAACCAACACACATAATGTTAAAAATTACTATATATAATGAATTAACATCAATATTAAACATATATGGATCAAACAGCATAGCACCTCAATTTTTAATGGAAAAGTTAAATGAGTTACAGGAAGAAATAGACAGTAAAACAATAATAGTGGGATCCTTTCACTTAACTCCTGTCAGACACAGATAATTCATACAAAAAATAAACAAGAAAGAAGGTAAAAAAAAAATTGAATAGAACACAACCAGACTAATATACAATGTTAAAGTATTTGCAGATCCTATACTTGATTGCATGCCACCATGTGGGGGGGGGGGGAGGAGGAGAGAGGAGAAAATTTGAAATTCAAGGGATTGTGAAAGTGAATCTTGTAAACTAAAAGCAAATAAAAAAAGTAATTAAAATAAAAACAGAAAAGAAATGTTAGATATGATATTTCTGGATATTACTGAATGAGAATAGCATAGAATATTCCTACTTCTCAACTCTGCATGGTACCTTAAAAAATGACCATGTATCACTCCATAAAACTCTCTAAAAATTCAGGAAGGCAGAAATATAATTATTTTTTATTTTACTGACCATAATGTAATGAAATCACATTCAATAGAGGACCTTGAGGCAAAGATTGAACATTAATTGAAAACTAAGCCATTATTCTTATGGAAGGAATAAGTCAAAGAACAAACTTTAGAAGCAATCAACATTTTCACTAAAACATGATGGCAACAATGAAGTATTGTACCAGATTTTTTAAGATGTAGCCAAAGCACTAATTATGGAAAATACATATTTATAAACGTTTTCATCAGTAAAAGAGATAAAGAATGGAAAAATGAATTGGGTGTGCAAATAACAACACCACAAAGAAAAACAATAAATTAAACCCAACAATGAAATACCAATATAGAAATCCTTCAAAATTAAAGGAAAGATTCTAAAAAGTCAATAGTAAGAGTAGATTATAGAAAACAAACAAACTAGGAGCTACTTTTTATCCAAGATATGAATAAGTCATGGCTAATAAAATTAAATATCATGAACCATTTTGCCCAACTACATTAAAATAAAGCTAATAATCTAAAAGCAGAATGGGTATTTAAAAAAAATGTTATCCTTATTAACAGAACAAAAAATAGAGTCCTTAAATAACCCTTACAAAAAAGTATTTGAACAACCCATAAATGAAATCCTAAAGGAAAATCAAACAAATCAACCAAATGGATTTAAATGTGAATTCTTTTAATCATTAATTGACCAGTTATTTAAAATATTACATGAAATATTTGGAAAAAAAATAGGTAAGGAAGGGATCCAACCAAATCCCTTCTATGACACAAATACAGTCTTGATGTATGAGTCAGGGAGAGTCAAGACAGAAAAAAACAAGGAGAATGTAGACTAATTTCCCTAATGAATATAGATGAAAGAATAAAAAAAAATACAACACTAGTCATGAGATTACAACAATAAATAACAAAAATGCATCAAGTCTGGGCTGGATACATACCAGAAATGCATCGCTGGTTCAGAATTTGCAAGAAAATGAAAACATCTTTGATCATATTCATCACAATGCCAATAGAATAATATGATTATTTGTATAGATACATGAAGAGCTTTTGGCAAAGTGAACTGCCCAGTACTGTTAAAAACCCTAGAAAACATAGGAATATGTGTAAGTTTCCTTAAAATAATAAGTAGTATCTACTAAAACCAAGAGCAAGCATGCTCTATAAAGGGGATTCATTATAAGCTTTTCCAAAGTTTCAGGTTATTTAATAAACACATAAAAATCACCAACATTTTTGTATATTAGCCACAAACCCCAACAGGAAAATATAGAAAGAAAAATTCCATTAAAATAACTATGGGTTGAAGACTTCTAGGCACCAAGGTGGTGGAGTAAGGTATAAAGTATTGTAGCTCTCCCATATTTACCTCCAAACAACTATAAGAGTACCCCCAGAGGAAAATACTGGAAAAGTGGAGTCTTTTAGCCCAGGAGACTTGGAGGATGTGCAGGCAAGAAAGGTCCATCTCACTTGAGTAAAAAAGGTGAATCCGTTTCAGAACAGGAAAAGTCCCAGCCAGCCAGCAGCAAGACACACCTCAGCAAACCAGCAAGAGATCCTGAGACAGGGTAGATGGAACAGGCAAATGCCACCAGGACTCTGCACATGCTTTTGTATAGCCAGGGGACCTGGAAGACTCCAGCTATGAAAAATACCACATGCTTCACTGTAGCCGCAGGCAGGAAGGAGTCCTGTAATGGCCGAACCTCCACATATTTCAGCATAGTACAGGGCAAGCAGACATTCTCCAACAAGTAGAGAAATTAGGCCACACCTACACATGTCTCAGCACATCCCAGGGAAAACAGGCATCCTTTGAGGGTCAGACATTCACATGCTTTAGCACAGGTCAGGGCAAACAGATAACTTCTGGTGGCCAGAGCTTCAATATAGCGCTGAGGAAATGCAGAAAACCCCACTAGGACTCAGCACATGCCAGACACCACCACCATGATCCCAGCTCAGTACCAGGAAAGCTACTAGACCCCTATAGCCTCAAGCAGCACCAGCCAAGCCCCCATCCAACTCCCTCCACACAGCATGAAAGGGTCCTCCTTTGGCCTTTGGACTTATCTGTGCATCATCAAATAAACAGCCAATGCTTACAGTCATTGGCACAAAAAGCCTGAGACAGAGTCTTTTCCACTCTGGGAGGAGAGATCAAATTTTAAAAAAAGGAAAAAGGCCAAAAAAAGATAAAAAACATCACAAAAAGAATCTGATCATTGAAAGTTACTATGGTGACAGGGAAGATCAAGATACAAACTTAGAAGAGGGTAACAATGACAAAACATCTTTGGACCATCCCCCCACCCAAAATAAAAATGAGAAGTGGTCTCAAGGTCAGAAAGAACTCATAGAAGAGCTCAAAACAGGAGCTTAAAAATAATATAAGAGAGATAGAAGAAAAAAACAGGAAAATAAATTAGAGCAATGCAAGAGAATTGGGGGGGGGGAAGAGTGAGCAGCCTGGAAAACTGCTTATAAAGAAGAATTGGCCAAATGAAAAAAGAGATAAAAAAAAAAACTGAAGAAAACAGCTCATTAAAAGTGCATTTGACCAAAAGGAAAAGAAAGTATGAAAGCTATTTGAGGAAAACAGCACATTAAAAGTTTGAACTGGGAAAGTAGAAGCCAGTGAATCTGTGACATATCATGAATCAAACAAACAAAATCAAAAGAATGGAAAAGTGGAAGAAAATATAAAATATTTCATGGGAAAAACAACTGACCTGGAAAATAGATACAAGAGAGACAATATCAGAATCATTGGACTACCTGAAAGCCATAATCAAAAGGAGGACCTGAACAGCATCTTTCAAGAAATTATCAAGGAAAACTGCTCTGATGTCCTGGAACTACAGAGCAAAATATGCAATGAAAGAATTCACTAATCACATCAGGAAAGAGATACCCAAATAAAAACGCCCAGGGATATTATAGCCAAATTTCATGAATATCAGGTTAAAGAAAAAGTACTACAAGCGGCCAGAAAGAAACAATTCAAATATTGGGGTATGGGGATCACAATCAGAATTACAAAGGACTTGACAGCTGCAACTTTAAAGGATCAGGGTTATGTAACACGATATTTCCAAAGGCAAAGGAGCAGGGGCTATAAGTAAGAATCACTTACCTGACAAAATTAAGCATAATATATCAAGGGGGAAAAATGGTCATTCAATGAAATCTAAAGATGTCAAGCTTTCATAAGAAAACCAGAACTAAAACAAAAATTTGATGTTTAACATCAAGACTCAAGAAAAGCAAAAACATGTCAAAAGACAAAAGAAAACATAAGAGATTCAATAGAGCTAAACTATTTCCATCCTTACAAGGGAAGATGGTACTTGTAATACCTAAATATTGTACCACTAATAGTATAGCTAGAAGAAATATACATCAACAGAGGGTACAAGTATGAGGTGAATTTGAGGGAATGATATAAAAAAAGGGATGAGAAAGAAGAGTACAATAGGTGCAAAAGGAAGGGAGAGGTGGAGTGGGGTAAATCATGTCACATGAAGAGGTATAAAAGACCTATCACTGTAGAGAGGAAAATGGGAGGGTGGGTGACGAGCATTGCTTGCACCTTAAGCTTTATAAGGTTTGCCTTAAAGAGGGAATAATACACATGACCAGTTGAATATAAATATATCTATCTTACCTGACAGGGAGGAGGGTAGGAGATGAAATGTGTGTGTGTGGGTATGTGTGTGTGTGTGTGCGGGGGGATAGGGAGTGACAGAAAGGTGGGCTGATCAGGGGAGATGGTGGATAGAAGCAAATCACTAGTGAGGAAAGGAGAGAGAAGACAAAGAGGAGAAATAATAGGATGGAGGGAAATACAGAGTAATTATAACTGTAAATAAGCATAGGATGAACTCTCCCATATAACCAAAGCATTCAGCAGAGTGGATCAGCAACCAAAATACTACAATATGTTATTTACAAGAAACACACTTGAAGCAGAGACACACAAGCACACAGTAAAGGTAAGTGGCTGGAGCAGAATTTATTATGCTTCAGCCAAAGCGCAAAATAGCAGGAAAAGCAATCCTCATCTCAGATAAAGTAAAAAGAGCACAGGTATTAGAATCTCTCTGAGCCACTGGAAGTTAATATGCATGTGTTATAGAAGTGACATTTCCTTAAAGCAGCGGTTCTCAACCTGTGGGTCATGACCCCTTTGGAGGTTGAATGACCCTTTCACAGGGGTCACTGGGGTCACCTAAGACCATCAGAAAACACATATTTCCAATGGTCTTAGGAAAGGAGACACTGCGCTCCTCTATCTGTCTCCAGGCAGGTTCACCCACATGCAGACATGCCCACATATGAGTATTAAAGGGTCACAGCATTAGGAAGGTTGAGAAACACTGCCTTAGAGGGTGGAATAGGAACAACTTATTCTGTTGGTGTTTGACTAGTCAGAGAGAATTTTTCAAATCAAGGCTTTATTTAGAGTATGACTGTGATTGGTACAGTGGGAAGGGTGCCAGATTTGGAGTTAGAAAACCTGGGTTCAAGTTGTGACTAAGCTATTTACTAGCTGTGTGCCCTTGGGTAAATGACTCAATCTCTCTGAGCTTCAATTACCTTATCTATAAAATGAGACAATTGGACTAGATGATTTCCAAGGCAGCTTCCAAGGCTATCTTCTCTAGTACTGGTTATATCTTTTCCTACCACAGCTAAGACCCCACCACCAACATACTGACTCTAGAGAAAAAAATCAGAAAGAATAGCCTTTATTCCTCAATGACACTTCCAGACTCTCCCTTTACATTTATCAATCAACAATCTCCTCCTTTGAAGTGCACTGAAACAAAATTTCAGTCTTCTTATATTTTACTTCCTTGTATAAATTCTCTGATCTAATTGTACTGACCTCTTATTCATCACATGCAAAACTTTTATCTCCCAACTCCATGCATTGGTTGTTCCCCATGTCTGGAAGCTAGAGAAAGAAATAGACAGCAAAACTATACTAGTGGGGGAACTCAACCTCCCCCTCTCAAAACTTGATAAATTCAACCAAAATAAAAACAAGAAATAAACTAAGGCAGTAAACAGGATATTAGAAAAGTTTGATATGGCAAACTTTGGGAGAAAACTGAATGGGATAAAAAAGGAGTATATCATTATTTTTTCCTCATGGCACCTCTACCATGGCACCTCTACAAAAATTGGCCATGTAATATGGCATAAAAATCTGAAAAATCAAATGTTAAAAGGCTGAAATAGTAAATGTTTGCTTTTCAAATAATAATGCAATAAATATTACATTCAACAAAGGGCAGTGGAAATATCAATTAACAATTAATTAGAAATGAAAAAAAATCTTATCTTAAAGAATAAGTGGGCCAAAAATTAATAATAGAAATAATCAATAATTTCATTAAAGAGAATGACAAGAATGGGATCATGTGCTAAAATTTATGGGAGGCAGTCAAAGTGGTACTCAGGAGAATTTTTTTTTCTCTAAATACTGACATCATCAAAATGGAAAAAGAACAGGTCAATGAACTGGGTATGTAACTAAAAAAAAAAGTAAAAAAAGAGAACAAGTTAAAAAATCTCTAATTGAGCTCCAAATTGGAAATCCTGAAAATTAAAGGTCAGATTGATAAAACTGGAAAAAAAAAACAAAAACTATTCAGCTAATAAGTAAATCTAGCAACTGATTTTATGGTGGACAATACCCAATAAGATAGAAAAGTCATTGGTTAATTTGATTTAAAAAACAAAAAAGAGAGTAGCGTGCTGAGAAGGCTGGACAACAACCTGACACACCGAGAGGCCTGGTCGACATGGAGACAAGTTGATCCACCAATCACAATAGCCATTCCCAGGCCTATCACTGTGGGGTGGGGATCTGATGGATCAGGGTAAGAGACAAATGCAGGGCCCATGACAGTGGCAGTAACTATCCCTGAGACTACCAACCCAAAGGCTGAAAATTTTAAAAGCCCCTATATGAATGTCCAGGGACCAGGAAGACAGAGTGAACTCCAGCTACTCCAATTCCCCCACCTTCTGACCCTGAAAATACAATAATTATTGCCACAGAATAAAATTTTAAACAGTAAAGGCTTGGGAATCCCAGAGGAAGGGCATGGCTAAGGCCCTGCCTCAAAATGGATAAAAAACAGACTGCAAAGACAGTTCGAGGAAGAAATAACATACTACATTAAGTATAAAAATTTCTCATACACTACAGGCGGTAGGAGGGGGAAAGGGCTACCAAGGAGATGTGGTTAAAAGGGAAGGAAGAAGGAGTAAGGGGGAAGTGTAGGAAAAGGGAGCTGATAAGAAGGGAATACTGAGGGAGGCAGTGGTCAAAAGGAAAACTCTTAAGGAGGGGAAAAGAGAAGGGGGAAAAATAAAAGCATAAACAGAGGAGGGAATATGATAGAGATGATATCTAGATAAGGGAAAATAATAAGTATAATTGATCACATCAACAACAAAACTAGTAGAAATGATTATCTTAATAGATGCAGAAAAAGGCTTTTGACAAGATACAACACCCATTCCTATTAAAAACATTAGAAAGTATAGGAATAAATGGAGTCTTCCTTAAAATAATAAGTATCACCTATCTAAAACCAACAGCAAGTATTATGCTTAATGGGGATAAGCTAGAAGAATTTCCAATAAGATCAGGGGTGAAACAAAGATGTCCATTATCACCCCTCTTAGTCTGTTTGGTTCTAGAAATGTTGGCAGTAGCAATAAGTGAAGAAAAAGAAATTGAAGGAATCAAATTAGGAAAAGAAGAGACTAAGCTACACTCTTTGCAGATGATATGATGACATACTTAGAGAATCCTAGAGAATCAAGTAAAAAGCTACTTGAGAAAATAAACAAATTAGGCATAGTTGCAGGATATAAAAGAAAACCATGTAAGTCTTTAGCATTCCTATATATCTCTAACAAAATCCAACAGCAAGAGATAGAAAGAAAAATCTTATTTAAAGTTAATGTAGACACTCTAAAATATTTGGGAATCTACCTGCCAAACAAACCCAGGACTTATATGAACATAATTACAAAACACTTTTCACACAAATAAAGTCAGATTTAATTGGAAAAACATCAATTGCTCATGGCTGGATCAAGCTAATATAATAAAAATGACAATTTTACCTAAATTGAATTAAATATTTACTGCTATACCAATCAATACACCAAAAGACAACTTTATAGAGCTAGAAAAAATAGTAGTAAAATTCGTTTGGAAGAACAAAAGGTCCAGAATATTATGGCAATTAATGAAAAGAAATGCTAGGGAAGGTGGCCTAGCCATACCAGATTTTAATCTGTATTATAAAGCAGCAATCATCAGAACTACTTGTTACTGTCTGGGGAATACAATAGTGGATCAGTGGAATAGATTGGGTACACAAGACTCAGCAGCCAATGATTATAGCAATCTACTGTTTGATAAACACAAAGACACCAGTTTTGAGGATAAGAATACACTATTTGACAAAATCTGGGAAAACTGGAACATAGTATGGCAGAAATTGGGCATAGACCAGTATCTAACACCTTACACCAAAACAAAGTTGAAATAGGAGCATGATCTAGGTATAAAGGCTGATACTACTGTAAGCAATCTGGGAGAGCAAGGGATAGTTTACCTGTCAAATCTATGGAGAGGGGAAGACTTCATGATGAAACAAGAGTTAGAGAGCATTATAAAATGCAGAATGGATAATTCTGATTATATCAAATTGAAAAGCTTCTGTACAAATAAAGCCAATGTTACCAAGATTAAAAGGAAAGTGGAAAATTAGGAAAGAATATTTACAACTAGTGTCTCTGATAAAGGCCACATTTCTAAAATATACAAAGAATTGAGTCAAATCTATAAGAATACAAGCCACTCCTCAACTGATAAATGGTCAAAGGATATAAATAGGCATTTTTCAGAAGATGAAATTAAAGATATCTATAAGCATATGAAAAAAATATTCTAAATCACTAGTGATTAGAGAAATGCAAATCAAAACCACTCTGAGGTACCACATCTCACCGGCCAGATTGGCTAAGTCGACAAAACAGGAAAATGATAAATGCTGGAGAGGATGTGGAAAAATTGGAACACTAAAGCATTGTTGGCGGAGGTGTAAACTGATCCAGCCATTCTGGAGAGCAATCTGGAACCACGCCCAAAGGGCTATAAATAAATGCATAACACTTGATTCAAGAATACCACTTCTAGGATTATATCCCAAAGAGATCATAGAAATGTGAGGAGGTCACGTATGTAGAAAAATATTTATAGCAATCTTTTTGTGGTGGCAAAGAACTGGAAATCAAGGGGATGTCCATCAATTGGGGAATCGATGATCAAGTTGTGACATATGAATGTAATGGAATACTACCGTACTATTATAAATGAGGAGCAGACAGACTTCACAATAACCAGGAGAGACTAATATGAACTGATGCTGAGTGCGAAGAGCAGAACCAGGAGAAATGTGTACACAATCACAGACACAATGTAAGTGTGATGACTAACTTCAATAGACTGGGCCCCTCTCAGCAATGTAAGGTTATAAGACAACTCCAAAAGACTCATGATCAAAAGAGTTATCCACATCCAGAGAAAGAGATGCAGAGTCTGAATGCAGATTGAATTGCAAACTATTTGTTTTTTTTTCTTGTTTTGTTTTGTTTCCTCTTTCCCACTGATCATTCTGTGAGTTATAATTCTTCTTTACAACCTGATTAATGATTAATGTGAAGATATTTGCAGATCCTGTATTCAAGTGCACGCTGCGATGATGGGGGAGGGTGGAGAGGAAGGGGGAGAAAATTTGAAACTCAAGGGACTATGGAACTGAATGTTGTAAACTAAAAGTAAATAAACCAATTTATTTTTTTTAAAAGAAAAAAAAAAGGAAACCAAAAACACAGCATAAAAAATGAAGCATGAAATCACCACCAATGAAAAATAAATTAAACACACAATTAAGAAATATTTTGCCCAATTACATACCAATAAATCTGACCATCTGAGTGAAATGGAGGAAGATTTACAAAAAAAATATAAATTGCTTTGATTAACACATTAGGGAATAGAATGCTTAAATAATCCCATTTTAGGGGGAAAAAACTGGACAAGTCCTTAATTAACTTTCTAGGAAAAAATCTCCAGGGAAAGATGTGTTCATAAGTGAATTTACCCAATGTTAAAAGAATCATCAATTCCAATACCATATAAAGTGTTTGGGGGAAAAATAGTGATGAAGGTGTCCTACTATACTCCTTTTACAATGCAAATATGGTGCTGGTACCTAAACCAGGAATATCTAAAACAGAGAAAGAAAATTATAGATCAGTTTCCCTAATGAATAATTGATGCAAATATTTTGAACAAAATACTGGCAAGGTAATTACAGTAATATGTCCTGATAATTATATACTATGATCAGGTGGAATTTATACCTGGAATGCAGGACTGGTTCAATATGAGAAAAACTATCAATATAATTGACTATATCAACAACAAAGCCAACAGAAATCACATTATTATCTCAATAGATGCTGAAAAAGCTTTTGATGAAATACAGCACCCATTCCTATTAAAATTACTAGAAAACACAGAAATAATGGGAGCATTCCTTAAAATGATAAGCAGTATCTACCTAAAACAATCAACATGCACAGTCTACAATGGAGATAATAAGCAAGAAGCCTTAACAATAAACTGGGGTGAAACAAGATGTCTATTACCATCACTATTATTCAATATAGCACTAGAAAGTTTAACTATAAAAATAAAAGAAGAAAAAAATGAAGGATTTAGAATAAATGAGAAAAAGACTATTATTCTTTGCAAATGATATGATGCTATACTTAGAGAATTCTACAGTGTCAACTAAAAGATTGTTTGAAATAATTAACAACTTTGGAAAAATTGTAGGATTTAAGGAAAACCTTCATAAATCATCAGCATTTCTTTATATTAGCAATAAAGCCCAGCAGAAAGAGATGAAAAGAGAAATTGCTTAAAATAATTGTAAACAATATAAATACTGAGGAGTCTACCTGCCAAAACAAACCCAGGAACCATATAGACACAATTACAAAAAACAAAATAAAATATTTTCACAAAAAGTCAGATCTAAACAATTAGAAAAATATTAATTGCTCATAAGTAGGCAGAGCTAAAAAAATAAAAATGACAATTCTGCCTAAACTAACTTACCTATCCAGTGCTATTCGAATCGAACTACCAAAAAATCATTTTATAGTGGTGGCTAGGTTGCACAATGAATAGAACACTTGCCCTGGAGTCAGGAGGACCTGAATTCAAATCTGGCCTCAGACACTTAACACACATACTAGCTGTGTGACTTTGGGCAAGTCACTTAATTCAATTGTCCTCCAAAAAGCAAAGAAAAAAATCATTTTATAAAGTTATAAAAGAAAAACACAAAATTTACCTGGAAGAACAAAAGGTCAAGTATATCAATGGAATTATTGAAAAAAAAAATTAAAAGAAAGGTGGGCTAGCAATACCAAATCTCAGACTATATTATAAAGCAGTAATTATCAATACCATCTGGTCCTGGGTAAGAATCAGAGTGGAACAGTGGAATAGATTAGATCATAACGCACAGTAGCCAATGACTGTAATAGCCTAGTATTTCATAAACCCAAAGACCCCATATTTGGTATAAGAACTCACTATCTGACAAAAACTGCTGGGAAAACTGGAAAACAATAAGGCACACTAGGTATAGAACAACATCTTCCATTTTATACAAAGATAATGTCAAAGTGGGTGCATGATTTAGACCTAAAGGATGATACCATAAGGAAATTAGAAGACCAAGGAATGGTTTACCAGTCAGATTTATGGGGAGGGGAAGAATTCATGACCAAACAAGACATATAGAGCATTACAAAATGTAATGTAGATAATCGTGATTAAATTAAATTAAAAAGCTTTTATACAAACAAAACCAATGCAACCAAGATTATGAGGAAAGCAGAAAACTAGACAACAATCTTCATAGCAAGTGTCTCTGATAAAGGCCTCATTTTTCAAATATATAGAGAAACAAGTCAAGTCAATAAGAATATAAGCCATTCCCCAATTGATTAGTGGTCAAAGGAAACAATCAGCCAGTTTTCAGATGAAGAAATCAAAGGTATCTATAGGCACATTAATAAGTGCGCTAAATCACTTTTTATTAGAGGAGTGCAAATTAAGACAACTCTGAGATACAACCCCACATCTATTAGATTGCCTACCATGACAAAAAAGGAAAATGATAAATGTTGGAGACAATGTGGGAAAATTGGGACAGTGATGCTCTAGTGGTGGAGTTGTGAATTTATCTAATCATTCTGGAGAGTGATTTGGAGCTATGACCAAACTGTGCATACTCTTTGATCTAGCAATACTACTGCTATATCTGTACCCCAATGAGATCATAAAACAGAGAATAGGACCTATCTGTGAAAAAATATTTATTTAGAAGATGGTGGAGAAGAAGCCCAAACTTGGTGAGAGCTACTGCTCCAATCACTTCCAATACATGTAAAAAAAAATGACTCTAAACAATTTTTTAGAGCTATAGAACACACAAACTGACAGAGAAACAAATTCCCTCCTGAAGGCAATCTGGCAGGCCAATAGGAAGGGTCTAACACACCAAGTTGCAAGCTGAGCACAGTCTTGTATGAGTCACATGGTTCTGCCCCCAGGGTGGCTCCAAACAGAAGCCACCAGAGCGGACTTCAAGAGAGTGAATCACCAACAGCTGTGGTGGTTTCCAGACTTCTCAATCCATAAACACCAAAAATAAAGTAAAAGTTTGGTATGGAACACTGTTGGAACAGAGGGACAGAAGAGCATGGTCCAGCCCCTGCACCCAGGACAAGAAGTGGTGGAGACACGGCAGCTTCAGCTGCTGCCATGTTGATGCTTCTGGAGCTGCTTGCCGGCAGACTGTAGGGGGACCAAGTGGCCATTCAGAGAGTAATTGCTCTTGCTTTAACCTGCCTGGATCAGAACCTCAGTCTTGGGTGGTAGCCATGGATTGTGTGACTAGTGTGCCAGAGCTTGTGGGGAGTGCAGACAGGGTGCCCTTTTAATAACTCCACCAGCTGCAAAACCCCCAGCAATTTGGGACATAACTCTGAACAATTTGGAAGCAGACTTCTACCATAGCAAAGAGCTCAAAAGTCCAGTAATTGGCTGGCAATATGAGCAATCAGAGGAAGCACAAATAGACCATAGAATCCTTTTTTGGGGACAAAAGGGATCAAAGCATGGCATGAGAGAAAGACAGCAAAGTCACAACATATGCATCAAAGGCCTCCAAGAAAAATGTGAATTGATTATAGGCCATAGAGGAGCTCAAGAATGATTTTGAAAATCAAGTAAGAGGCTGCTCTACCTTCAGTTGGTGAGGAGACAGTCCCAGCTGCCCTGGCTCTCAAGGGGACTGACTATGACATCTTTCCCATTAACCTCATAAAGGACATAGGGCATCAGTTTACTAAAGAATTTCAGACACTGAGCCCCATGAATCAAGTGCCAGTCCTGAAGATTGATGGCATTACACTTGCTCAATCACTGGCCATCATTGAGTACCTGGAAGAGACACAACCAACACCCATCAGGCTCCTGCCACAGGACTCCAAGAAAAGAGCCAGTGTTTGAATGATCCCAGATCTCATTGCTGGTGGAATTCAAACCCTGCAGAACTTATCTTTCCTAAAGAAAGTGGGCCAGGAGACTCAGCTGACATGGGTGCAAACAGTCATCAACTCTGGCTTTGGAGCCCTAGAGCATGTCCTGCAGAGCACAGCAGGGAACTACTGCATGGGAGATGAAATCTCCATGGCTGACATATGCTTGGTGCCTCAGATGGCTAATGAGTGCGGTTTAAGGTGAACCTCTCTATATACCCCATCATCAGCGGCATCTGCAAGGCCTTGTTCACCATGGAGGCTTTCCAAGTGAGCCACCCTTCCTGGCAGCCTGACACCCCTCCAGAACTTCGGGCCTAAATCCTGGCATTTCCACCTTAGGCACAACTGAGAGTGTGAGATGCACAGTTTTAATGCCACAGAGATCAATAAATCACACTTAGTGAAATGAACCCTGGCATAGAAGCTGTGAGATCTAGGTTGGAATTCTAGCTTTGCCAACCTCAGAATTCCTCTGGACTTAAGTTTCCTGTTCTATCAAATCTGAAGGTCAATAATACCTGTTCTGTTTGTTCCATAGGGTTATGGTGATTAGAATCAATACAATCATTTAGGCAAAATGCTTGGAAGGTCATGAAGTACTGAATAAATAAATAAATGACAGGGAAAAAAAAGAAAATCAAGTAAGAGAAGGGGAGGAAAAATTGGGAAGAGAAATGAGGATGAAGCAAGAAAATCATGAAAAGAAACTCAACAGCCAGCTAAAGGAGACCCAAAAATTCACTGAAGAAAAAAACACCATAAAAAATAGACTAACTCAAATGGCAAAAAAGGCCCAAAAAGTCAATGAGGAGAAGAATGCCTTAAAAAGTCAAATTTGCCAGATGGAAAAGGAATTTAAAAAATTCAATGAAGAGAATAACTCCTTCAAAATTAGATTGGAGCGATCAGAAGCTAATGACTTTATGAGAAATCAAGATACTTTTAAATCAGATCCAAAGAAATATGAAAGAAAGAAGGCATGTGAAATATCTCAATGGAAAAACCACTGACCTAGAAAATAGATACAGGAGAGATAATTTAAAAATTATTGGACTACAGAAAAGTCATGATCAAAAAAAGAACCAAGACACCATCTTTCAAGGAATTATCAAACAAAATTGTTCTGATATTCTAGAACCAGAGAGCAAAATAGAAATTGAAAGAATTCGCCAATTGCCTCTTGAAAATGATGCCAAAAAGAAAACTCAGAGGAACATTATAGCCAAATTCCAGAATTCCTAGGTAAAGGAGAAAATATTGCAAGCAGTCAGGAAAAAACAATTTGAGTATTATGGAAACACAATCAGGATAACACAAGACCTAGCCGCTTCTACATTAAGGGAATCAAGGGCTTGGAATATGATATTCCAGAGGTCAAAGGAGCTAGGATTAAACCAAGAATCACCTAAACAACAAAACTGAGTATAATGCTTCAGGGGAAAATAGGATTTTCAAGCATTTTTGATAAAAAAAAAAAACTAGAGCTGAACAGAACATTTGATTTTCAAATACAAGAAGCAAGAGAAGCATGAGAAGGTAAACAGGAAAAAGAAATCATGAAGAACTTATTAAACTATTTCGTTCCTACGTGGAAAAATGATCATTGCAACTCATGAGACTTTTCTCAGTGTGAGAATAGTTGAAGGGTATATATAAGTATAAATGTATACATAAATATATGTGTATGAATAGGAGGGAGTATGTGTATATAAATACATATGTGAGTGTGGGCATATGTATGTACATGTATACATAGACAGAGGGCACAGGATAATTTGAATATGAAGGGATGATATTTAAAACATAAAATTAAGAGGTGAGAGAGGAATTTATTGGGAGATGGAGAAAGGGAGAGACAAATCAGTGTAAATTATCTCATATAAAAGAGGCAATTGAAAACTGTCACAATGGGCATTGCATTTTTGGACGTTTTTTGGTATTTGTTAGTCTATTTTTAAACATTTATTTATTTATTTATTTTCTTGTTTACATAATTCATTTCCACGAGATTCTGAGTTACAAGTTTTCTCCCCATCTATCTCCCACCCACCACCCCAAAACAGCCATCCCACTGTATAACCCCTCCCCCAATCTGCTCTCTCCTATGTCCTCGCCCATCACCCCACTGACTTTCTGGTAGGGCAAGATGGATCTCCCTACCTCAATGCTTGTATATCTTAATTCCCAGTTGCATGTAGTTACTACTACTACTACTACTACTACTACTACTACTACTACTACTACTACTACTACTACTGCTACTACCACTACTATTTATATATATATATATATATATATATATATATATGTATATGTATATATGCATACATATATATTTTTAACATTTGATTATAGACCTTTAAAATCTAGATTCTTTCCCTTCCTCCCTCATCACCCACCCTCACTGGAAAGACAAGCAAATCAATACAGGCTTTACATGTGTAGTTATGCAGA
>CM053582.1:414620622-414647611 GCA_028627135.1 Pseudochirops cupreus
TTTGGGACTCAGTCTTCTGGTATTTAAATGAATGCACTATCTATATTTCTTATGTAGAGAGCCTGTTCCATTTTGTGATTAATAACTATATCAGCATATTTATAGTTACTGTAGGCATTGTGAATACTGCATTGCTGATACACTCCTCTAACTCCAAATGCAGTGCTTTTACACCTCCATCATGTTAAGATGTCTTACAATACTGTGTCCTTTCCAGAATTAAATAAATTTGTGATTGCATTGAGAAGTAAATCACATTGGAAAGTGAATAGACAGATAGAAGCTAAGTCAGGAAGAGCTTAGCTCAAGTCCTACCTCTGAAGCTTGTTAGTTATATGATCATAGGCAAAATCACTTAACCTTTCCAAGCTTCAAGCAGCTAAGATAAAAAGTTTTCCATGGGATACAATTTGTGGTCAATGGGCCATACTGATAAAATCACAGACCACTGATGTATTTGGCATTTTATTTTTTGGTATGCAGGATGGACACCTTTGAACATGTTAGTTTACTATTGTGTTCAAATGATTTTAGCGTTCCTTTTGAAAGTGAATCCTTATTCATTCACTTGCACATGCACAGAGGCACTCTCCAGAAAATAACTTGATAGTATTTGTCTCTAGTGAAATAACTGAAACGGAAAAATTAAAACCCCTGATGGCTCTAATAGGTATATTTAAAAACATTAATTTTGCCATATGAATAGCTGCATACATAAACTTGGCATCACAAGCATAACTATCTGCCACCCTCTGTTAACTGAATGTAAAACTGGGTAAGCAATGATGCATTTCAGTGAGCAGGTTCAGAATGCACATTATATCAGATTAGAGGAGAGGTACTAGAACAGGGTGTAAAATACCTTTCTGCTATGGGGAGAAGACAGAGGCTTGGACTGAGAATTGCTCTTTAAAGGAAAGAATTATTTCTATAGCTTTTGTAATGGTTCAGAAGCAAAACTGGTTCTACAGTGTTTTCCTCAGCATCCCGCTGGTTGTTCAGTTTGTCACAATATATAAAATATCATAGCTTTGACATCACTGCACAAGCTTTTCCAAGCTAATGCACACCAGATGTAATTAAGGATAAACTAATGCTTTCAGATATGCTATCGTGTTGTTGTTTTTTTTTTAATTTTAAAGATCTCTTTAGAGAATAGTATTATATATATATATGTATGCATGTACGTACATGTACATATAAACACAGGCATACACACACACATATTTTTTCAGCAGCAGTTCAATTTGCCAAACATCTCTAGAAACAAAATTTTATCTTTTTTTTTTTTTTTAATCCAGTAAGGGAACTCTCTTTGAAAAGAAAAACGCCATTTAAACTTTTTTTTAACTTTGGCTTTTTAGTTCTCATCTCCCCTTACCCCCAACCTTCTTTTCCTGAGAAAGCATTCAGGAACTTTCCTATAACGCTTAAAGAGATTTGGGATGATGTCCTCATAGGAAACCAAAGTGGAGAACTGCAACATAGTTGCCCTTCAATCTTCTTACTGAGCGTGATATTACTGGAGTCTTGTATCTTTTATCTGAGATGTTTGAAGTAGAGAATTTCTCAGAGACAGTATTTCATGGATCAGTTAAGAGGGGAAACAAATGTTAAAATAGGATTACAGAGAAGTGTTCTTCTAAAAATATTTCCCCTTTTACCTTAATAAAACTTATTTTAGAGATAAGAGGACTTCATTCTCTGTTCTTGGTGAAGTAGGTGCAACAGAAGCTACTGTGTGTGAACAAATCTCTAAGACTTCAAGGATCAGGTGCCCCCAGAGAATTGCTTGATCACTAGTACAGCTGAGCCCCTATCTATGAGACAGCTTAGAAAAGGCTCATTTTGTCATTGACAATGAAGACATAGATAAACTAACAAACAAAAAACTCAAATCCTGATGGGGTAGGGAAACATAGGAAAACATCACAGGAAACAAAAATGTATGTGTGAGTGCAGAAATGAACACAGATGTGCTCTTTTTACCTTTCTTTATCAGATACTTTTCTTCACACCTTCTCTGAGGTGGTTTGGTGGTAGAGTGCAGTAATCAAGAGTGTTGGACACAGTTAGGAAGTCTTCAGTTCAAATTCTCCCTCAGATACTAATGAACTGTATGAGCCTAGATTAGTCACTCAGTCTCAGGTTACTTGTCAATGGGGACAGTATGCAGCACCTACATCCCAGTTATGTTAATAAAATGAGGTAACATATAGAAAGCGCATTTCAAACCTTAAAGTGCTTATATAAACACTAGCTATTATACTGAAGCAAATTCATAAACCATCACCTTATTTGGTACTACAGTGTAGGTATAAGTAATCATGTATGGCATCATGGTACTCTTCTAAACAAGTTATATTATAGTTTTTTTCCCATCATTTAATAATATACTTACAATTAAAAAGCTACATGTTCCTCCCTCCCCCAAATAAAAGATCACAAAAATGCCAATTTCTACAGAATGTCTGTATTTTTTCCATTAGTTAAGGCAGCTGAGAGACAAGGCATAATATATGGAGAGCTGGTCTCAGAGTTAAGAAAACATGGGTTTGAGTCCCAAAGTTCCAGTCCAAAAAATGGAAAATGGAGAACATGAATGTCTGTTCACTATTCCCACTGATGGTACATGTAATTAGGGCAGTAAGCCCTAAGTTTAAGAATGGGAGCGGGTGATCTTTTGTCATTACTATTCTACTAAATACCTTTGCTTTGAACAATACTTATCTTTTATGCAAGAGAATGGTAAGAGGAAATACATTTGTGGCAGCTCATTTGCTTTGCCTTTTAACTCACAATATAGCGACAACCAGGGGTGACTTTCTGGAGTATATACAAAGTGCAAGAGGAAAGTATTTTCTAGACTGATACATATAGAATATCCATTGGAGGATAAGGTTAGGTCTGTATTTTGGGCTGTTTAAATGACATAAACTATTAGTCCACTAAAGAAAAAAAAAAACTAGCACAAACAACTGATTTTGCTGATTAAAAAAATTAGATAATATTTTTTTTAGTCCTGAATTGACTTCCAATTATTTGTTTGATATAACTAATTGGTCACTTCTTTTTTGTAGCCAATCTCATATACATTTAAGTATAACAATGGAGAAAGTAAGATCTTGAATTTTTCATCTGGGCCAGGTGTGAATTACATATCTGTTCATTTTCAGTAATTAAATAATTACCCGGCTTAGCCCCTGAGTAATCACTCTCTGGCTATGTCTACATGACTACAAACAAGCAGTTTGGCAGTGAACAAATTGACATACTATACACACCATTGTGTAAATGGCAATTTCTTGCAGTAGGCACTTTTTCCAGTTTGATTCACATTCATTACAATTTTTTTCCCCTAGTGTCATACAGAGAGATTTTGAGAAAAATAAAGAGTTTCCTTCATTGGCTTTTAATGAGTCAATGTGTTTTCAAATAAAATTTATAGATGAGGTAGTGTTGCAGAATGCATTGAGGAATGCACAGGAAGACCTAGGTTCTATTTCTGCTTCAAGTATTTAAAAAGCTATCTGACTATGTGCCTTAATTGTTTAACCTCTCTGACCTTCAGTTTCCTCATCTATAAAATGAGTATGATAATATCCATAATAGCTAACCCACAAGTTAGTTGTTAGGCTCAAAACATATAGCTTATGTTAATATTTGCTCTTATTTTCATGGTTTTCTAGACAGAATCATTGTTTTTACTAGGCAGTTCCTTTTAGATAGTAGTTTAAATATATTTTAAGACCCCTTTTTTTTTTTTGCTTTTTGGATGGACAATTGGGGTTAAGTGACTTGCCCAAGGTCACACAGCTAGTAATTCTTAAGTGTCTGTGGCAGCATTTGAACTCAGGTCCTCTGCCCCAAGGACATTTTTAATAATAATCATGAAGATCTGAATTAAAGAAATATTTTGCGTCATAATCCTAAATGATTTATATTTGGTTCCAGTAAGAATTTTTTTTCCATGATTGTTAAGTCATAATTCCCCTTTTCCTTCATTTGGTTAGTTTATTTTCCAAACAAAAATTGAACAATTCTAATCTGTGACTAAAAAGTAGAATAAAATCAGTGAAGATTTAGCAGAATTGTTTCATCTTAAAAAAAATCTACCCCACCTCCAACTACTTCCTGAAGTTTCCTCAAAATGGATCCACTCTCCAATTACCTCTACCCACCCTGAAACTTGGACTTTCCCATTCTTCCTCTCTATAAGTGAACATCTTATTTTGTCCTATTGGGAACTCAACTTCTATACAACATCCTGTTGTTTCCTTGCCATTACTCTGCTGTGGTACAACACTCCTTCTAGGGAGCTCTACATACTCTTCTATGTATTACCATCACTATTAGAATACTGTGACAGCAAGGTGGTGCAATGGATAGAGTGCCAGGTCTAGAGTCATAAAGACTCATCTTCCTAAATTCAAATCTGACCTCAGATATTTACTCACTATGTGACCCTGAGCAAGTCACTTAATATTGCTTGCCTCAGTATTCTCATCTTCAAAATAAGCTGGAGCAGGGAATGGCAATTCACTCCAGTACCTTTACCAAGAAAACCTCAAATAAGGTCATGGAGAGTAGAACACAACGAAAAAACGACTGACCGACATAAGTTAGAATATTAATTCCTTTAAATAAGGGACTGTCTTGTTTGCTTGCATTTGTATGTCCAGAGCTTACTACAATCCTAGTATGCTTTTCTCTCATTATGTTTCTGCCTTTGAGAGTGAACTCTCTTTCTCTCTCTCTTTCTCTCTTTGTCCCTGTCTCTATCTTTCTTCCTTGTTCTCTCTTTCCCTCCTCCCCCTTCCCTGTCAGATTTAATCCCCAAATATTGGTTAATCAATCAAAGGACCCAAAAGAATGGTACAGCTTACTAAGTGTTGAATTATATACAAAGAGAGATATCTCCTTCTCTCTAGCATTTGATATTCTAAGGAAGCAAATGAATACAAAACACTTGGTTTGTAAGTTGCTTTCCCAGTATACAAGATGACCTAAAGTAGTCAGGGAGAACATACTGTTCACATTGGAGTTCATTTTTACTTCTTGTTATTTTTCTAGTAAATTGGGTAGAGGACGGGCATATGGTAGGAAGTGGTGTGCTGAAAACATGGCCATTGCTATACTGGAAAGACAATAATGAAATTGAGTTAGACTGACAAAAAACAATAGGGAAAAGGAACAGAATGGCCTCATTATGCACAGTGCCTTCCAAGAAACTATTTCCCTGTTTGGATTTGTACAAAGATGATGATTTCAGTTGCTATTATGAGAAATTTTGATAGGTCTCAAAGAGCAACATGCTTTTGAAAAAGCCAAGACAAGTGAGAAAGAAATAAGAAATATGCATTTTTCCTTCTGTGATGTTCTTAAATAATAAATATAATTTTCCAAATTTAATCCACATTTAAAAATAGTTGGTTACTTGCCCTCTTACCCTTCCCCCTGCTCCCAGGAACTAATACTATATGAATGTAGTTAGTTGGAAGTATTAGAAAATATAAAGTTCAATTAATATGTGTTCCTGCTACTCAAGAATATTATGAAAAGCATCCTAGCATGAGGCTGAAACCTCAATGTATCCAAGCAGGGAAGCTAATCATCATCATTACCATTTATACCTCATTCAGATAGCTCACTGAGTGCTGTCTCAGTAAATTACATAAATTCCACAAGAGAGTAGAATAGCTACACTATAATATACCATATTCAACAGAGAACTCCAAAGACAATGCCAGCCCAGTCACTTTCTGGCTTAGGCTTAATGATATTTCTGCTTATAGAAAAAGATGAAAAAAGTAAGCTCTAGCCAGGCTATACTACCATCACCCTGGCAAAGGCATACTTGGGTATTTCAGTTAAACTCAACAAAATTCATTTAGTAACTACTATGTGAAAGACAGTATGGACTAGTGAATGGCCAAGGCTAAATTTAGAGATAGAATTTTATTTTAATTTAACAGGGATTTTTTAAGCACCTACTATGTGCCAGGTACTGTACTAAGTTCTTTACAAATATTACATCATCTTATCCTCACAACAATTCTGGGAGGAAGATGATAGGAAGACCTAAGACCTGGCTTAAAAACCTACCTCTGACATATTCACTATGTTATTAAACAAGTCACTTAGCTTCCTAATTCCCTACCAACTCTCTAAATTATTTTACAGAGGAGTAGCCCATCTGTGGGCAGCTTGGTGGTACAGTGCATAGAGTGCTGGGCTTGGAATCAGGAACTCATCTTCCTAAGTTCCAATCTGTATGCAAGAAACTTATGAGCTTTATGATCCTGGGCAAATTATGTCACCTTTTTTGCCTTAGTTTCCTCATCAGTAAAACGAACTGGAGAAGGATGTGGCTAACCACTTCAGTATACCTGCCAAAAAAAAACATTAAATGGCGTCATAAAGAGTTGGACACAACTAAAAGTGACTGAAGTGAAATCCATCATTAGAGGAAGTTCACAAACAAAATATTACATATGCTGCCAACGAAATCAGAGGTTTCGAACTTTTTATTTTTAAATTTTAATTTGCAAGGCATTGTGCTTGTCACCGAGGCTTCAAAGGCAAAATAAAATAAAGTAAAATAAAATTAGCTAGCCACTTGCCTTTCATTGGGTAATACAACATTTATATAAATAAATATGATATACTATAGAAGAATGCAAATGCAAAGGATGAGGAGAGGCAGGTGAATGAGTTCTAATAAAATATGAAGAAATGACTTTCAACTGTGTGTATCAATGAAAATTTCATAGACCAAATGTCATGTGAGTTGAACTATGAGGAAGAGAATACATTCCACCAGTAAAGTTATGGACAGAGATGATTTTAGGCAAAGGGAAATATAAACACGATGGCAATTTCACAACAAGATTGGGGAATAGTTATCCAATTTGGTTATCACATAGAGAAGTATGAATATGAATAGAAATTGAACCTGTGGTTTCATTGGTATAAAGATTTCCTGGTGAAAACCTTCATCTACTAATATAAGTCCATTTAATTTTGATAACTTTACTACTACAGGGTTGTGTAGAAAAAAAGAGAGGTTATGTTATTTTATAAGGTTTACACAGTCAGTATGTGTCAGAGGCAAGATTTGAACCTATGTCTTCCTGACTTTGAATCTGATTCTTTATCTAGTACATCGTAGTGGTCTCTTGTGTGCCAAATAGCTTGAAAAGTAGGTTGGAACCATGATGTGGAGGTCTTTGATTGCTTGGCTTTAGAGCCTGTATTTTAACCAATTAGAGATATTAAGAATCACCTGGAGTTTGGTGAACATGGTCAGACCTGTAAAATGGGAGGATTATTTTGGTATTTGTCAGATGAATACATTAGAGAAGGGAAAATCTAGAGGTAGAAAGGCCAGTTGGGCCCTGTGGCCCACAATTGCCACAGAAATCTGCTCACTAGTTTTATTTTCAGAAGAAATTATCCACTATTGTATAATTTACAACTAATATTATTTTTTAAAAAATGAAACTGAAGCAAAGTCTACTAATTACTCTGTTTTATGAGCCTAAGGATTATTAGAATTTTTTATTTCTTATTTCTAATTTCTGCTGTAACATCCATTCACTCTTGTAGTGCCAACATAGTATTTACAGCAGTGATGGAAAGTAAATGTGCCAACATCTCAATTGCACAATATAATAGACTCTCCATATAGAAGACAGAAGCAAAACATTCATTCAGATACCAAAAAACCAAATCCCAACACTAGGAAATGTAATCCTTCACAGCAACTTAGAAGTTAATACACCACAATGCAGCAGAGATCCATACTATCCTTTAGCCACAAACCAACACTCACAAGCCTAGCTTTCTCCCTGAGTGTATCCTTTCTCTCCTACCATCTAGCTGCTATGACTCTCAGTTTCCTGGGCTCTGCTCCACCCCTAACAAAAGTCTTCCCAACATAGGTTCTGTATGATTAGCACATTAGGGGGTGGAGGTAAGATTTTCAAATCAGGGAAGCTCTTCAGATTCTCTTAGGCAGGGAAGATATTCCAATTCCCATTACTCTTGCAATTCTGTGCCTAATCTTCCACTTACATATCTCCTCCCCAAAGAGGGGGTAATTAATGGTCAGAGATAAGATCATAGATTTGAAGCTGGAAGAAAACGTAGTGGACATCTAATTCAACTCCTCCAACATAATGATTAAGGAACCAGAGGCCCAGAAAAGTTAGGTGACTTTCTTAGGGTCACATTGGGAAAAAAAAAAGGTTACAGATTAGGGGAAATATATCCAGTTCCTTTTTCCTCTAAACCTTTTCTTTCATAATTGTGTCATAAAAGGTGCCACATAGCTATCGTCAACTCTTGGCTAATAAAACACTGATAAATCTGTCTAGCATATCCCCCCTTCATACCATCTCTTTCATCTTTCCTCTTGCTCATCTAATTACTCATTACTAAGAAAAGAGAAGTAGGTAAAAACTCTTATCAATTTGTTTTTCAGTAATTAAAAAGGATCAGTAAAATTTTAGTCAGAAAGAAGGCTTAAGAGTTTCAAATTTTATAGACTTCATTTTTTCATTATTACTACTGCTATTTTTAGTATAAAAACTGATTATAGTATATAATATGGAAATTGTGGATTTATGAGACTTTCAGGATAAAAACTAGCTACTGAATTTGTAGCAATTCTTGACCATGTCAATTAAAAATATCTTATTACTATATGAATGGTATCTTTTTTCCTGTAGCATATGATCATTAAGAAAAGAGACTTAATAATTCATAGAATGTTGACCAAGCTCAAGGGTGAAGTTAGCAAAAAAAAGAAAAAACAACACTCCAATTCAAAATCCAGTATTCCATGAGGCCCAGTGGAAACAAGAACAAAACAAACCAACAAACAAAATGAGGATATGCTTAATTTAGTGTTAATTAAATCATTAAATACAATGGAGAACAAAAAAGGAGGGGAGCAGCCTTGATTGTGTAAATATGAGAACCATCCATTGAAGAGCCTGAATCAATTTCCTCTTATAAATCTGAAAATGAGGGAGAATTGTTTAAAAGTAGGCTAATTTTAGGAAGGATACCAGAGTCTCCTGAGAGGATATAATGTGGTAGATAACAAAATAGAATTCAGAGTCAGCAAGACCTGGTTCAAGTTCTAAATCTGATATATACTTTCTGACTCTGGGAGAGTCATTTAAACTTTCTTTGCCCCAGGTAACCCTAATACTGAGATGGGGCCTTTCCTCACTAGTAATTCCCTATCCAAATGGAAAACGTGTTCCTTAGACCCGTTTTGGTACTTCAGATGCATTTAGGGGGTTGGTGGGGTTAAAGCTATTTTTATAATAACATTAAGATTTTATTTTTCTATTAAAATGCTATCCTTTTTTTCAAACTGCAAATCAACATGGGGTCAGATTTTCTTCATGTACTTCAATCCAAACAAGCTATCATATAAATCTGAAGGTAAGTAATTAAGAGACTCTAGCTGTCATCTATTAAGACATGAATTTAAAAGATTCACAAAAAAATATGTAAAATGAGGCTATGCTAACTATTTCATAAATATTTTGTTTTTATAAAAATATTCTTATATAAAATGCTTTTATTATGGTTTTTTAATTCATTGACAAATTTAAAAATCTCAGTTTTAATTTCTTTTTTTTTTTTTTGGCTTTTTGGAGGAGGGAAGGTAGGGAAATTGGGGTTAAGTGACTTGCCCAAGGTCACTGGGCTGGTTTGATGTTAAGTGTCTGAGATCAAATTTGAACTCAGGACCTCCTGAATCTAGGGCCAGTGTTATGTTCTTTGGACCACCTACGTGTCCCTCAGTTTTAAAATCTAGCACATAATATCTTCATTATATTTTTTGGTTTATTTTGTTTTGTTTCCACGAGGCCTCATGGAATATTGAATTTGAAATCGGAATTTTTTTTTTTTTTGCTAACTTCACCCTTGAGCTTGGTCAACATTCTATGAATTACTAAGTCTCTTTTCTAAATGATCATATGCTACAGGAAAAAAAGATACCATCCATATAGTAATAAGATATTATTTATTGACATGATCAAGAATTGCTACAAATCCTCAAAGGCTCATAAATCTGTAAGTATAAGAGATGCCATGCCTACAAACAGAAGATTTTTTTCTTTTTTTTCTTTTTTTTTCTTTTTTTTTTCTTTTGCCTTTTAAGAGTAGGTCCTAAACAAAACAAAACAAAAAATCATTTAGGTATGATTAGGTGGCAAAGTGAATAGAGCACTGGCCCTGGAGTCAGGAGGACCTGAGTGCAAATGCAGCCTCAGACACTTAACACAAAACTAGCCATGTGACCTTGGGCAAGTCATTTAACTCTAATTGCCCTGCATTCCCCCCTCCAAAAAGAAACAAAATACAAAAGAAAACGAAACAAAATTAGAGTGGTTTCTGACACTAACAAGTTTGTAAACTGCTGTCCAATATCAAAAAAGTCATAATTTCAGATTTAAAAACAAAATAAGTCCCTACAAGGCAAGATGATGCTTGTAATTCTTGAGAACAGTATCTTTATTATGGCATTTAGGAAGGGTATGCATAGACAAAAATGTTGGCACTTCCAGGGGAAGAGTAAAGATGGCAGAGTAGCTAAGCTACTACAACAATCTCCTCCAAACAACTTGAATTCTAGAGTGTCTGATCAGTCCAATAGCAATAGAAAGAGAAACCTTTGTCACAAGAGAAGAGGCTGACCTCTTCCTGAAGAGGAAAGAAAATATTTAAATAAATCTATCTTAGAAAAAAAAAACACAACTGAATAAGCAATCAATGATCTCCAAGGTCTAGATAATTTAAAAGTGAATCCTGCCAAATATTTAAAGAACAACTGATCCCAATAAAATATAAACTGTTTGAAAAAATAGGCAAAGAATGAGTCCTACCAAATTTCTTTTATGAAACAAATATGCTTTTCATACCTAAACCAGAGGGAGCAAAAACAGAGAAAGAAAACTATTGCCCCATTCCCTAATGAATATTGATGTAAAAAATTAAATGAAATAATGGCAAGAATATTACAGCAGTATATCACAAGATCACACACTATGACCAGTTAAGATATGTAGCAGAAATGTATATCTAGTTCAACGTTTGTAAAACTATCAGCATAATTGGCAATATCAGTAACAACAAATATGGTATGAATACATCAAAAAATACAGAAGAAAGCCTTGGAGAAAATGCAGCACCAATCCTATTGAAAACATGAGAAAGTATGACAACAAATGGAGCCTTTCTTTAAATAAATAGTAGTGTCTTTCTAAAACTAAGAGCAAGCATTATTTGTAATGCTGATAAACTTGAAACCTTCCCAATAAGATTTGGAGTGAACCTTTGGGCTGTCTGTTACCACCAATATTATTCAGTATTATGCAAGAAATGCTAGACAAATAAATGAGGAAAGAAAAATGAATTAAAGTAATAGAAATAGGCAATGAGGAAACACAAGTATCACTGTTTGCAGATAATACGATATTATACTTAGAAAACCCTAGAGAACCAACTAAAAAAATTGAAACAATTAGCATATTCAGCAATATTGCAGAATAAAAAAACCCACATAAATGAACAATATATCTATATATGACAACAAAACCCTGATAGCAAGACACAGGAAGGGGAATTCCATTTAAAATAACTGTAGACAATATAAAAATTAGAGACTACCTGACAAAACTAATCCAGTGATTATTTGAACACAGTTACAAAACACTTTTCACACAAATAAGGACAGATCTAAATATTTGGAGAAATATTAAGTGTTCATAAATAGGCTGAACCGATATAATAAAAATGACAGTTCTGCCTAAGTTAATTTTCTTACTCTGCATAGCATGAATCAAACTACTAAAGAATTATTTTATAGCTCTAAGGAAAAAAGTAACAAAATTCATATGGAAAAAGAAAAGTTTAAAAGTAAAAAGAAGATCTTTTTTTTTTAATGTGAAGAAAGAAACCTTAGCTTCAGATTTAAAACTATATTACAAAGCGATAATGATCAAGACAATGTGATATTGGCTAAGAAATAGAGTGGCAGATCAGTGTAATAGATTGGGTACACAATACACAGCAATACATGATTATACCTAGTGTTCTACAAACCTAAGTTTTTTGGCTAAGAATTCAACATCTGACAAAAATTATTGAGAAAAATGGAATGCAATTTGCAAGGAACTAGATATATTTATCAAGATTACCAAAAAAACTTTTTTACTGAATTAGAAAAAAATGATAAAATTCATTTAGATGAACATTGAAAGAAAATGGAAAAGGAGACTTAGCAATACCAGATCTTAAACCATATTATGACGCAGTAATTATCAAAACTATCTGGTATTGGCTAAGAAATAGAAAGGGAGATCAATGGAACAGAGTAGAAGTAACACAATTTACAGCAGCAAATAAATATAGTAACTTTGTCTTTGATGAATTTAAAGACAAGATTTTGAAATAAGAATTCATTATTACATAAAAATTTTTGGGAAAGCTAGAAGATAGTATGGCAGAAATTGAGCATACAACCAATATCTTACAACATTTACCAAGACTAGGTTAAAATGGATCTATGATCTATATATAAAGAGAAATATTACAAGAAATTTTGGAAAAAAAAAAGGAACATATTGCTTATCAATCTTGTGGATAGATAAATAATTCATGAATAAACAAGAGATAGAGAACAAAATGAAGTACAAGATGGATAATTTTGTTTACGCTAAATTAAAAAAAGTGTTTTCATAATAATAAACAAATATGGCCAATATCAGAAGGAAAGCAAAACATTTGGGGAAAAATATTGACATTTTCTCAGATAAAGGTCTCATATCTCAAATACATAAAGACCTTTGTCAAATCTATAAGAATACATGTCATTCCTCAACTGATAGATGGTTAAAGAATACAACAGGCAGTTTTCCAATCAGAAATCAAAACAACTTATAATCATATGAAAAAATGTTCTAAATCATTATTTGTTAGGGAAAAGCACATTAAAACAACCTTGATATATGTATACACACACACACACACACACACACATATATATATACACATATATATACATATACATATATATATGTATATATATATATATATATATATGTAGCAGAAATGTATGTCTAGTTCAACATTTGTAAAACTATCAGCATAATTGGCCATATCAATAACAACAAATATGGTATGAATTGAAAACGTTATGGCATTTAGGAAGGGTACGCATAGACAAAAATATTGGCACTTCCAGGGGAAGAGTCAAGATGGCAGAGTAGCTGAGCTATATACATATCTCTCTCTCTCTCTCTCTCTCTCTCTATATATATATATATATATATATAGATATATATGTACATACATACATACACACACACACACATACATATATATGTATATATGTGTATGTATTTTTTTTTCCCTACTAGGTTGGTTAAAATGAAGGGAAAACTGAAAAAATGTTAGAGAGAATGTGAAAAAATATTGACACTAATTCATTGTTGGTGGAATTGTGAACTGATCCAATCATTTGGGAGAGCCATCCGCAACTATGCCCACAATGTTATTAGGTCTATTTCTAAACCACTACTAGGTCTGCTTCTAAAGATAGAAATAAGGGAAAGAACTTGCAAGTTCTAAAATATTTACAACTCTGTGGTGGCAAAGAAATAGAAATTGCAGGAACTGGCAAATGGCTGAACAAGTTGTGGTAGATGATTATGATAGAATACTACTGTGCTATTAGAAATGATGAGCTTGATGAGCTTAGAAAAAATGGATAGATCTGCATGAAATAATGAAGAGTAATTGAGCAGAACTAAAAGAACATATACAGTAACAGCAATATTGTTTTAAGAAAAACTTTGAGTTACTAAGCATTTTGACTATTATAAATGGCCAAATGAATTACAGAGGACATACGAAGGAAGGCACCCTGTGTGTCCAGAGAAAACTGATAAATAGAAGTATATGTAGAATGATTTTACATACACACACATTTTAAATGGTAACCATCTTTAGTATGGGGGAGAAGAGGGAAAAAATTACATTACTTTATTATATAGCTAAAAGGAATAGCAAGTTGTACATTATAGATTTATAGTTTCATGTGCAATCTCTGTTACTCAGTTATTCATTTATGACATGTGAAGCTTAATTCTACATTATCTCTAAGGTCCTTTCCACATTTAGCAACATACAAATCTCTAATAATACTGAACTGATCAATATCAATATGTTAGAAATACAGTGTAATTTTCTGTACTCATTTATACAATTTCATGACCTGCACTATTATAGTAAGGAATGATATCTAAAGATATTCTAATTTCAAAAGTGCAGCAAGTCATGGTCAACCAGAAATATAGACATGTAACTCTTTTTCAAATGTATGGGTAAAGGCAAATCAAATTTATTGTTCGTGTAAGATTTTTCTCTACTGAGAGAATGTGGTTAGTATCTCCCTTGGGACATTTATGGATTTGTGAGTTGATGTAAGGACTATTATAAAGAGCATGTACAAAGGAAATGCACAGATCATTTTGGTCTTAATTACTCACATCTAACAGGTATCAAATCCTCTCAATGCCTCCAAATGCCCATAGTTTCATAAATCTCCCTTGAAGACTATTTGTTATGTCTTATTCTTAGATAAATGTCAAAGTAAAAAATATCTGCTGTACTTAAAACATAATCTTGCATGGAGAAAGAGAATCTCAATTTTAAAGCAATAGATGGGATAAGGGGAGAAAAAAAATAACTTGAAGAAGACATAAGGAATGGTGGAGTTTACCAAGCCCGTTATTTTTTTAAGCAGACAGCAACCCACTGTCTATTGCATCCATAAGCAACAAGACAAATAAGGTAAGAATTTCTTTTTTTCATTTGCCAAAAATATTTCAATAGTAATATGGATATGGACTGTCCAATTAGAGGGCAAATACTTTCCACCAATAACAAAAAGGAAGTCAGCTGAGAATGACATATTAAGGCACTTAACTAAAATATTTACATGATAGCCCAGAATTCCAGGGACAATGAACAGAAAATCTCCAGCAAACTGACATTCATTTGTATCATGATTGAAAAGAGAAAGAAAAATTAAGGACCAATAGTGAAGGCCAAATTCCACATAATGAGGCATCAAATGGATGAAATATGCCATTGTGAAGGCTGCTTTACTTGACTGGGCATGGTTGATTTCATATTAATATTGTAATTTATTCTTTTTTGCACTTATGCATATAGTACTGCCAGTATTCTGGAAACTGTAAATGAAATGGATGCAATGCAAAAGTGAGAGATACTGTTATTAAAATGACTTCCAAAAACAGTCATCAATGAAAAAAAAGGATTAAAAAATTCCATATTTTTCTGATGTCAATTTAGCAATACAAGCTTTAGCCACAAATACATACAGTCTGATTCCTCCTTAATGATTCCACCTGATTCCCTAAACTTCATACACTGGCTGACATTTCAGAGATCTATGGTAATTATAGTTGGAAATTATTACTTATATATTTTGTAATCTGCAAATTTTTACTGTACCAATAGCCTCTTCTTCCTCAAATTCATCCACCCCCCCCTCAGTAGTTTTCTTCTTAGACTCCTTTTAAGAATATTAGAATCATAGGATGGTTTGTGAGAAATGGAAAGGAAATCAAAAGTTATCTTTTGTCCATTCCCTTGACTCTATAAGGAAAGAAGAACAAGGAGATTAAATAACTTTTCCAAAGTTTAAGAGGTTGTTATCATCAAGGGCAGGGTTTGGATTATTCTTTTGAATCAATTTCTCTTGGCAGACTTATTATTAGAAAAGAGAAAAGGAATAAAATGCTCTGATTTTTATGGGTATGACCTCAAATGAGTAGTCTTTCTCCTTTTACGTATGATCATCAATTTAGAGCTGAATGATACTTCTGAAACACCTGTGTGGATTGTAGAGTACAGAGAAACTTTAGACAGAGATCATAATTGGGGGCCAATGTAATAGTCCATGCCAGAGGTAATGGAGCTGAATCATATTAATGGCTTCATGAAAAGAAAAAAAAAAGGTCAGATTTGAAAAGTAGGTATTTTTTTTGTGTGTGTTTGATAGATGAAGAAACTGATGCCTAAGGTTAAATGACATATCCAAGATCAGATGGTCAATATGCATCAGAGGCAAGATTTACACTGAGGTCTTTCGACTTCAGTCATCCTCTTTCTACTAGACTATGCTTCCTCTTGCCACTGCTGAAAAAAAAAAGTGTAGTAGTGTTTATATGTAGACAATAATTGAACATACAGGAGAATTTGGTTCATTTTAATTTACTTTACTGGACTAACAGCTTCTGCTATAGCCAATGACAGATGCCATTTCAAGCAGGTATAATGTCACAAATGCATGATGGATTCATAGCAAATTTTGATGGTGATAACAGCACACTCTTGCAGAGTAAATCTCTCATTTCAATTCAATATGCATCTATTAATTGCCTATTACATTCAAAGCATAGCTAAGTATTGAAAGAGATACAACATTTAAATAAGATACTATCCCTTCTCTTATAGGGCTTACAGAGTGGAGCAATTATTGAGTCAAGGATCTATGATTTGTTCATCACACCACTGATGTAGGTGTTTCACCTATCTATAATTTAGAGTCCAAGAGAGTTACTTCCATCTCAAAGAGTTTTTTTTAACTTAACCCATTATCACCCAACAGAGTTAGGGAGTGTTATGTGAGATCTAATGCCCATCTGGCTATTGGAAAAGATAACTTATGGCAACACACATGAAGGCAGGAAAAGTTATATGTGAGGCTGAAGTGGGAAAAGAGTACAAGCAAGTTGGTAAATAAGGAAAGGATCACATGTGACCTGGAATTGGATATGAATTCAATGAGGGCAATAATTTCATGTGGAGAGAAAATTAGAAATTACTGGTGATAGACTTCCTGTGTTGTGTTACATTGGCCAAGTCATTTAACTACTCTGAGACTCAGACAACTTTCTAAGACTACAAATTATGAACTACTTTCAATCTGCATTGATGGAGTGAGTTCCCATATGAATTAAATCATTATTACTTTCAAGCATGCCCATCTCTCACATCCTTAAAAAAAATCTTCACTATAACCTATCATTCCTACAAGCTATCATTCTACATCTCTCCTCTTTCATCAAAACTGAAGGGGAAAAAAAAAGAGATTTCTGCATACATTGCCCCCCAATTCCCCTCTTCTTACTCACTCCTTAATCATTTACAATCTGGCAAACCTCATCATTTAACTGAGAGTTCTCATTCCAATATTATTAACAATCTCTTACTCTCCAAATCTCGTGTATTTTTTTTTTCATTTTTCATCTTTCTTGATCTCTC
This sequence comes from Pseudochirops cupreus, assembly GCA_028627135.1. Classification (NCBI taxonomy): domain Eukaryota; kingdom Metazoa; phylum Chordata; class Mammalia; order Diprotodontia; family Pseudocheiridae; genus Pseudochirops; species Pseudochirops cupreus. Next base: position 414,638,005 of record CM053582.1, read on the forward strand.
TGGTGCATCTAATGTTTTTGATTTCCCTTTCCTCCTGGATACTCTGTTTTCTCTAGATTTTTGTGACACTAGAAAATGACTTTTTTATGACCTCTCCTTTTCAGTCTTTTTTTTTTTTTTGGATCTTCATTAATATCACACCTCCATGGTCCGTAAAACTCTGTCCTGGGCTTGTTTGTCCTTTTCTATACTTTCTGAATGGGTGACATCATAATTTCCTATGATTTTAATTATCATCAATAAGCTAATGATTCATAAATCTTTATATTTAGCTCCAGTATTTCCATGAGCTTTAGTCCTATATTACCAACTTCCTTTTGGACATTTCAGACTGGATGCCCAGTGACATCTCAAACTCAACATATCTGATAAAACTCATACCCATCCCCCACCCCAAGTCCACTTCTTTTCTAAATTTTCCTATTTCTGGAGAAAGGCATAATAATCTTCCAGTCCCCAAATTCATAACACTGGTCGTATCCCCATACCATACTTACCTAATCAATTACTCAATTTTTCCATTTCTCCATTACAACTTTTCTGACTTTAGACTCAACTCATATAGGTACCACTTTGGCTCAGTACCTCATCATCTCTTGCCTAGATTTTTATATTGGCCTCCTAATTAGTCTCTCCCCTCCCCACTCCATACTCCACACAGTTACTAAAATTCTCTAATTTCCTTAAACATAGATATGGCTATGCCCCTATGCAACTAAATAAAGCCCACTGGCTCCCTTTTTATCTAGGATATGTATTAGAATACAAGAATATTGAAAGAAAAAATTGCTCCTTCCCCCCACCCCACTCTGTTTTGTTTCATATAGGCATTTCCACTGTAAGTCAGAGTAAATATTTTAACAAACAAACATCAGTTGATTGGGCAGATGGCAAGTAGTAAAAGTTGGCCACAATGTAGAGTTTACAGAAACAAATTATGAGATAAGGCTAAAAAGTAGGGTGGAAGCAAGTTGTTAAAGGATTTAAGCAACAAAGGAATCTAAAATTTAAGAAGATAATTTTATTTCATTCAGTATGTTTCCTGAATTACATGTAGAAGCAATTTTTAATTTTTTTTTATTTGAATTTTGAATTCTTTCTCTTATTTCTTTACCTTTCCCTTAATGAGATGGAAAGAAATTTAATGTAGTTTAATCATGCAAAAAATATTTTCATATCAGTTATATTGTGAAAGAAAACCCTCACCAAAACATACACACACACACACACACACACACACACACACGCACACACAAATATATATAGATATAGATATACATTTCTATTCCCTTCAACTATCCTCATACTGAGAAAAGTTTCATAAGTTACAATTATCATTTTTTCCATGTAGGCATGCAAATAGTTCAATTTTGATAAGTTCCGTATGATTTATTTTCCCTTTTTACCTTCTCATGCTTTTCTTGCTTCTTGTATTTGAGTACCAAATTTTCCATTCAACTGTCATCTCTTCATCAAGAACACTTGAAAGTCCTCTATTACATTGAGTGAACATATTTTCCCCTAAAACATTATACTCAGTTTTGCTGGGTAGGTGGTTCTTGATTTTAATCCTAGCTCCTTTGACATACAGAATATCATATTCCAAGCCCTTTGATCCCTTAATGTAGAAGCTGCTAGATCCTGTGTTATCCTGATTGTGTTTCCACAATAATCAAATTGTTTCTTCTGGGTGCTTGTAATATTTTTTTCCTTGATCTGGGAACTATGGCTGAAACATTCCTAGGAGTCTTCTTTTTGGGATCTTTTTCTTAAGAGGTGACTGTTGAATACCTTCAATTTATATTGTGTTCTCTGGTTGTAAAATATCAGGGCAATTTTCCTCGAGAATTCTTGAAGGATGATTTCTACGTTCTTCTTTTGAGCATGGCTTTCAGAGAATCCAATAATTTTTAAATTATCTCTCCTGCATCTATTTTCCAGGTCAGTGGTTTTTCCAATGAGATATTTCAGTTTGCCTTCTATTTTTCCATTGTTTGAATCTGTTTAATAATATCTTGATTTCTCATAGTCATTAGCTTCCATTTGCTCCAATCTAATTCTGAAGGAAGTATTCTCTTCAGTGAGCTTTTGAGATTCTTTTTCCATTTGATGAATTTGGCTTTTTAAGACATTCTTCTCCTCATTGTTTTTTTGGACCTCTTTTGCCATTTGAGTTAGTCTATTTTTAAGGTGTTATTTTCTGCAGTCAGATTGTTGACTCTATTTTCATGATTTTCTTGCATCATTCTCATTTCTCTTCCCAATTTTTCTTCCACTTCTGTTACTTGATTTTCAATATCCTTCTTGAGCTCCTCCATGGCCTGTAAGCAGTTCATATTTTTCTTGGAAGCTTTTGATTCAGGAGTTCTGACTTCTGTTGTCCTCCTGCCATTCCATGCTTTGATCCTTTTTGTCCCCAAAAAAGGAATCTAAAGTTGGATTGCTGTGCTTGCTTTGCTTTCTTTGCTTGCTCATGTTGCAATTACTTGACTTTTGATCTCTTTGCCACAGCAGATCTCTACTTCCAGAGGGGAGAGCTTTGTTTCAAATCACTGGGGTTTTTGCAGCTGCCAGATGTATTAAGCGCATGCTATCTCATCTCTGCAGCCCTCTAAAACTTTGGCTCATTGGTCACACACCTCAGGATCACTCCCCAAGAACACAGTCCAGATCAGGGCAGGTTAAAGCAAGCAAAATTACCCTCTAAATGTTTTCTTGGCTCCTCTACCATCAGCAGGCCAGGAGCTTTGAAACAACCGCATGGAGGTGGCTGCAGGGCCACTGCACCTCTGCCACTTCTAGCTCGGGGGGCAAACATTTGGCCAATTCTACTTTTTAGGGATGTGTCTTCTGCAAATTTATGTACATCTATTACTATTTGATGTATTCTGTTTTTAAGGTGCTATTTCCTTCAGTATTTTTGTGTGTGTGCTTCATTTACTAAGCTGTTGACATCATTTTCATGATTGTTTTGCATCACTCTCATTTCTCTTTTTAATTTTTCCTCTACCTTACTTGATTTTAAAAATAATTTTTGAGCCTTCCAGGAATAATTTTAGTGCCTGAAACAAATTCACACTTTCTTTGAGGTTTTGGATGTTGCAGTTTTGACTTTGCTATTTTCTTCTGAGTTTGTTTTTGATCTTCTCTATAACCATGGTAAAGTTCTGTGATCATATTTTTTAGTTATTCATTTTTCCAGCCTATTTCTTTCTTTCTTTTTTTTTTTGCTTTTTGTTCCTTTTTCTTTTCATTTATTTTTCTTTTCCTTTTTCTGTTTTTTGCCTTTTGGAGGGCAATGGGTGTTAAGTGACTTGCCCAAAGTCACATGGCTAGTAAGTATGTCAAATGTCTGAAGCCAGATTTGAAATCAGGTACTCCTGACTTTAGGGCCGGTGATCTATTCACTGCTCCACCTAGCCACCCCCTTTAAAAAAAATCTCTCTCTTTTTTTAAAATTCAGCTTATTTCTTTACTTTGAACTTTATGTTAAAGTTGGGCTTAGTTTTCAGGGTGGCAAGGGTACTGTTTTGCACCAAGTGCCATCAAAGGATTCCCAGTAATCTCTTTCTGACCAGTTGTCTTACTCTCTTACAGTCTGTCTGAAAGCTATAGCTGTCTCTAATGATTCAGCACTGCCCCCCCACCCCCAGATCTACTGTTGATTTGCAAAGGTGTGGTCTGAACTCTACTCTCAGCCTTTTGCAACATACCTTTCCTTCCAACCTTCTTAGTTCTCTTGGGCTGGAAAATTGTTTTACCCTATCCTTTTGTGAGTTCTGTTGCTCCATAATTTATTTCAAGGCTTTATTGAGAGTTGCTTGGAAGGGAATTTAGTACAACTAAGGTGAGTCACTCCCTTTCTCTGCCACCTTGGATCTAATCCCTAGAGCAGCAGTTCTCAACCTGTGGGTTATGTTCAATTTGTAACAATGAAAATACATCCTGCATATCAGATATTAACATTACAATTTATAATAGTAGCAAATTTGCAGTTATGAAGTAGCAATGAAAATAATTTTATGGTTTGGGGTCACCACAACATGACAAACTGTATTAAAGGGTCACAGCATTAGGAACATTGAGAACCACTGCCCTAGAGTAATCTTTCAAATAAGGAAAAAGCTAACAATTTCAAATCGCATTAAGTAATAATCTCTGGAAATAACATCTCTACCATAGTCACACCACACCTGGAATATTGTGTTTACTTCTTGTTGACACATTTTAACATGAACAATGTCAAGCTGGAACATCCTTAAATGAGGACCACCAGAAAATGAGACATTGGAAACCTTGGCACAGAAGAATCATTTGAAAGAACAAGCAATGGTGCATCTGTAGAAGAAAAGACTTAGGGAATACATCAAATGTATCTTCAAGTATCCAAAGGGATTTCATAGGAGAAAGAGAGGGTTTCTTTAAAATTAGAGCCATAAAATAAATCTATTCATATGCTTGAATACAATAAGCATCTTCCTCCTCAGTCTTCTGGGAGCTTGTGATTCTAATATTATGCTGTGGGTCAGAATTATAATTCTTACTTGTTGAGAGTAAGAATACCTTTAAGATTATCCTACATTATACTTAAAAACATTGGATCTTTGCAGCAAAGCTAATGTAAAATAAATTTTAACATGATATTTTTCTAATTATCTCTTGGTTGTAATTTGCCCTCCAAAAGGATATGAAAGAACTGTTTGTAATAATTTTCCAATACATATTTTCTCAATTGTTTGTGCTTCAGAATTTTGTTTCTCTGCTACATCCCAACACTGAATTAGATAACCATCAGATAAATCAGTGAAATTATATGACTTGATAAAAAGTGTAGAAAAATTCAATTAAACTCAATTCAGAACTCTTTATTAAGTGACAGTCTTTGCAACAGGTACTATGTTAGGCAGAGAAGTTAAAAAGAAAGAAAGTAGAACAGTATTATGGTAGAGAACATTATAGGATTAAAAATTAATAGTAAGGTCATCTATTCCAACTGCTTCATTTTACGTTTGAGCAAACTGAGACTCAAAGAGACAATGAGTTCTCCAAAAAGTCTCATAATTAGTAAGTAACAGAGATGGGATTGGAACCTTGCTGAAGTATGTGTTTAATCAAAATGTTCACTTAATCTCTTAGTAGTACTTGGCATTAACCTGCATGATTTTTGACAACAGAGTATATAGATTCTTTATCCCTGACTATACAAAGAGAAAACCAGTCACTGAGTAATTATGAGAAGACACATTTATCTTTTCAACTTCTATTCCTTTTTTTGCTCCAATTTCCTAGTGTTTTGGAGGCCCAGATACCCCTGCTTTAACTTCCCAATTATATGGCCAATATTCCAAGCTGTTGACTTCCTTAAAGTTCACTTGTCGCATCTAAATACTCCTTATAGCTAGAGGAAAAGGCTAATAAGCCATAAATAATAAACCTGGTTAATGTTAAGCCTCATTCACTCTTGTTTTGTCTTTCCTCACATAGCATATTCCTTAGTATGCTCAAAAGACACAGGAAAGTGCTTAATAAGTTGGACTCTAATATTTGAAATTATGTCCAGAATAACTCTGGCCAGTCAGTGGTGGAGACAATTTTTTTGGGGGGGGGAAATGATGTTGGCTCTATTGATACCCTTAAAAATAACCCACCTGTCCACAGGCCAAGTGCCATTGAAGGGGGAATACATTTATAACTTTTTAAGTGGGGGAAGTCAAGCTTTAATTATTAAATTTCTGTTTCAAATTAGAAAACTTAGCATTCCGTTAATACTGCAGACTTTGAAACTTGTTCATGTTGAAATTTAACTGAACTGTGGCCATGTACTCTAAGTGGTATCTCCTTTTTTAATACTGCCCCAAGTGATGGATGGTTTGCACTTAGATTAAATTCATCAAGTATATCTTTGGAAAAAGTCATTCAGGAACAATACTACTTTTTAATCTATTTTCATTTCAGAAGAGTTTTAACTTTTTTCATTTAAATTTTTTTAACTAATAGTGGGGGAGAAGAAAGAAGGGAAAGGTTTCCCAAGCAGAACCATAGATATAAATTCACTGTATTTTTAAGTGCTTTGAACCCTCAATGTTTCTTTGTCATAAAGGACAGAACATTTACTTGAGTGAAAAACAACAATAAAAATCCCTACCTTTTTCTCTTTTTTCTTCATACACTTGGCACCTTTTTGAATTTGTCTTATTGTTTGGAACTGTTTACTTCATGCATTCTGAAATAAAAATTCTTTTGGCATTTTACTGGGTCTTTTTTTCCCCTGTGGTTTGAAGTTTTTCTCCCTTTTTTAATTAAATTGACCTTTTGGTTCACTTGACTGCCCTCACCCTGATGGAGAATGACTGTTCTCTTGGAAGGCAACTAGAAATGAACAGAGAAAAGACTGAAAACATTGACATGAAATGAAAAATTTTGATGCTGCAATCTGGGTAATATAATTGTATAATCGTTACTTTTCACAGCCTCTGACGCAGAGAAATACTAAGCTCGGCACATTTCTTGGAGTTTTAATGATGACAGGCTGCTTCTCATCTTCCTGAATGAACATTTTTATGGTGTACTTTATAACTAATGTCTTCAAAGTATTTTTTAACTGTCCAGTAACAAGTCACCTTTCTCACCTTTCTAAATTGCAAAGAGTAATTGAAAATCAAAGTGTCCTCTACTGCCATTAGTTCTGCACTGTATATCTTTTATATTTGCAAAAGTTAATTAAGGGCTATATTTTCTTGTTCTGGCATTAGGGCTGGATCTGAAATACCCAAATGACCTTTCTAGCTGTTTAAATTTAAATTCCTGTATTTATCTTCAGAAGACTCAAATCATAATTGTGTATGGGTATTAGTCAATCCAAGTTGACTACTAGAAGCTAGGGCAGGACTTGTAGTATAGCAAGAGTAACAGCAAGGTAAAAGTCAGTTAATAAGTGAATGGAAATTGTATAACAAAACAAAGACAAATCAATCTATCCTTCAACTCTTGCCTAGGAAAGGAAAGGAAAGGTGGAAGGAGAAAGGAGAAATGATGGTATTTTCTTTTTGGTATAGACTATAACCCTCCTTCAATATGGTTGCTTTGAACAACTAAGGTGCAGCATAGTTACTTCTATCCTATATCACTTTAAAAAATTTAAGGGGTCAATCTAATTGTGAACCAATTGTGCATTAATATGGCTTAAACTGTTCAATCATTCTGCTTCACCTGGTTTGTTTTTACGGTCCAAGATCCTTGAACTGACTCTTCCCACTCCCACCCCCCATTAAAACATGTATAGGCCAGTGTTTTTCATAGGATGGAAAATTTACAAGACAGGAATGAATAAGTGGAAGTAAAAGATTAAATGAAGCAGTACAGAGGTGTATAATAAAATAGTTTCAAATTCCAGTTTGATATTTATTTCTAACAATGTATAAAGCTATGTGCCTACACAGTGCTGAGGGGAAAAAAAATAAAAATGATAAGATTCCTTGCTCTTAAAGGGCTTTCATTATAATATAATAGAGGAGGATGTGGGGATGGAAAAGACAAGTATATCCATAATGTCAATCCTAAGGAGAACATCATGGTTCCAGATAAATCACTATGAGAAACTTCTTCAGAAGGAAGAGGTCAATTTTAACTGGTTAGCGAAAACTTTATGGGTGAGATGGCACCTGAGCAGGGTCTTGAAGGATTTTAGTGTTTTCAACCAGTGAAAGTCATGTTGAGAAAAGGAGAGGCAGTCTATTTCAAGCCTAGTGGGTAACATAACCAAACGTATGCAGATAATTGAGATATCTTCAAAAAAAATTACTCTTTGAAAAATGGATAAAAGTGAATAGAAGAGAAAAAAATGCTTACATATCAAATAAGCTAATCCAAACAACCATCTCATGATACAGTCTCATTAAGTCTTTCTAATTCAGGTTTTATCTTTACTATGAAAAAAAGTATGATTTTAGAATAGGATAGATATTCTTTACTCACTCAAATCCTACAGAGAGAATTACAGATGATGAAAGTAAGAGGGCTTTTAATTACTTTATGGTACAGTTCTAAGTCAATGCCAGATCATAACAAGGAAAATAACAAGGAGAAAGAATCCCAGTGGGCCACATAATTTTGGCTACAAAGAAATATATATTTTTACATTGAAGTACCTGAGCTTTATGGTGATTTTCTATAAGTCTTTATCTAAATTCCAACTGTTTGCCATACTTTGTAAACCATAAAACTGTCACAAAGGTTTAATGGACTTGATGGTTTGGAACAGAATGTTACCCTTATTTTCATTCACTAAGGCTCTTACCCTACACAAAAATTGTCACTAAGCTTTATGGGAGTCCTTACTAAAATCCATAGAGGAGGTCCCACTGGAGCAATAATTACGTGATGTTGTGAGACTAAGTTGAGAAGTTTTAACCTCTTTAATAGATATTACTTTTATATGAAACACTGATCACTAGATTAAAAAAGTTCCCTCCATTTCCCCACCATAGATTGATGTTCTATTGCCTCTGAGATAAAACACACAATCTTCAGACTGCCTGGCTTCCATGTATCTTTCCAATATTGTTTCCTATTGCTTCCTTTCATCCTTTCTCTATAAAATTCAACTCTGTTTGCCACTCAGGCCTCAAATTCAACCTTTATGACTTTACCTAGACCAGGGGATGGGAACCTCTGGCCCCAATGCCATATATGGCCCTTCAGGTCCTCATGTACAGCTCTTTGACTGAATCCAAACTTCACAGAACCGATCCCCTTAATAAAAGGATTTGTTTTGTAAAACTTGGGATCAGTCAAAAGGACACACCCAGGAACAAAGAAGGCCACATGTGGTCTGGAGGCCACAGGTTCCATGTTGGAATCCACTCACCTCAGATTCCCTGCTGGCCCGCCTTCCTCACTCACCCTCCCTGCAGTCTTCAGAGGTCTCTGGATTCCTTTCTCTAACAGAACGCCCCGCACTCACAGATGGGTTTAGAAATGCAGCTTTATTGTTACATCTTCTCTTCCCTCCTTTCTCTCTCTTCTTTCACTTCTTACTCTTACCTCTTACCTCTTACTCTCCCCTCATTCCCTCTTTATCTCCCCCTGGGCAGACTAAGTCACGTGCCTCAGCAATAGGGGCCAGAAGAAGGTGGGGCTATCCCAGTGGATGATATATGCTCAGTGCTGTTAGTTCAAAGTTGATATTCTGGTAAGGCAAACACCCTTATCAGGGCTCTGGCTCCTAGCACCTTGGAATGCAAAAGACCACCTAGAGGACAGCAGGAGGGAACAATGGGGCTTGGGGGCCCAACAGTTCCCCAACCTGGCTAGGTTCTCCACCTTTTCTATTGTTTTTTAATTTTATTATACTTTGCATCATTCATTTCCACAAGATTTTGAGTTACATATTTTCTCCCCATCTTTCCCCCACCTACTGCCCTAAAACAGCCATCCCAGTGTGTCCCCCCTCCCCCAGTCTATTCTCTCCTATGTCACTTTTTGGTAGGGCAGGATGGATCTCCCAACTACAGTGCCTGTGTATCTCAAGTTGCAGTTGGATGTAGTACATAATAATAATAATAATTGCATATATGTATATATATATATATATATATATATATATATA
>CM053582.1:414648111-414685399 GCA_028627135.1 Pseudochirops cupreus
AGTTTAAATGGAGACTGAAGCAAAACTCGTTATCGTTCTCTTTCGTGTCTGGTTTTGCTTTTTTTTTTTTTTGCCAGTGATCACTCATTGTTTACAACCCTTCTATATGACCAAACTATTGTACAAAGTGAAAGTATTTGCAGATCCTATACATGATTGCACGCCACCATGGGGGGGGGGGGAGAAAGGGAGGGGAGAAAATCTGAAACTCAAGTGATTGTGGAACTGAATCTTGTAAATTAAAAGTAAATGAGTAAATAAAAAAAAAGTAAAAATTTAAAAAAAAACAAATAGTGCATTCTTATCCCCAAAGCTGGGGTCTTTGGGCTTATCAAACAGTATATTACTATAATCATTACTAACTGAGTCTTTTTTACCAAATCTATTCCATTGATCCACTACTCTATTCCTTACCCAGTACCAAGTAGTTTTGATGACTGTTGCTTTATAATACTGATTGAAATCTGGTATGGCTAGGCCACCTTCCCTAGCATTTCTTTTCATTAATTGCCTTGATATTCTGGACCTTTTGTTCTTCCAAACAAATTTTGTCACTATTTTTTCTAGTTCTATAAAGTAATTTTTTGGTGGATTGATTGGTGTGGCACTAAACATGTAATTTAATTTAGGTAAAATTGTTATTTTTATTATATTACTGTGACCCAGTCACAAGCAATCGATGTTTTTCCAATTAGTTAGATCTGATTTTATTTGTGTGAAAAGTGTTTTGTAGTTGTTTTCATAAAGGTACTGGGTTTGTTTTGGCAGGTAGATTCCCAAATATTTTATAATGGGGTTTCTCTTACTCTCTCTTGCTGTTGGACTTCATTGGAAATATATAGAAAGTGCATTTATTTTATATACTGTAACTTTGCTAAATTTATTTATTGTCTCAAGAAATTTTTTACTTGATTCTCTATGATTCTCCAAGTATATCATCATATAATCTGGAAAGATTAATAGCTTAGTGTCTTCGTTGCCTAATTTTATTCCTTTTATTTCTTTTTCTTCTCTAATTGCTACTGCTAACATTTCTAGTACCAGATTGAATAAGAGGGGTGATAGTGGACATCCTTGTTTCACCCATGTTTTTATTGGAAATGCTTCTAGTTTATCCCCATTACATATAAAACTTGCTGATGGCTTTAAGTATATGCTACCTATTACTCTAAGGAAAACTCCATTTATTCCTATACTTTCTAGTGTTTTAATTAGGAATGGATGTTGTACTTTCTAAAAAGCTTTTTCTGCATCTATTGAGATAATCACATGGTTTCTGCTAGTTTTTTTGTTGATAAGATCAGTGATGCTGATGGTTTTCCTAATATTAAACCATCCTTGCATTCCTGGAATAAATCCAACCTGATCAAAATTTATTATTCTTGCAATAAGTTGCTGTAGTCTTCTTGCTAATATTTTATTTAAATTTTTTGCATCTATATTCATGAGGGAGATTGGTCTACAATTTTCTTTTTCTTTTTTGTTTCAATCACCTTATCAATTTATTGTACATCACCATACAACATATTTGGCTTTCAAAATAGGTTATCAATAGTGAAGACAGCCAAAATTATATTGATATTATGCCATAGTCCACTTTTCCCCACTGTATATATCAGTAGCTTAATCATACTAAAGTGGAAAATGTTTATAAAACACAAAATCAGGGTTTGAATGTGACCTTGATGGATTTTGCTAAATGGAGAAGAGTGGACTGGGAAGCAAGCTACCTCAAAAAACATTAAAATGAATGAACGTGCATAAGACATTTTCCCTTATTTTTAATAATGAAAGCTGTGTCCCTCATATTATCCTGTTTTATACAGATGGTTAAAATGAAATTCAGAGAACTTTGTTAGCCTGGAGTATTTTTTATGACTATAGTATAAAGTTTGAAAACAATGGCTTAGTGTACACAGGAAGCAGCAACTCTGTCTTAGTCACCACTTCATAAATATAAAACTCTAAACTGAAAAAAAAATAATACTTTAAAGCCTGGTTCTGTTAAAGAAAAATAAATTGAGATAGCACTTAAATTTTTCTTGAGTTATGAAGCATTTGCAATGTAGGGAAGTTATTAGATACTACGGTACTTACAAGATTTTAAAGGTTTTTTTGATTCATTAGTATAGACACTCCATTCACCGACTTAAATTATGACCCATCTTTGCTTTAATAGACCATCTTCATGAGTTACAGTAGCTAAAAATCTCATTACCTAGTTGCTAATTCACTAGTGTTGAGGCTCGCTGACTTTAGCTAGACTGGTCTTTGGATGATAGACAATCTTTGGGTTCATACTCTTTAAGTCTTTGCAGTTTGATCAAATCAGCCAAGGCTTGCGATCATACAGCAAAACCTTAAAGAGTCTAGGATCACCTCCAGTTCCAATGAGGCAGTGAAGTAAGATATCAGCAAGGGGAATATTGTAGTGAAGTTAGTGAACCTTATTTTGAGGATATCTTTATACAAATCCAAGTAACATCCCTCATTAATGTATGTGCATATTATATGCAATTTTATCCTAAACTGTTTTCTCTCTTAGTCTATAATTTTCTTTCTCCATGTTGTCACTCCCTGATTTAGGTATCAGTACCATATTTGTGTCATAAAAAGTGTTTGGTAGGACTCCTTCCTCACCAATTTTCACAAATAGTTTGTAGAGTATTGGGATCAATTGATCTTTAAATATTTGGTAGAATTCACTAGTAAATTCATCTGGCACTGGGGCTTTTTTCCAAGGGAGTTCTCTGATAGCTTGTTCAATTTCTTTTTCTGAGATGGGTTTATTTAAGTAATTTACTTCCTCTTCAGTTAATCTAGACAACTTATATTTTTGTAAATATTTCCATTTCACTAAGATTGTCAAATTTATGTGCGTACAATTGGGCAAAATAATTCCTAATTATTGTTTAGATTTCTTCTTCATTGGAGGTACATTCACCATTTTCATTTTTGATACTCAGAATTTGATTTTCTTTCTTTCTTTTTTGTCATATTGACTAAGGGTCTATCAATTTTATTGTTTTTTTCATAAAACCAAATCTTAGTTTTATTTATAAGTTCAATACCTTACTTACTTTAAATTTTATTTATCTCTCCTTTGGTTTTCATTATTTCTGATTTAGCATTTAATTTGGGATTTTCAATTTGTTCTTTTTCTAGATTTTTCAATTGCATGTCCAATTCATTGACCTCCATTTTCTCTAATTTTTCATGTATGCATTCAGGGATATAAAACTTCCCATAAGAACTGCCTTTGCTGCATCCCACAAGTTTTGATAAGATGTTTCATTATTGTCATTCTCTTGAATGAATTTACTGATTGTTTCTATAATTTCTAGTTTGACCCATTCATTCTTTAGGATTAAATTTTTAGTTTCCAATTAGTTTTTTGCCTATCTTTCCATGGCCCTTTATTGCATATAATTTTTATTGCATCATGATTTGAGAATGATGCATTTAATAGTTCTTCCTTTCTGCACTGAACTGTGAGGATTTTATGCCCTAGTACATGGTCGATTTTTGTGTATGTGCCATATTATTGCTGAGAAGAAAGTATATTGCTTTTAATCCCCATTCAGTTTTCTCCAGAGATCTGTCATGTCTAGTCTCTCTAAAATTCTATTTGCCTCCTTAACTTCTTTCTTGTTTTTTTTTTTTGTTTGAGGTTATATTTATCAGGTTCAGAGTGGGGGAGCTTGAGGTCCCCCACTAGTATTGTTTTACTATCTATTTCTTCCTCTAATTCCCTTGACTTTTCCTCTAGGAATTTGGATGCTACACCACTCGATGCATATATGTTAATAATGATATTGCTTCATTCTCGATGGTGCCTTTTAGCAGGATGTAGTTTCCTTCCCTATCTCTTTTAATTACATCTGTTTTTGCTTTTGCTTTGTCTGAGATAAGGATGTCTACCCCTGCTTTTTTTTTTACTTTAGCTGAGGTGTAATTTATTTTACTCCAGCCTTTTACCTTTACCCTGTATGTATCACCCTGTTTCAGATGTGTTTCTTGTAAACAGCATATTGTAGAATTATGGTTTTTAATCCATTCTGCTATCTGCCTCCATTCTACGTGAGAGTTCATCCCATTCACATTCACAGTTATGATTACTATCTGTGTCTTTCCCTCCATCCTATTCCCTCTCTTGTTTTTGCTTTTGTTTTTCCCCTTCCACCTTCCCCTTCTTAAGAGTTTTCCATTTGACGGCCTCCTCCCTCAGTATTCTCTTCTTATCTGCCCCCTCCCTTTTCTTGCCCTTCTCCCTTACTACTTTTTCCCTCCCTTCTAACCCCCCCCCCCGTTTTGTGCCCCTTCCCCCCTCCTACTGCCTTTAGGATATGATCAATTTTTATATTCAATGTTGTATGTTATTTCTTCCCTGAACCAAGATTGACAAGAATAGATCTCATGCAGTGCTCCTCTCCCTCCCCTCTTTCCCCCTATTATGATGAATTTTATGTTTCTTCTCAATAGAGTCCCATATTTACTTGGTTGTGTTATTCCCTCCTTGCACCAGAACCAGTGAGAGAAAAGCTTATATAATAGTCACCTCCCTCCCTTCTTTCTCTCTACTATATTGTTTTTATGCCTCTTTGCATAGCATATTTCTTTCTGCTTCATTCTTTCCTCTTCTTCCACTGCAGTCCCTTAATAAGGATTTTTTATCATCATTTTGTATAATTTATATCCATACCCTCTATCTATCTATATCCTTTTTAGATATTGCTGTAGGTATAAGGTTGATGATATTAACAGGTATCAGCTTCCCATAGAGGGATGTAAACAGTTTGCAGTTGTTAAATAACAAATTATGTGTGTGTGTGTGTTTTTTCCCATTATTTACCTTTCTATGTCTCTCCTGTGTCTTGTAATTGGAGGTTGAATTTTCCATTGAGTTTGGCTTTTCCATCAGGAAAGTCTGGAATTCTGTTATGTGACTAAATGGCCATCTCCTTGCCTGGTAGATTATGTTCAGTTTCACTGTATAAATGATCCTTGGTTGTAGCCTGAGCTCTTTTGCTTTGTGAAAAATCATATTCCAGTTCCTCCAATCTTTCAACGTTGAGGCTGCCAGATTCTGTGCAATCCTCACTGCGGTTCTGCAATATCTGAAATTTTTCTTTCTTGCCACTTGTAGTTTTATCTCCTTTAGTTTAGTATTATCTCCTGATAGTTCTGGAGTTTGGTCACAATGTTTCACGGACTTTTCAATTTAGGATCTCCTTCAGGAGGTGTCCAGTGGATTCTCCCAATTTCTATTTTAGCTTCTGGTTCTAGGATCTCAAGGAAGTTTTCCTTGATGAGCTCAACAAACTTTCTTTTATCCTACATCTTTAACTTTCCCACTCCCTCAGTCTATTGGCCACTACTAAAATATGATACCCCCTGATGATACAGCCTCGCTAGTCACTTTTTATATTATCAGCTCCACATTCACTGATTCTTCTTGGTTCTCTGGATAGAAGTATAGGAGTTGAAATCATTTTTGTTCTCCATTACCATTTATTTTGTCCCCCTAGCTGCATCACTTAGCAAACTCTCTTTCTTGGAGGTGAATGCTTCATGTATCTACAATCCCATTAAAATTATGGTTACTATAGTCTATAGATTTCCTGCCACTCCAAGCCATTCCTCTTCCTTTCTCAATGAATTAAATACACATGGTTGACAGATTTTTTTTCCTCTTTCCTGATTTCTGTCCTCATACTGAAGAACTTCAGCATAAATATTGACTCTCCCTTAAATACCCTGAATATTCACTTCTTCAGCCTGTTCCCTTGTTATAAGCTATTCCTCCACCCCACTTTAGATACTAACAAAAATGGTCAAAACCTTGATCTTGCCATCATCCACATCTTCCTATTAATGCTTATTAATAAATAGAAGATATAGTCCTTGCTCGTTAGGTACTTAGGGATATAAGATTATTGTCTATCTATACACATATATGTGTGTGTGTACGGGTGCGTGTGTGTGTGTGTGTGTGTGTATATATATTATATATATATATATATATATATATATATATATATATATATAATATAATACACACACACACACACACACACATACATACATATTTCTTCCTCTCCTCTCCTCTCCTCTTGTCTCCTTTCCTCTCCTCTCCTCTCCTCTCTCCTCCTCTCCCCTCTCCTCCCCTTCCCCCCCCCTTCCTCTTTCTCCTCTGTCCACATAGAGTGTCATGCCCTTACCTGAGTTCACTTTGCCCAAAGAAAGGCAAATTTTCATAGCTGAAGCTGACTTTGATTTCTTGGGTTTATAGGCTACATTTCTTTCTTAAATCCTGCACCCTAAACCCAATTCACTCTGGCTCTCCTGGATTGGCCAACATAGGTCCCTGCCCAAGCACTAGTTAATGTTTAATTTGTGGGCTCTGATTGCTCAGAGTGGATATAAATAGTAATTGTTTCTCTTTTGGCCAGAAACTATCCTAGAGGGTATCCCTTCCCAGTTTGTTTTTATTGTTGTTGTTTTTTAATAAAGGGACCATCCCTTGGCTCACTTCTTAAACAGTCCTAAGGTCTGAATGGGCTTTCCCTCAGTCAAAGTGAGAGTGACCTTAGCTTAAAAAAGGCAAGGTCTCCCACTGTATCCTGAGCCAGCTCCAGTTATCTTGATTTATATCTGACCACTGGACCCACATGACTCTGGAGGAGAAAGTTAGGCTGGTGACTTTACGTAGCCCTCCCTCAATGTAATCTAATTTACTTGAAAGTCTGTCTATCATAATTATACACACATACACACACAGGTGCATGTGCTTATGTGTGTATCTGTATCAGAGGTAGTATGGTATATTATAAAGAAAATTACCACTGTAGTCAGAGGGCCTGAGTTCAAATCTTACCTCTGGCATGTACATATTGTATAAATTTTGGCAAGACATTTAACCTCCCTTTCCTCACCTATAAAATGAGTTTAGCAGCAATACAAAGGAGAATGGGATTAAATCATCAAACAATGGCAAAATTAATTAACAAAAAAATTATTACTACTTATTATACATCAGACTCTATTCTAGGTATAGGAATTTCAATTCAAAGGATGAAATAACCTACAGCTAAGTAGTACAGTGGATAAAGGATTGGACTTAGGCTCAGGATGATCTGAGTTTGAATCCATCTTCAAACATTTACTAGCTATGTGTCCATTTCTAAATATTAAACTCTTTTAATGTCAGGTTGATCTTATAAATGGGGATAATAACCATGATATCTGCAGAAGCAGGATGATTGAATTCTTTGCATTGAATATTTGTATTAGGAGAACCAATTATCATATTACTTTTTAAAAAAAATTTTTAATAAATTAATTTATTTTCTTGTTTACATCATTCATGTCCATGAGATTTTGAGTTACAAATTTTCTCCCCATCTTTCCACTACCAACCACCTCAAGACAGCCATCCCACTGTATAACCTCTCTCCCAATCTGCTCTCTCCTATATCTTTCCCCTTGCACCTCTGACTTTCTGGTAGGGTAGGATGGATCTCCCTACCCCAGTGCCTGTATATCTTAATTCCCAGTTGGAAGTAGTTAATAATAATAATATATACATACATATTTTTACCACTGATAATAGAACTTTAAATTCTAGATTCTTTCCTTTTCTCCCCCATCACTCACCCTCACTGGAAGGACAAGCAATTAAATGCAGGCTGTATATGTGTAATTATGCAGAACATCTCCAAAATAGACATATTGTGAGAGACTGATTATATGTCCCTCCTTCCTATCCCACCTCTCCCTTGTTCTGTTCCCTACCCTGTCCCTGTCCCTTTACAGAAGTGTGTACTTCTAGCAACACTCCACCCTACCCTTCCCTCTCCTCCATCATCCCGCCTCTCAACCCCATCCCCCTACTCTCCTGTGTGGCAAGATACCCATTTTAGAGTTTGTGTCATTCCTTCCCTAAGCCAAGTTCAATGAGAATAAGATTGATCCTTTCCCTTTTGCCTATCTGTTCTTCCCCACCATTATAACAATTATCCCTTGCCTCTTTTATATGAGATGATTAACCCCATTCTGTCTCTCTGTCTCCTCTCATTCTAATTCTTTCCCACCTCAGAATTTCATCTTTTAAAGAATCATCCTTTCCTATTCAATTGATGCTGTGCCCTCTATGTACTCATATACACACATACTCAGATATGTGTTCGTACGCATGTATAAACCCTCCTATGTAGACATATGTATATGTATATGTATATGTATATATACATTTGTATTCCCTTCTCTTATCCTCATACTGAGAAAAGTTTCATAAATTGCATTTATTGTTTTTCCATGATGGCAAAAAAATAGTTCAACTTTGATAAGTTCCTTATGATTTCTTTTCCATGTTTACCTTCTCATGTTTCTTGTATTTGAGTGTCAAATTTTCTTTTCAGTTCTGTTTTTTTCAGCAAGAATGTTTGAAAGTCCTCCACCTCACTGAATGACCATATTTTTGCCTTGAACATTATACTCAATTTTGCTTGGTAGATGATTCATGGTTTCAATCCTAGCTCCCTTGATCTCTGGAATATCACATTCCATGCCCTTCGATCCCTTAATGTAGAAGCTGCTAGATCCTGGGTTATCCTAATTGTGTTTCCACAGTATTCAAATTGTTTCTTCTTGGCAGCTTGTAATATTTTCTCCTTGATCTGGGGACTCTGGAACCTGGCTATAACATTCCTAGGAGTTTTCATTTTGGGATCTTTTTCAAGAGGTGATTGGTGAATTCTTTCAAGTTCTGTTTTGCCCTCTGGTTTTAAAATATCAGGGCAATTTTCCTTGTGAATTTCTTGAAGGGTGCTTTCTAAGTTCTTATTTTGATCATGGTTTTCAGGTAGTCCACTAATTTTTAAATTGTCTCTCCTGGATCTATTTTCCAGGTCAGTGGATTTTTCAAGGAGATATTTCACATTGCCTTCTATTTTTTCATTTGTTTGGATCTGTTTAATAGTATCTTGATTTCTCATAAAGTCATTTACTTCCATTTCCTCCACTCTAATTCTGAAGGAATTATTCTCTTCAGAAAGCTTTTGAGATTCTTTTTCCATCTGGCAATTTCAAATTTTTAAGACATTCTTCTTCTCATTGGCTTTTTTCACCTTTCTTGCCATTTGAGTTAATCTATTTTTTAAGGTGTTATTTTCTTTAGTCAAGTTGTTGACTCTATTTTTGTGGTTTTCTTGCATCATTCTCATTTCTCTTCCCAATTTTTCCACCACTTCTCTTCTTTGATTTTCAAAATTCTTCTTAAGCTTCTCTATGGCTTGTAGGAAGTCTTCATGTTTCTTGGAAGCTTTTGGTGTGGGAGTTCTGACTGTGTTGTCTTCCTCCAGTTCCATGATTTGATCCTTTTTGTCCCCCAAGAAGGAATCTAGAGTTCAGTTACTGTTCTTACTTTGCTTCCTTTGCCTGTTCATGTTGCCCATCAATTACTTGAATTTTTGGCTCTGTGGAACTCTGCTTCCAGAGGGGAAAGCTCTGCCCAAATCCCTGGGGTATTAGCAGCTGTTGGAGCTATTAGGAGGCTGCTGCAGCCCCCCCACCAGCTTTGGCTCACCATAAATGCACCCCAGGATCACCATCCAAGACCCCAATCCAGATCCAGGCCCTTCAAAGCAAGAGCACTTAGCCTCTGAACAATTGCTTGGCCCCCCTGCAGTCTGCAGGCTGAGAGCTCTGAAGTAGCCATGTGGATGTGGCTGCAGGGCCACAGCTTCTGCCGCTTCCTTGCCCTGGAGACAGTTTGGCCAGAATGCTTTTCTCCCCCAAATTTAGCTGCGTTCCTCTGACCTTTCACTTTGTCCTTGTTTCTTATGGCTTGATAATTCTGGAAACTGCCACAGCTGCTGCTGATCCACTCTCCTGAAGGCTCTAGCTGGGGCTCATCCTGGCCATCCTGAGGACCAAGCTGTCATTTCAGCCTGGGCTGGTTTGGACTCCCAGCATGCTGTGATGAGCCCTTCCTGCCAAATTGCCTTAGGTGGGAGATTTTTTTTTTGTATTTTTGTAAGTTTTGGAGCCCTAAAATTTGTTTAGATTCATGTTTTATGGGTATTTGAGTTGGCTCTGTGAGAGCTGCAGAACCTTGCTGCTTCTACACCATCATCTTGGCTCCGCACTCCAATTATCATATTTCACATAATAATAAGTTCAAGTAGTAAGACTACAAATAAATGTGATTGCTTCCAGGGTCTCATTATTTTCATTTAATTATATTTATTTCACTTGGGCAGCCAGATGATACAGTGGATGTAGTGCCAGGCCTGATGTAAGGAAGACTCTCATTTTCCTGAATTCAGCTGTGCCCTCAGTTACTAGCAGTGTGATCTTGGATAGTCACTTAACCTTGTTTTCTTCAGTTCTTCATCTGTAAAATGATCTGGAAAAGGAAATAGTCAGCCACTCCAGTATCTTTGACAAGAAAAACCCAAAGAAGATCACAAAGAGTCAGATAGGCCTTAACTACTGAACAATAAAACAGTTTTCTCAGAGTTGTAGTGATCATCAAATGAGATAAGATAGGCAAAGCATTTTGTAACCTTAATTTTTTTTATTTATTTAATTTAATTAAGTCATTTAATTCCCGTCTAACTTTTTGTGACCCCATTTTCAGTTTTCTTGTCAAAGATACTGGAATTGATGAGTTACAGTCTCTGGGAACCCCTTTGAGCTCTCATTTAATCTTCCCACATGAAGCATTTGCCTGAGGCTATAAGTCTTTTATTGTAGCTCATAATCTCTGTTACTAGCCTAGCCCTCCATTGTCCAGCTTCCCCCCCCAACCTTGATCCTCCCAAAACAAATATACCCAAATCTGTTACCCTTAAACTAGCCTAATCCTCCGTTGCCTGTCATCTCCAGGTAGGCTCCAGCTATTTCACACCCTAAATCTCTCATTACTGGAGTCTGACCTCATTTGACTCCTCTTGAAGACCCTCCTCAAACTCCTCCTTTATACCATCCCTAGAACCCTCCCACAACCTTTTTGCTCCATCTTGTCTTCCTGAAGGAGCCATGAATTTTCCCAGCACTGTGTCATATTACTCTGGCTTGTGTGTCCAATACAAGTGTCACAGATATTTAGGCTCCTTTAGAGTCTACCCATCATGGCAAACTTTAATAAATTTTGCTTTAGGATGAGAGAAGACATGAGTCGAATTAATTCAGCAGGACTCAGCATGTTGGTGTTTTGGGGTCTTGAGCACCCCTAAATCTTAAACTCAACATTTTGATTTGCTATTTCCTTCTCCAGCTCATTGTATATATTAGGAACTGACACAAACAAGATCAAATGACTTGCCCAAGGTCACACAGCTAGTCTCGGAAGCCACATTTCAACTCAAGAAGATGAGTCTTCTTGACCTCAGGCAGAGCACTCTATGCACTGCCACGTAGGTGTCCCAAATTTCAAATAAAGATAGCTTTAACAGCTTTTAGCTATCAAAATCTACTTGAGTAGAGGCTACTTGCTAATGGGGACAACACATACACAAACAATCAGTGCTTTAGATGTTAGAGATTGGAGTGGAAGTTGAGCACAAACTTGAAGACTGATGAATGCATTCCTCGAGTCATTTCATAATGCCTTAGAAACATATTATATGCAATAGAATTATTGGGTCAAAGTCCACGATTTTTTTTGAAACTTATACTGAGTATTTTCTAATTGCTCTCCAGAAAGATTCTTAAAGTTTTCAGTTCCCTTAGCAATGAATGAGTGTGTGTGTGTGTGTGTATACATATACATACACATGCACATATATACATATATATGTATATGTATATATATATGTGTGTGTGTGTGTATATATATATACATGTGCATGTGTATATAGATATAGATATAGATATAGATATAGATATAGATATAGATATATAGATATATCCTCTACAACATCAAACGGATTGAGTTCAGTGGTTTTAACTTTGGCAAGGAAGTAAACTTGACGGGAAAGATTAGGCAAAGCATATTTCAACAAGAGTATCATTACGGGCAACTCACAATGTCTCTGAGTCAGAAATGAGATTGGTATTCTCATATGAGAGCGAGAGGGCTTTGTGCATTTTGACAAGGTAAGAGAAAGGAAGGGCAATTTGAAGTGATAAGGGTAGTTTAGAGTCAGACTGTGAAACTACTAGACCATAGTGGTCCTTGAATACTAGGTTAAAGAATTTGGACTTTACCTTATAGGAAATGGTAAACAATGATTTTGACCTTTATTGGCAATTTTCTCAAACACTTTCTATTTTTTCTGATATTGTACTAACACTTTGTGACAAGAAAGATGACTAATACTTCTAATATACAGGCCCTTAGTATGACGAAAGCTGGTTCAACCAGCAGACTTTTTTATTAACTTAACCTATTGCTTTGGTATAATAATATGTTATTATAATAATAACTATATTTCAGGATGATTGAGGTACTACCCAATTATGAAGTATCTTTTCAATCAACAAATACAAATCTAGTCATCCTCATGGGAGTTTTTGTGTTGTGCCAATCCTTTGTCACCTCTACCATTCCTGTTTTCACCCTTCTTAATCTTTCATCTCTTCCTATTTGCTTACTACTTCCTTGTGGCTTAAAAAGCAAAACAAAGCAAATAAAACAAAGAACACCCAAACAATGGACCCAGTCACCCTTATCAGCCACCATACTAAATCTTTACTCTCTTTCTTGGTCAAACTTATGAAAGAAACAATTGTTACCTCCATTTCAGTAATTGGATTCTAAACCCACTCTAATCTACTTCCCAACTTTGTCATTCAAATGAGACCACTTTGAAGTTAACAGTGATCTGTTAATTGATAAATGGAATGATCTTTAATCAATGCTTACTTTTTTTGACCAATCTGCAACCTTTGACACTGTTATTCACTGTCTTTCCCTGGATACTTTCTCCTCCCTAGGTTTTCATGACACTTATATTTCCTGGTTCTTTTTTCACATGTCAGACCTCCCTCATCTGCATCTCTGTTGTTGGTTTTTTACACAGGAAATGCCCACTACTCAGGAGAATCCATTTTGGGTCTTCTCTGGACCCCTTTCTCTTTTTTCTATATACTTTTTTAGCTTTCCCGCCACTTTATAGTATTTTTTTCCAATTACATGTAAAGATAATCTTCAATATTCACTTTTATAAAATTCTCAGTTCCATATTTTCTTCCTTTCTCTCTCTCTCTCTCTCTTACCCATTCTCTGTCTCCCTCTCTCTCTCCTCACCTCTTTCCAAGAGGACAAACAAAATGATATGGTCTATACATGTACAATCATATTAAATGTATTTCCACATCAGTCGTGTTATAAAGTAAAAATCAGAACAAAAGGGAAAAACCATGAGAAAGCAAAAGAGAGAGAGGATAGTATGCTTTGAACTGCATTCTGTTCTTTGTCTGGATGTGAATAGCTTTTTCCATCATGAGTTTTTTGGAATTGCCTTAGATCATTGTATTCTTCAGAAGAGCTTACACTATCAAAACTGGTCATCACACAGTGTTGTTGTTACCTCTGTATACTGTTCCGCTGGTTCTGTTCACTTCACTCAGCATCAGTGCATGCAAGTCTTTCCAGATTTTTCTGAAATCCACCTATTCATCATTTCTTATAGGACAATAGTATTCCATTACATTCGTATACTATAACTTGTTCAGCCATTCCCCAACTGATGGGCATCCCCTCAATTTCCAATTCTTTGCCACCACAAAAAGAGCTGCTGAAATTTTTTTTTTTTGTACATGTAGGTCCTTTTCCCCTTTTTATGATTGCTAGATCTAGGAGTGGTATTGCTGGACCAAAGAGTATACTGTTTTATTGCCCTTTGGGCATAGTTCAAATTGTTCTCCATAATGGTTGAATGAGTTCACAACTGTACTAACATTGCATTAGTATTCCCATTTTCCCAGATCTTCTCCAATGTTTAGCATTTTTGGGGGGTCAAATTAGCCAATCTGATAAGTGCAAGGTGGTACCTAAGAGTTGTTTCAATTTTCACTTCTCTATTCAATAATGATTTAGGAACATTATTTTGTGTGACTATAGATAGTTTTAATTTCTTCCTCTGAAAACTTCCTGTTCATATCCTTTGATCATTTATTAAATGGGGAATGACTTACATTCTTATAAATTCGACTCAGATCTCTATATATTTTAGAAATGAAGCCTTTATCAGAAACTTTGACTGTAAAAATTCTTTCCCATCTTTTTTCTTTCCTTCTAATCCTGGCTGCATTGACTTTGTTAGTGCAAAAGCTTTTTAATTTATTGTAATCAAAATTATGAATTTTGTATTTTATATTGTTCTCTATCTCTTGTTTGGTCATAATTTTTTTTCCCCTTTTTCCATAGATCTGACAAGTAAACTATCCCTTGCTCTCCTAATTTGCTTATGGTAGCAACTTTTGTTTATAAATCATGTACATGATATTGAATGTAAGATGTTGGTCTATGCCTAGTTTCCGCCATACTGTTTTCCAGGTTTCCCTAGCAGTTTTTGTCAAATAGTGACATTCTTACTTGTTGACCTCATCAACCCCAATGAGTGCCATTATAATATTTATTTAGGTGATTTCAAATCTAAATATCTGGTCCTAGTTTCTCTCTTTATCTCTACTCCTAAATGACCAACTGCTTTTTAGACATCTCAAACTGGATTTCCTATAGACAACTAAAATTCAATATGTCAAAAATGGAACTGATTATTTTTTCCCCAAAACTCTTGTTTTCAAAATTCCTTATTACTGGCCCAGTCATCTGTGGTTTCTACCTTTTCAACGTTTCTTGTTTATGTCCCTTCCCTCTCCATTACACCCTGATACACTACCTCAGCATCTCACGAATAGGCAACAGCAATACTTTTCTGGTTTGTCTCATTCCCTTAAATCCCTTTCTATGCCAATTCATCCTCCACTTAGCTGATAAAGTGATTCTCCTAAATTACAAGTCTGACCATCTTATCTCACCAACATCACCAATATTGTCAAATAAATTTCAGTAGTCCCCTACTGCCTCTATGACCAAACATAAAAAATACCCTCTTTTATGGCACCTAAAACTCTTTCTAATCTGACCTCTTCCTTAATTTCTAATCTTCTTATGCTTTATTTCAGTCCACATACTCTACAATCCAGTGACATTACTTTTCTTGTTGTTCCTTTCACATAACACTATTTCTACCTTCTGTGCCTTTTCACTGACCGTCAGTTATGTCTTATACTTCCTCCTTGCTTACCTCTGCCTTCGGTCTTCCCTAACGTCATTCAAAGCACAGTTCAAAATTAATCTTTTCCAAGATGCCTCTCCACCCTCACTCACCCCCTTTTAGTGCCTTCCATCTGAAATTATTTTCCATTCCATCCACTTGGTATATAATATGTGGGTGTGTGAGCTATCAATCTATCTATCTATCTATCTATCTATCTGTATTTGTTTCCATATTGCCTCTACCATTAGAATATAAGCTCCTTGATTTTTCCTTTCTCTGTACTCTCAGTAATTAGTATATATACTACCTGGTACATGGTAAATCCTAAATAAATGTTTATTGACGGAATTATAGATTGACTAGTATTGAACATCAACAAAACCAAATTAATTTGTTGAAGCACTATGTACATTTAAATTAATTAATTTCTATTTCCATCATTCACTAAAATTCCTCAATAGGGTTCTTTATTCATTCATTGTCATTTGCTGTTTCATTTATATGGTAATAGTTATTGTGAACTTTCATTTTTATGGTTATGCTTTTTACACCTAAGTCAAGACGATCTTTCTAGACTTCTTACATTTGTTTGTCTTATTGCAATTCCAGTATAGTGGACCATAATTTCAATATCATTGGATGTTTATGTGTTTATCGAGGTTTTTCCAAGATTAAGCTTACTAGTGCAAGGAAAATCATCACAGACTGATATATTTGCTTTTTATATTACCTTGGGAATATATTGTGAAAGGCCATGATTATTTCTGAAACTTATAGTGAGTATTGTCCAATTGCTCTCCAAAAAGATTCTCTAAATTTTCAGTTCCCTTAAAAAGGGATGAGTATATAATTTCCCCTATGATGTCAAAAGGATTGAGTTCTTTGGTTTTAACTTATTTTTGACCATGTAATGGATATGATGTTTCACATGGTTGTTTTGATTTGCATATATTTGATTATTAATGAAGTTGAGCATCTTTTCAAGTTATTATTAATAATTAGTGTTTTACTCTTTTGAAATTATTCATACCCTTTGACAAGTTATGCATTACGGACTGATAATCACCACCGTGGATTTTTTTAAAACCCTATTTTATGTTTTCCAATTACATATAAAGATAGTTTTCAACATCCATTTTTTTAATAAGATTTTTGAGTTCCAAATTTTTTTTTCCCTCTCTTACTCCCTTCCCCCCACTAAAGATGACAAGTAATCTGAGTTGGTTATACATGTACAATCATAGAAACATATGTGAAATATGTAAGTATATTGACTTACAAATTTAAATGTATAAATATATAATTGTGAAATATACCACATGCACATCTTGTGAAAGAAAAAAAACAGAACAAAAAAGGAAGGCCACAAAAAGTGAAAATAGAATGATTTTATCTGCATTCAGACTTCATAGTTTTTTCTCTACTTATACAGTGTGAGATGTTGGTCTGTCCTTAGTTTCTGCCATACTATTTTCCAGTTTTCCCAAAAGTTTTGTTAAATAGTGAGTTCTTATCTGAGAAGCTGGAGTCTTTGGGTATATCAAGCAATATATTACTATAGCCATTAAAAAAAAATTAAATTAACTTTTACGTTTATTTTTGGTTTACATCACTAACTTCCACAAGATTTTGACTTACAATTTTTCCCCATCTTTCCCCTACCCAAAACCCCCAAAACCCCCAAACACCAATCCCACTGTATACTCCTCCCCCAGTCTGCTCTCTCCTATATCCTCCCCCATTAATCCTATGACTTTCTGGTAGGGTAAGATGGATCTCCATACCCCAGTGCTTATATATCTTATTTCTCGGTAGCATGTAAATGATAATAATAATAATAATAATAATGATAATAATAAAAATTTTTTTTAAACATTTGATTTTTAAACTTTAAATTCTAGATTCTTTCCCTTCCTCCCTCATCACCCACCCTTACTAGGAAGATAAGCAATTCAATATAGGTTGTACATGTGCAGTTACACAAAATATTTCCATAGTGTATGTGTTGTGAAAGACTGACTATATTTCCCTCCATCCTATCCTGCCCCCCACTTGTTCTATTCTCTACTTTGTCCCTGTCCCTTTACAAAAGCGTGTGCTTCTAACTACCCTTCCCCCCAACCTGCCCTCCCCTCCATCATCGCCCCTCTCATCCAATTCTCCCCTACTCTCCTGTAGGGCAAGATACCCAATTTAGAGTGTATGTCATTCCCTCCCTAAGCCAAATTCAATGAGAATATGGTTGACCCATTCTGTTTTGCCTTACTCTACTTCCTCTCCATTATACCAGTTATCCCTTGCCCCTTTTATATGAGATAATTTACCCCCCTTCTGTCTCTCCCCATTTTCTCTCATTTTATTCCTCTCTCACCTCTCAATTTCACCTCTTAAATATGATCCCGTCCTATTTAATTGATCCTCTGCCCTCTGTCTATGTATACCTGCACACATACACACACATTCCCATATGCATTCATACACACATATAGCTTCCTGTATAGACATATATGTATGTTTACATATATATACATTTATATTTCCTTCAACTATCCTCATACTGAGAAAAATTTCATTAGTTACAATTACCATTTTTCTATGTAGACATGTAATAGTTCAACTTTGATAAGTTCCTTATGATTACTTTTCCATGTTTACCTTCTCATGCTTCTCTTGCTTCTTGTATTTGAATTTCAAATAATCTATTCAGCTCTGCTTTTTTCATCAAGAATGCTTGAAAGTCCTCTACCTCATTGAATGATCATATTTTTCCCTGAAACATTATACTCGGTTTTGCTGGGTAGGTGATTCTTGGTTTCAATCCAAGCTCCTTTGATCTCTGGAATATCATATTCTAAGACCTTCAGTCCCTTAATGTGGAATCTGCTAGATCCTGTATTATACTGATTGTGTTTCCACAATATTCAAATTGTTTCTTCTTGGCTGCTTACAATATTTTCTCCTTGATCTGGGAACTCCGGAACCTGGCTATAATGTTCCTAGGAGTTTTCTTTTGGGGATCTTTTTCAAGAGATGACCAGTGAATTCTTTCAATTTCTATTTTGCCCTCTGGTTCTAAAATATCTGGGCAATTTTCCTTGAGAATTTCTTGAAGGATGCTTTCTAGGTTCTTTTTTTGATCATGGCTTTCAGGTAGTCCAATAATTTTTAAATTATCTCTCCTGGATCTATTTTCCAGGTCAGCAGTTTTTCCAATGAGATATTTCACATTGTCTTCTATATATCCTGGTGATATATGGCTGTAATGTCTTTGCTAATATTTTATTTAAAACTTTTGCATACATATTAAGGAAATTGATCTATAAGTTTCTTTCTCTCTTTTGGCTCTTCCTGGTTTAGGTATCACCACTATATTTTTATCATAAAAAAGAATTTTGGTAGGACTCCTTTGCCTATTTTCCCAAATAGTTTGTGTAATATTGAAATAAACTGTTCTTTTAATGTTTAGTAGAATTCATTCATAAATCCATATGACATTGATGTTTTTTTTTCTTATGGAGTTCATTGATGGTGTGTTCAAATTCTTTTTTTTTTCTAAAATGGGGTTATTTAAGTAATTTACTTCATCTTCTGTTAATCTAGGCAATTTATATTTTTATAAATAATCATCCATTTCACTTAGATTGTCAGATTTATTTGCATACCACTAGACAAAATAGCTCTTAATCAATTCTTTAATTTCCTCTTCATTGGTGGTAAATTCATACTTTTAATTTTTGATACTGGTAATTTGGTTTTCTTCTTTCTTTTTAATCAAAGTAACCAGAGGTGTATCTATTTTAATGCTGTCATTTTTCCCATGAAACCAGTTCTTAGTTTTATTTATTAGTCCAATACTTTTCTTACTTTCAATATTAATCTCTCTGTTAATTTTTAGAATTTCTAATGTGTTGATTATTTGGGGATTTTTAGTTTGCTCTTTTTCTAGTTTTTTTAGTTGCATGCCCAGTTCATTGATCTCATCTCTACTTTATTTATGTAAATATTTAAGGATATAAAATTCCCTTTAGGTACTGTTTTGGATGCATTCTATAAATTGTAGTACATTGTCTCATTGTTGTCATGCCTTTTGATGGAATTATTATTTTTATGATTGGTTGTTTCAACCACTCATTCTCTAAGATTAGATTATTTAGTTTCCAATTAGTTTTTAGCCTATCTTTCCATGGCTCTGTACTATGTGTAATTTTTATTGCATTGCAATCTGACAGGGATGTATATAAAATCTCTGCCTTTCTTCATACACCTGGAGGATTTTAGGTCCTAATATATGGTCAAATTTTGTGTAGGTACCATGACTGAGAAAAAGCTATATTCTTTTCTATCCTCATGCAATTTTCTCCAGAGGTCTGTCATATCTAACTTTTCTGAGATTCTATTCATCTCCTTAATTTCAACCTTGTTAAATTTGTGGTTATATTTATCTAGTTGTGAGAGGGGAAGGCTAAGGTCCCCCACTAGTATAATTTTTCTGTCTATTTCTTATTATTACTCACTTAACTTCTCCTCTAAGCATTTGTATACTGTTCCACTTGGGGCATACATGTTTAATGTTGATATTACTTCATTATCTATGGTAACTTTTAACAAGATGCAGTTTCCTTCTTTGTATCTTTTGATTAGATCTATTTTTGCTTTTGCTTTATCTGAGGTCAAGATTGCTCCCCTTAATTTTTTCTTTTCTTTTTTTTTTTACTTCAATTGAAGCATACTGTATTCTGCTCTAGCTCTTTACACTGTGTAAATATAATATGCATATAAATGTAATATATGTGTGTGTATGTATACACACACACATATATGGTGTCTATGTATGTATGTATGTATGTATGTATGTATTGGGGCAGCTAGGTGGTGCAGTGAATAGAACATCAGCCCTGGAATAAGGAGAACCTGTGTTCAAATGAGGCCTCAGACACTTAACACTTACTATCTGTGTGACTTTGGGCAAGTCACAACCCTAACTGCCTTGCCTTCTCCCCTCCAAAAAGAATACCTTTATGCACAAGCATATATACACATATTAGAAACATAAAGTACAAAGAAACATCAAATATAATATTATGTGATAGAAACATTATACACAGTAAATATAGACATTTAATGTAGTTAATTCTGAGAGGAAATGGTGGGAGAGATTAGGAAAGGATTCATTCAAGTGATAGTACTTGAGTTTCTTCTTGAAGAAAAAAAACTAAGGTGAATTCTATGAGGTAGAGATAAGGACAAAGTGAACTAAAGGCATGGAAGTCAGCCTGTACAAAGGAGATGAAGTAATGTATCTGAGGAAGATGGCATAATATGTCTGAGGAATAAAGAAAAGATCAATTTGGTTGAATCACAGAGTGTAGGGAAAGGGGTTGGGAGTTGGGGGGAGAGTTATAACATGCAATAAAGTTGGACATATCAAGTGAGTCTAAGCTGTGAAGCCCCTTAAAAGCTAAACAGAGAGGGGTGTGTGTGTGTGTGTGTGTGTGTGTGTGTGTGTGTGTTTCTTCATACTGGAGCCAGTACAAATCCACTGGAGTTGAACAAGTAGGGGAATCTTACTGTCCTCTCTTTGCTTAAGGAACTTTATTTTGGCAGCAGTGCAATTGTCAGACACTTGATGCAGGAAGACAAATAAGTAGACTATAGCAATAATCTTGAAAAGGGATGAAGGTCAGAACTAAGGGTATAGCTGTGTGAGTGAAGGCTTTTCACTAATTTTAAGTGTTGTATGCATAGAGAATAGGGCTCCGAACTGAGAGATGTTGTAAGGGTAGAAATGGAAAGATTTGGCAACTAATTAGACTTGTGGGGTGACAGACAGTTCAGAATAATGCTGAGATTATAGGCCTAAAATACTGAAAGAATGTCTTTAACAAGTAGGGAAGTTTGGAAGAAGAGAGGATATAGAAGGAACTTAAGGCTACATGATGCCTTTCCTACTGCTCTATTGTTAAAAAAAAATAATAACCCAATGAAGGAGGACCTGGGCTTAGCATTGGAGGTAAAAAAAAAAAAGGTGGGGCAAAAGACAGTTCCTGCCCTCAAGGAGTTCACAATCCAATTATACCTCCTCTAGAACTCTTTTTTTCCATCTCTTCACATCCTTATCATACACAATAACACTTCAAATTGTTTATGTTTTTTTTAATCTTCTAAATAATTGACTTACTGAGAGTAAGGATGGTTATCTTAATTCAAGTTTGTCATCTTTCCCATTGCTTATTCATGTTGAATTGAACCTGTGATATGGCCTGTTTCAGTGACTGACAGATAATAGACATTCTTGTTGAACTGAAAGTTTGGCTAGAGTACCCCTACAGCAAGACAATACATATTGATCCAAAGGTATTTATCAGGTATAGAAATTAAAATGATACAGTTAAGTTGAACACCCCATTCAAACCATGCTAGATGATAAGATTTACTCTTCCCTGAATATTTGTCTTTTTGATAAAATTAATCATGACACAGAATATGGATG
Organism: Pseudochirops cupreus; assembly: GCA_028627135.1. NCBI lineage: Eukaryota > Metazoa > Chordata > Mammalia > Diprotodontia > Pseudocheiridae > Pseudochirops > Pseudochirops cupreus. The sequence goes on from CM053582.1 coordinate 414,669,835, forward strand.
TCCTAGAGGCAAAAAGACCTGGCTTAAAATGGACTAAAATTCCACCTTTGACACTTACTGTGTGCCCCTAGTCAAGTCACTCAGCCTCACTGAGACTGAGACAGCTCCCTAGAACATCAAATCATTTACGTGTTGTAAACTGTTAGTGAAATAATAAACTTCAAAATGAGAAGTTTGTTTGGTTGGGGAGGGCCTTTTTTAGTGATGTAATTTAAATTCTATTAGTATATAACAGAGAGGTGTCCTTTGTTTTTCTTCTCCAAAGAAAGAGCTTTTTGAAATTTCTAATATTTTATGTATCAGTATCACTATTATAATAATTCCTTTCTGTAAATAGTTTGAACTTAGAAAAAGAAAATAAGCTCCTTGAGAGAAGGAACTATGTCCATTTCCATCTTTGTATCTTTATGGTCTATTCCAGTGCTTGACATATTAACAGGCACTCTTAATGAACTGAAAGCTCAGCTAGAGTCCCCCTATACCAACACAACAGATATTTATTCAAAGTGCAAAGAAATTAAAGTGATAATAAAGATTTCCTCATATCCCATGTACATATGGGGTTATGCTTTGCTGTGGTTTACCAATGCATGCAAGTTAAGGTTTTTAACAAGGCTAATAACCTTGAAATACTTTTGCAAGTTAAAAAAAATACCTTATTCCAAGTCTGGCTGCCTTCCAGTTTTCATACAACCTCTTGTAATCTGAGGAGATAATATTAACTTTATGTATATACAGTAGTTTCATTTTCATGAACTGTCCTCATATTGACTTCAGCGTACACCATCAGCGCTTTTGGTGAGATGTGATCAACCGTGCAAGCAGCCACTTTCTTGTTCAGGCAGTAATGTGTATATTTTTTTTTGTAATGGCTCTGAATGCCAGCCATATAATCAAATTCTATTCTCATAGAAGGCCCTCTTATCTAAATAGTTTCCTCTTTCCCTTTGAATGCATTCTTATCAAGCTTTCAGGGACTTTATTAACGCCTGCAGTTTATCCTACCATACACTCTTGGCCTTTAAAAGATAAATCTATGAAATTCAATAAAGCTTCCCTAGAGCTGCTCTATGCTGCACCTGTTATTTTTTGGCACATATGTGGAGTTTTGTATTTTCTGTAAAATATCACACAAAATTATATAAACACATCTGCTCATCTAAATAGCTTGAGAAACAACAATGAACGAAGTCTACAATATGACGGCTAATTTCCTGACAGTGTTAATGGTTTAAGTTCTTTGATTTTTTTTTCCCCCCAGCACAATAGCCAGATTAATCTTCTCCACTTGGAAAAAACTTTGAAATGTTCTCAGAACAGCTTAAGCTGGTTGCAATGTGTTGTGACTGCATTGCATTAGATTATGAGAAATTTCTAGATTCAAAGGTAAACCAAAATAGTTTAATTTGCATGTCAAAATAAAGGGATGAAGAATGAGGAAATTTCAAGGGCCAAGGCTTTCACTTTTTGTTTGCTATTTGTAAATAGTTGATGTGGGTATATACGTATAAATACACATATGTCAATAGGCCAAGGATCTGTAATTTATGAGGACTTCTTTCTGTAATACAGATGGAAAACAATGTCAAATGTATAATCTTAGAGAACTGTCAGAGGCCCAGAGACTTGTTTATGGACACGTAGTCAATAAATATGAGGAGTTAAATTTGAATCCAGATCTTAATTGCTATGTAATTGATCATAGAACCATAGATCTGTGGTTGGAAGGAAACTTAGATGGCATCAAAGCCTAAAACCCCTCATTTTACAGATGAGGAAACTGAGAGGTTAAGTGACTTGATCAGCTGTGATTGTGTGTGTATGTGTGGGGGAGGGAGAAAGAGAGAGAGGGAGAAGGAGAGAGAGAAAGAGAAAGAAAAAGAGAGAGAGAGACATAAGAGAGACACAGAGACAGAAAGAGACAGATAGACACAGAGAGAGACAGACACAGAGAGAGAGACAGAGAGAGAGACAGAGAGAGAGAGAGAGAAAGAGAGACATAAGAGAGACACAGAGACAGAGAGAGACACAGAAAGACACAGACAGGCAGAGACAAAGACAGAGAGACACAGAGAGAGAGAGAAAGAGAGAGAGAGAGAGAGAGAGAGAGAGAGAGAGAGAGAGAGAGAGAGAGAGAGAGACAACAGGTAATATTGTCAGAGTCAGGATTTGATTGAAGACAGGTCTTTCTGACTCCAAGCTTGAGCTCTAGGTAATACTGCCTCTCGGATATGTGTGTGTCTGTGTGCGTGTGTGCGTGCGTGTGTGTGTGTGTATAAAATGTAGATTTTCACAGTAATAGTGTATGTGTGTAATGGGAACTTCTAATAAGTGCTCAGTCCCTATGAAGAAAGATATACAGCATGTTCTGCCTTACTTCAGACCGCGAGCTCAGACCATAAGCTTTTTTCTATGAATGTTTACTGTCTACTTACTGTGTGAAGAATGACCTTTTAATTGGTTACTGAGCTGGAAATTGGAGTGCATACTATTGTTACTAACTGACCAACTCACTCTCTCTCTTTTCTGGTGGTGACTGAGGTAAGAGTTGCTATATTTCCATAGGCCATTCATGGTGACCAACTGTCACCATTTCAGCATACATGTATCACTGAATGCATGACACTTGTTCTTTGCCTCCTATCTGACCTTTGCTGCTCTCAAGTGAAGGATGACTGCAGATGACATTTGACCTTGTGAGCTTCAAAAGGTCCAGCAAACAGTCAAAATATCTGCACGTGCCCCAAAATGCACATGAGCATGAAAACACACTGCACAAACTCATATGGACTAGTATCTAATTGACCAATCTCCTGTTGCATGTTCTTTCAGATTTTTCATTCCAATGTTCTATCTAGCTAGTTAGACACTATTTATCTACTATCTCTCAATGATCTATCATCTATCTATCTATCTATCTATCTATCTTTCTACTATTCATCTACTATCTATGCTCTACTTCTCTGCTCTATATAATATCCCTGATCATTAAAACTTCAAATGTTCTATTTAAATGCTTTTTATACGTTTATATTGAGAAAGTATATTTCCACCATGTAAATTTTAGATACTTGTGTCATTTCCTTACTAGGATACAAACTTACTGGGAGTAGGGCTTATTTAATTCTGTAATTATATTTCCAATGGAATGATCAATACCTGGAATGTAGTAGTTGCTAAATAAATACTCAACAATTGATTGATTATTTAACCACACTTAGATAAGGACAGATATGGGTACCCACACATAAAAGAAGCAATGTGCCATAGTATGTAGAAAGCCAGATTTGGGATCAAAAGTCCTGGGTTCAAAACTTGCCTCCCAAGTATACTAGTTGTATAAACAACCTTTTAGTATTCCCTAGGATTCTTTTTTTTTTTTTAGAGTATGAACTGCTACAAATGAACTGCCTTCCACCATTGTGGGGGCTTTCTACATTAAGGAGTTCCCAGAGAAAATAATCAATTAAAAAAAAAAAAGAAAGTATTTATTACAAAAACTAGACTAATGCAATAGTGTGATTACTTTTCTTCTCACGAAGTATCTTACCACAACTGACTTCAGCCTAATGTTAGTTATTCATGCCAGCACTCATTTTTGAAAGAAACTAGTGGTATCTTTCAAAAAAAAAAATCTATAAAACTCTCCTTTAAAACCTACCTCTTCAAATTTGAAAGTTATCTAATAAAAAAATTTCACTTTAGAAGCAATGGCCACTCAGTTCATTACTACGAGCTTAATGGTTCTAGAGGAATTACATTTAATATTCCCTTTGAATCTGATTTTTCAAAATCAATTAATTCTTAATTTTAATTTCACATCTTCTGGGCCATTGATTCTTTTCCTCATTAGGCTCTTTTAATCACTTCACTTCCTCATACAGGAACTGTTCAAGTTTCTAAGAGAAAAGTTTCTTAAAAAGAAAAAAAAATCAAATGGATATAATCTAAGAAGATGAATTCATATTTTTCTCTTGTTTGAAGAGTGCAAAAGTTTAAACAATCACCACATGTAAACACTGTTGCACATCTCTAATTCTTTTGCACACATCTCACTCATCTTTATTCATATCTTTAATGACAATTCCTGGCATTTTGCAAAATAAAAATAAATAAATAAAACTAATACTAACAGTCTCATTTTCGTACAAAATACTATGTATAGGGTGAGGAAATAGAAGTGATAATGTTAAATATTTTTCTATAGTGAACTAGAAACCTTGTTGTCATTGTTACTATGTACAATCATGAATACATTTGCTTTTGTGAATGGTTGCAGTACTTTTTACCATACATGAAATGTGTAGTAGAGGAATTTCTCTGAAAAAGAAAATACATTACATATCTCTGCTATAATTTATCCTGGTTAGTATCTACTTTTTTTCCTTGTCATTTCTTGATACTTCCAACTGGATCAGGATTCAACATCTTTGAACTTCCAAATGGAATTGTTTCAATGGTTTGATTGTCCAGAGGCATTTAGAGACAGTGTTCTGTCAAGGATAATTCAAGGATCTCTAAAATCAGAGAAATGTGAGAAAGTAGGGTGTAAAAATGGAGGGGATATAATATATTAAGAAATCAATGAAGAAGTATGACTCCAAGGAATTTAATTAACAAGGGAAGTGGTGAGCAAAGCTATTCTTCAATAGGCATATAATCCATTTAAACATAATACTCATTTATTAAGAACTTACTCTGCTCATTCAATTGTTCTTGCCATACACTTTTTAAAATGAATTTTCCAAATTACATGTAAAAAACAATTTTAACATTCCTTTTTAAAAAAAAAAGTTCAAAATTCTCTCCAACCTCCCTCTTTTTGAGAAGGCAAGCAATTTGATAAAGATTATACATGCCCAGTCATGCTAAATTTATTTTCACATTAACCATGTTGAAAAAAAAAAAGACAAAACAAAATCCAAGAAGCAAGAAAGCAAAAATGTTTGCTTTGATCTGCATTCAGATTATTAGTTCTTTCTCTGGAGGTGGATAGCATTTTTCATCATAACTTCTTTGGAATTCGCTTGGATCATTGCGTTACTGAGAATCACTAAATCATTCATTCACAACTGATAACTTACAACAATACTTTTACTGCATAGAGTGTTCTACTGGTTCAGCTCACTTTATTTGGCATCAGTTTCTATGTCTTCCCAGGTTTTTCTGAAACCATTTTTTTTGTCATTTTTTTTTTTTTTTTGCTTTTTGGATTTGGGCAATTGGGATTAAGTGACTTGCCCAAGGTCAAACAGCTAGTTTTTGTGGTAAGTTCCAGATTTGAACTCAGGTCCTCCAGACTCCAGGGTTGGTGCTTTATTCACTGTGCCACCTATCTGCCCTTTGTCATTTCTTATAACACAATAATGTTCCATGACAATCATATGTCACAACTTGTTCATCCGTTTCCCAATTGATGAGTATCACCTCAGTTTTAAATTCTTTCCTATCACAAAGAAGCTGCTATAAATATTTTTGTGCATATAGGTCCTTTTCCTTTTTTAAATCTCTATGTGATATAGATTTAGCAGTGGTATTTCTTGGTCAAAGTTATATGCAGTTATAAAGTCCTTTGAACATAATTTTAAATTGCCTTCAGAATGGTTCGATCACTTCACAACTCAACCAACAGTGTGTCAGTATTCCTATTTTTCCCCATCCGCTTGAAAATTTGTTATTGTCATTTTCTATCACATTAATCAATCTGATATATGTGAGATTGTAAGTCAAAGTTGTTTTATTTTGCGTTTTTAAAATTAGTAGCTAATTATATTAACTTGGCCTCCCTTTGAGCAATTGATATTTCTATAATTGTTATGATTTGACTTAATTTGTGTGAAAAAAATTTTTTTTTAAATTCTGTTCATATAGTTCCTGAGTTTGTCTTGGCAGGTGGACTGCCAAATAATTTATATTGTCTGCAGTTATTTTAAATGGAATTTCTCTTTCTATCTTAGCCTAACACTTTTTGTCTGGCCAAGGAGAGTGATGTGGAATTCTTCTATTCCTTCGCAAGTATGGAGGGAAGTAGAATGACAAACAGAAGTCTAGATAGTATCTGGGGAAGGAATAAACTTTCTGAAGCTGCAGCCATCCCACACCCAATAATTCCTATAAAGAACAACAACAAAGAATGAGCAGGCTGTCACTAATTAATTCCTTTTTATGGATCAAGTTTATCTAGTACGTATCCAAGACCAAATTACAAAGAAAATGCAGTTCCTCATCAAAGCACACTTAGCCCACAATCTTTTTGCTATACTTTGCTCCCTCTCCCCCCAACTCATGGTGATATTCTCTCCTTTTTTATCTCAAGCAATCAAGATTTTCATCTCTCTTCATCTTCCTTTGTTACTAGGGATAAATGAATAATATCTTGCACACAGAGATGTAAATGAATGATGAACCATGAAGTATGGTGCCTTTTGAGTTTATGACAGAGGAACTAAAATCTAGGTATAGTCTCACATCTGGATTTGAGAAAAAACTATTCTCAAAAATTCTAGAAAAAAGGATCCCATGTACTGAAATTCTTAGTGTCAGTTCTCCAAGATGATCACTGAGTCAAGTATCTTTTAATGGAAATTAATTTTGAGTATATGTTGGACTAGATATCTGCTGGGATATATTCCACCTCTCAAATTCTGAGATTCTGTGGACATTTACTTACTATCCTAGGGATCAAAGTAATAAGTCAACATAAAGTATCTTCAAACATAATGTATAAACACATATGCATACATGGAATTTGAAGTATCAACAAGATATATTTGGGGATAGGGGACACTTCTTGGTTATTCTTGTATCATATAACCCCATAGGCATTAGTCTTCCTACTATGACAGCTGGTAAGTCTTGCTTGACCTTCTTGTCTCAGGCAATCTGTTATTAAAAATAAAAATAAAAATTTGTTCCTTTGTAGACACAATGTTACCAGTGATTACTTCTGAGCCAAATACACACACATACACACACACACACACACACACACATTGTTTACATTGTAACAGGGGGATTAAGAGACAAACTTTGAAATGAAAGTTGTAGGGAGGCAGTTTTAGACTCATTGTGAGTAAAATCTCCCCAAAAACCAAAGTTTTGCTAAAGTAGAAAAAACTGTTTTAGTTAGTAGCTTCCTCATCACTAGATAATGAATACCTGAAAGTTGTATGAGCTTTTGTTGAGAATAATGTAGGACAGATTCCTATATCCACAGAGACTGGAATAAATGACCCCTAACATCTTTTCCAACTCTAAGTTTCTGTTATTGGTCAGACGCCTTCAGCCTCCACCACCAGTAGCTCTTCTGCCACCAGCTCTCATGCCACCTCAGGCTGGCGGCTCTGTGCAGCTCTTCCGTCGGGGCAGGAGGCAGCTGAATGGGGGGTGGAGGTTGAGGGAAAGGTGTGTTAGCCATAGAATTCCATCCATCTGGAGCATCTCCATGGGGTCTGCACACTCTGTCCATGCCCTTTAAGAGAATGTCCAGTGCAAAAGCTGCACCAAAGGCACAATCATAGCCTTGTATTTAATAGGACTTTGTCTTCCTGGAGAGCCACCATTGGTGTAAAGCTGGAAACAGCTGTCAGTAAATTCCATCTCTTAATTTTCCATTTTGTTGCACTTTAGAAGAACATCAAGAAACCATGAACAACTTTAGCAATGATGAATTTAACTTCAGTTTCCTTGATGAAGGCTTTACGGCTAAGGATATTCTGGACCAGGAAAGTAATGAAGTTTCTTCTGATGATGATGATAAGGATGCCTTCTATATTGCTGACCTTGGTGACATCCTAAAGAAACATCTGAGATGGTACAAAGCTCTTCCTCCACTAACTCCTTTTTATGCTGTTAAATGTAATGACACCAGAGATTTAGTGAAGACATTTGCTGCTTTAGGAGCAGGATTTGATTGTGCTAGCAAGACTGAAATACAATTAGTACTAAGTCTTGGGGTATCTCCAGAAAAGATAATTTATGCAAATCCATACAAAGAAGTGTCACAAATTAAGTATACTGCCAACAATAGAGTACAAATAATGACTTTTGATAGTGAAGTAGAGCTAATGAAAGTTGCCAGAGCTCATCCAAAGGCAAAACTGGTTTTGCAGATTGCCACTGATGACTCCAAAGTCTGTCATCTAAGTGTTAAATTTGGTGCTGCTTTCAAAATTTGAAGGCTACTCCTTGAGAAAGCAAAGGAACTGAATATCGATGTTATTGGAATCAGTTTCCACATGAGAAGTGGTTGTACTGATCCAGAAACCTTCGTCCAAGGCTTTCTGATGCCCAGTGTGTCTTTGACATGGGGGTAGAGTTTGGTTTCAACATGTATCTTCTTGATATTGGTGGTGGCTTTCCTGTTTTGGAAGATGTAAAGCTTAAGTTTGAAGAGATCTCAAGTGTAATCAATCCAGCATCGGACAAATATTTTCCATCTGACTCTGGAGTCAGAATCATAGCTGAACCAGGCAGATACTATGTTGCATCAGCTTTCACACTTGCGGTTTACATCATTGCCAAAAAACTTGTATTGAAGGGACAGGTTCTGATAATGAAGATGATGCAAATGACCAAACCTTTATGTACTATGTAAATGATGGAATATATGCATTATTTAATTGCATCCAGTTTGATCATGCTCATGTTAAACCTATTCTACAAAAGAGACCCAAACCAGATGAGACATATTACTCTTGTAGCATATGGGGACCAACATGTGATGGCCTTGACAGAATTGTTGAATGCTGTGATTTACCAGAAATGCATATAGGAGATTGGATGCTGTTTGAAAACATGGGTGCTTATACTATTGTTGCTGTTCCTACTTTCAATGTATTCCAGACACCAACTATCTATTATGTGATGTCTGGGCCAGCATGATTAGTTTAAAAATTGATTTTATTCCATAATTAATACTCTAATTGGCAATATATTTATGTAAAATGGGTAAGCAGGCACAGAGACACTTCCAGGATTTGTATTCATGTAAATTCACAAGTACTCTTCTTGGAAAGATATGGTATTAGAGAAATAACTGCATTAAGAGATTGAATTACATTGCTACTGTGTTTGCCACAATAATGGGGGAAATTTTAAGACCATGCTGTCTCATGAGACTTAATGATAGCTAGATAATGCAATGAATAGAATGCTGGGCCTGAAGTCAGAAAGACCTGAGTTCAAATACAATCTCAGACACTTCCTAGCTGTGTGTGATTCAGAGGTTACACCTGCATTTTGTCATCTGTATGAGCTGGAGAAGGAAATGGCAAACCACTCCAATATCTTTGCCAAGAAAACCCCAAATGAGGTCACAAAGAGTCAGATACAGCTAAAATGACTCAACAAAAAATGAGACTTATACAGTATGGCTTTTTAATATGATAATTCTGTGCTAAGGCAATGCATGCAACAATTCAAGAACCAAGGTTTTCCAGCAGAAGTAGAGGATGAGGATATCAACACTTTGCCATTATCTTGTGCTTGGGAAAGTGAAATGGAACATCACTTGACAATTTGTACTTCAGCTAGTATTAATGTATAGATGCTGTTTGTAGCCGTTAATTGCAAGCTTAGCTTGAATTAGAGCATTTTGGAGGACCATTAACTTAATATCTGCTAGAGTTATATTTTAAGAATAGGGTTGGCACAAATGCAACAATATGGAAGACTAAGATATGAGGCCACACTTATCTGTGTTCCTATGGAAACTATTTCAATATTTGTTTTATATGGATTTTTATTCACTTTTCAAATCTGCTTCTAAAAATTGTTCCTCAGCTGCTAAGCAAGCATTTGTAGCTTGTATAGTGGCAGAATGGGATCGAGCTTAGTGTTGTGACCTGTTTTAAAATAAAATTCTATTGAAATAAAAAAATAAGTTTCTGTTATTTTGTAATATGTTTAGGATTCTCTATGATGTGGAAAACCAGTTGCCAATCTGTTAGTTTCCACATTATGACTTGTCTAAAAGTCTGGACGTATATGCTTGCGTACACACATGCACTCACACATTTTGGTTGTGTATGTATGTATATGTATATATAATATATATATATATATATACACACACACACACATATACACATATGTGTGTGTGTTTGTGTATGAATGTATCAGGGTGTATCTACCACCAAATGGACAAATAATTTGTCTTGTATAATATTAGAGAATTGCATATAGAAATGAGAGATTAAGATATTTGCTTAGAATTAATAGTTTTCAGAAAAAGGACTTGAATCCAAGTCACCCTGATATAAAATCCTATCCTGTATCCACTACACCATGGTTGACTCTCACCTTTGACATAAAAGGTGTTCAATAAATATTTTTGTATTCAATCAAATTGAATCTAATCTCTACCTGCATACTTCTAGAAATAATAACAGTCCTCACCCCCCACCCATATCTACATAATCTATTTAAATTATGGGAGTCAATTTACTATAAGCATAAGAGAAGGGGAAAATTCATGTTTTATTCTACTTCATATTCTTCATAGCACCTTTTACAGAGAACTGCATAGAACAGATGCTTAATAAATTTTTAATGAATTAAGAAATTTATATCAAGGTTTTGAATCATCTGCTATTTTAATATGAAATACTGATATTGTTTTTAGAAAATCATCTTTGGAGTTTCCATTTCCTGGTCTTATTTTCTACATACAGTCAAAGAAAACTCAATAGATTGTCTTGTTTGAGTGAATCTAATATCTAATTTCATTTTTCACTGTCAAACACTTCTTCATTTTATGTCAAAAAGTATGGTATCCCCAATTTAGAAATGATCTCAAGAGTCATCTATTCTGATATCTATCTTTAGAAGAATCAGCCCTGTGCTATGCCCAGCAAAATTCCATATACTCTTTATTTGAAGACCTGTAATTATGAAGAACTCAGTGCCTCACAAAACTTCACATTTCAGTTTTGCTTAGCTCTGGGTGGTAGGCAGTTTTTTTTTTTCTTCCTCCATTGGGCCAAAATATGTTGCCCTTAAATTTTTGTTTTAAAGGTCTATTTTTTATGTTTAGATATGTTTCACCACAAACTGTGATTACTCCCCTTATTTCTATGACATAAACATTGAATGTGTCTGTGATTGATCATTCATGTAAGGATGTAAAGAAATGTACTTCCAGTAATAAGAGTTATCAAAAATGCCCAAAAGTTCTCCCAGAGAACTGCATTAGTAAGTGGAGAGTTCCAATTCCATTTCTTTTGACATCTTCAAACAGAGACTGGATGCTAATTTATCAGGTATATGATAGTGAAGATGATTTTTTAAGGTATGTGCTTTTCTAGGTGACCACTGAGATTTTTTGGACCCTAAAGTCTATATAGCATAGACATATCTAACTTTGGAGGTTAGAGAACTTGATGTCAAATCTCACATTTGACATATTTCCTGCATGACCTCAGGTAACATTGAAAATCTGGATACCTCAATCATCTCATATGAGGAAGTTGACTTAATTTCCCTGTAAGATTTCTCCTAGAACTAGATCTTTGAGCCTAATGAGTTTATTATTCTGTGTTATAATGAGCACTCAGATGCTTTGTAATTCTGAGAGGTTGTGAATATAAGCAGAAAACATGTTCTCAATGCTAACTAGAACTATAAAATGAAATGTCCGCTTTAAAAATCAGTAAACATTTATTAATGGCCTTCAAACTATACCTTTCCACTGGAATTTCAGGATCTAATAAGATTAAATGAATGAATTTTTTCCATTTCTTTATGGCAGAGAATGACAAATGGAAGCCTGTGAAGATTCATATGAGCAGCTGCACTTGATCAAGGCTGCTCTATATCTATACCGACCCAAAGGCACAGCCTTGGAGACCACCTTTTGGAACTACTTGCTATTTCCATTTGAGTTATCTTCTTTGAATAATTATTTCTTGGCTATTTTTAGAAGTCCATCTATAATACTGTGAAATCTTAACCAATCCCTTCAAGCCCTGGCTAAGTGATACACAGTGGCCCACCAGCCACAGGGTGAACAGATGGTCAAGTCTGTGCAAGTGAACCACATAGAAGGAAACATGCAGTGTGCTAGAGAATATGTCTCATTGTGACAGATGAGAGAAGGACTTAGATTGCATTTAGATAGTTCTTCTATTTGGTACCCTCTTAGTTGAGAAGCAATTGGATACAACCTAACTGAGGAAAGAAAGCATGGATGTGGTTATGGTAGCCAGTCAGATTACAAGATGATCATGCTTTCAGCAGCCAAACGCTCATCCAAGGCAAGCAATGGTTTAGAAAACATAGGATAATTGGTTTATAATTGAAAGTCACTTCAATGGTCAGGTAGGCCCAAAACTTCACAGGAGAAAACTAATGCCTAAATTAAGTGATTTGCCTAGGGTCACATAAGAGGGAACTCAGAGATCATCTAACTCAACTCATCTGCTGCTTCTACTAGCAGATGAGAAAAATCTTGTCTTAAGATTGTCGTCTATTTTCATTGTCTATATTTCAAATGTACATCTTTCTTTGTATCTTGTTTCTTCTGTTGGAATGTGAGTTTTCTGAGAGTATGAATCATGTTTTTGCATTTTCCCAGTACTTAGCACAGTGTCTGATGTGTAGTAAGTCCTTAACAAATGTTTGTTCACTGATTGAGTAGTAGGAAACAAGATCACACAGCTAATAAGTACCAGAGTTCAGTTCTGAACTATATCCTCTAATTCTATACGGTGCAAGATTGCTGAGTGAAGATCTTGCTAGTATTGCTACTGATTTGAGTATAATGCTTGGTAAGGAGCACTTTGCTATTTTCAGATACCATTTCCAAAGGTATGTGTGTGTGTGTGTGTGTGCGTGTGTGTGTGTGTGTGTGTGTGTGTGTGTGTGTGTGTGAGAGAGAGAGAGAGAGAGAGAGAGAGAGAGAGAGAGAGAGAAACAGAGAGACAGAGAGACAGAGAGACAGAGACAGGGACGTAGAGACAGACAGGTGAACAGAAACACAGAGTAAGAGCATGCATGTTCGTGTGCACATATGTATAAAGTAATCATGAAGATTGTGCATATAAGTGTTTGTCATCATTATTATTATGTTATTATTGTTGTTGTTACTATTATTTTGCTTAATGAATGTGTTTAGGAGAAGAATTTCAACAAAACATAATTGTGGGGAAAGTGATTGAGGGAACAGGTGTAAGATGTACAAACAAATCAGAGTATAGATTTTTCCTTTTTGCATTCTAAGTGCAGAAGATTGTTTGAGCTAGAAAAAGACCTAAGAAAACATGTAGTACCCTAATCCAATTCCCTAATTTTGTGTTTGAGGAAACTGGTCCAAACAAGAGAAACGACTTGATTAGCACCACATCAGTAGGTAGTAGCAGAACTGAGATTAGAACCCAGAACCTCTGATTGTTAATCCAGTGATCTTTCCTTTCTGTCAATATATGTCATGAAAGTACAATAGTTATTAAATACTTCTATATGTCATAATGCATTTTGATATCTTTTATGGTACTCAGATCCTGATGGATAGCATGACACATTTTTCCTCATCTCTTTATCAAAAAAATGTGCTTCTTTTCAGTGTTTAAAACTACTTAATATCCTTAACATGGTATTATTAAAGGAGAAATGCAGATATAATTAGAGGAATTGAGTTAGAGTAACAATCCCATCTCTTGCCAGCTCTGTGACCTTGAATAAATTGCAATCTGTGAATATTAGTTTTCTCATTTGTAAAATAGGAAAATAATACTTGTACTACTTACCACCAAGACTGTTGTGAGAAAAGTGTTTGTATACCCTAACACACTATAGAAATATGAGCAATTATTTCTTATTAGAACTCAGATTGAGTGTTTTATAGTAATAGCATTCCTGACCACTACATCTTTGGGATTAAAGATCACAATCTCAGTTACTGAAAGTCCAAGATGTCTCCATGGAATTGATTCACTCTGTTCCTTTGTCATCAGTCTCCAGTGATATCATTCCAGATAATCAGGCATTAATTTAACAAACATTTATTAAATATGTACCCATCCAAACAACTGGACGAGATACTGGGGAAAATGCAAAGAACATGTTTGCTTTCTAAGAGCTAAATAATCTAGTAAAGGAGATAGGAGAGACAAATAAATAAAATAATAAAAATATGAAATGTTTCTTTTGATCTTCCAAATTTCTAGCAAACCAATTCCTAAGGGATCTTTTGTTTTCTTTTTGCAAAAATAATTTAGACTCTTGCATTTATGTATTCAAATTTAATTGATACCTTTTGTATTTTACACCAAAGTCATATTGAACACCCTCATTCCTACCCTACCCTCAGTGGTTCTCAACCTTCCTAATGCCATGATCCTTTAATACAGTTCCTCATGTTGTGGCAACCCCCAACCATAAAATTATTTTTGCTGCTACTTCATAACTGTAATTTTGCTACTGTTATGAATCATAATGTAAATATCTGATATGCAGGATGCATTTTCATTGTTGCAAATTAAACACAACGCACAGGTTAAGAACTGCTGCTCTAGAACATTTCATGGTCATAAAGAAATATGGTTAAGGAAAGTTACAACTAGTAACTAGTAACTAGTAACTACCCTATTCCAGGCACATAAGAACCCTTCTCCATTCCACCTCCACCCACATTTACCCATTGAGAGGACAGAAGAATGTTTCATCAACTTTCTTCTAGAACTGACATTCATGTTTGCCCCAAATATGAGTAGCTTCCTTTTAGTATTTGTTTCATTTACATCATCAGAGTCATTTTTACAATTCCATCAGTCTATCTTTCTCTCTTCCTTCTTTTTTTCTTTTTCTCTCTCTCTCCTCTAAAAAGAAGACTAAATTACTCATATTAATAGTTTTTTACATTTTAGTAATTCTTCATTTACACATATAACATATTGTAGCATTCTATAAATTCTACCATAAATTTTTCAGGCGTTTACCAACTTATGGTCTAGTTCTTATTTTTTCTTGCTACTAATTTTTAACGTCCCCATGAATAGTTTGGAAACTTTATATTTTATTTTGTTTTTTACTTTGTAAGGAGAAATGTCTAGCTATAGAATCTCTGAGCAGGAGAATGTGAATATTTTACTCTTTTTTAGAACTAAAATTGTTGCTTGTTTTCAGAGTGATTAGACCAATTCATAGTTTCACCAATAGTACATTACCGTGACTGTATTCTGATAGTCCTCTAACATTATTTGTGTTATCTTTGCCAATTTCATGGATATGAGATGATATTGAATATTTTTCATTTGGTTGTTCAAGTTTGTAATTCTATTTTTCAAAACTGTTCATGTCCCTTGACAACTTTTCTATTGAGGAATAACGCCTTAGTTTGACATATTTGTGTTGATTAATATCTACCTTAGAATGAAATACTGTGTTTTTCACTTGATGAGATACAAGGTAGCCAACATCCGCCAGTTCAGTTGTTGACCTCATAAATATTAGAGGCTTATTTTATTCTAATTGGGACAAAAAACAGATCTTTAGGCATCTTCTTCCTAAACTGGTTAAGAATGTTATGAGATGTCTGGTTTTGCTTTTTTTTTTTTTTTTTTTTTTT
>CM053582.1:414685899-414710093 GCA_028627135.1 Pseudochirops cupreus
GGGATGATGAATATACACATTTCTGTAGAGGGAGAGGGACAGGGTGGAGAGTGGATGGGGGGGCAGGAAAGGAAGAAGGGACAGGTAATCAGACTCTCACAGTGTGCTCATTATGGAAAGGTTCTGGGTAATTTCACATGTTCAGCCTGTATTTGATTGCTTGTCCTTCCAGTGGGGATGGGTGGTGAGGGAGGAGGAAAAAGAATCTGGAATCTGGAGTTCCATAATCAAATGTTATGAATGTGTATCTATCTATCTATCTTTGTATATTTATATCTATATCTATATCTATATCTATATATGCAATTATTATTATTATTATTGACTACATCCAACTGGAACTTGAGATACACAGGCACTGAAGTTGGGAGATCCATTCTGCCCTATCAAAAAGTGACATAGGAGAGAATAGACTGGGGGAGGGGGGGAAACACTGGGATGGCTGTTTTGGGGTGGTGGGTGGGGGAAAGATGGGGAGAAAATATGTAACTCAAAAAAATTTAATAAAATAAATTAAAAAAAATATTCTAAGGTAGCTTAGTCTGACAATATGCTGTGTGAAATCAAGTTCTCTGACACTAAATTCAGTGCTTTTGACTGCAATATGTTTTTATTAATGCAGGCATCCATGAGAATTTAATGTCACATTCTTTGTTTTGATTTTGTGTTCTTGCCCTACTAAAATTCTAGCTCAAAGTCTCATTATGGTGTAGAGGTGACCCAGGGTCTTAAAAGTAAAATTGATTAAACAGGCTTTGCACATTGGCCTAGTTACATCATCAGAGCATCAGCTTGACAAAACTTAACACCAGAATGTTTTCCATCATATGAATTGGTTTTTTTTTTTAATTACAGCAGTTGTACTTACAAGGCTATGACCTTTGCCCTTAAAGAGATGAAATTCACAAAGGTGAAATCATGTGACATAGCACTTATTAAGTACTATGCTAGAATTATGCTAATTACTAAAGATACAGATAAAAGAAACCATGATTGTCCATACTCTTAAGGAGCTTGCATATTAATAGGGAGAAGAGAAACATAAATGGGTACTGGAAAGTAAGGAAAGGTAAAAGGGCACACACATGGGGGCAACTCTTCTGTTGAGGAGGAGGAGCAATTCGGAGAATAAATTAAGCTGGGAGTGAAGTGATCACAGCTTCAGT
Source organism: Pseudochirops cupreus (assembly GCA_028627135.1). Lineage (NCBI taxonomy): Eukaryota > Metazoa > Chordata > Mammalia > Diprotodontia > Pseudocheiridae > Pseudochirops > Pseudochirops cupreus. The sequence continues at coordinate 414,687,066 of CM053582.1, forward strand.
CTCTCCTAAGATTGCAGTTGTGGTCATAGACTCTTCAGTCAGGGGATCAGGCCCTAACTGCAGGTGTCTCAAAGTGTACAACACCGTTGATGACCAAAGAGAACAGCCTGGAGACTGACGTGACTTGGGAGTGTTAATGAAGTATGCGTTCCCATTTTAGTGATGAGGACAATAAGAAAAGGATGGGAGAATAACTGGGATAGATAGAGTCACTAGTTAATTTAAATCGGCTTCTATGTTTTAGAAAATCTAAGAAAGCTATTCTATATTTCATCATAGAATATAAATAAAGCATTTGTAGAAGGGAAAATATAAATAAAAATGAGATAAAGACAAATATATTTCCTTGAATGATTATAAGAGCTGCACTTAATATTGGAGAACAGCATTGAGGACAGGTTAAGTAAATTCAATTTCAACTGAGGTGTCTATCATATACCCAGGAGATGGGCACTACAAGTTCAATCTCACCACAAAATAACTGAAGGGACTGATACCCTAATTATTGATTATTGTTTTTACACTGGAATTGGGTTGTATCAAATACATTTTGAAATAAATAAATACTCTTTTCTCCAATTGATTTTGCACTTACAGCCATTAATTATTAGAGTAAAAAAGATCCTTAGGAATCATTTAGTTCAAAGCACACCTTTTAATCATAGGGAAACTGAGCCCTATTTACACAGTTTCAGAGTCAGATTATAATCAAAGTAAAGAACAAATTCCCAATATATTGGGAACAGAAATGGAAAGTTGGGAAATGGGACAGACTACCTTGCAAAATACTGAGTATTCTCCACAATAGAAGAATATATCTTGGGGATAATATAGATAACTTGCACACATAGAGAGAGGGAGAGAGTAGGACTAAATGACCTCTGATGTCCTTTTCAAATCTAGAATTCTTTGGTTTCACCTGTGAGTAAGTTAGTATTTTATGATTAGCATCACATAAACTCCTCCAATATTTATTTCCATGGATTAAATTTGACAAACATTTATTAAGCAACCACTATACTCCAGTTTCTTCACTAAGTATATATGAAAACAAAACCCTCGCAGAGTTTATACTCTATCTGATCTCATATCTCATCATCTTTGCCTAGCCATGCCTGCCATACACAACTCTTTGAAAAGATGAGTTGATGTAGTTCATTTTATTCCAGTTTTCTTCGCATCATTAATAATATAAGGGCCTTGGTCAGAAATTAGTTTCATTTAATTCAATTTACACAGCTATGTAGAACAAGGTAATATGAATACAACATGCTCGAATTGAAATATGTTTGTGATCTAAAATAAACTTTTCTACATCAACAATTTTGTTCCATTTTACCTTTTCAATATTCTCATAATTTACTACTGTTCATGTATTCTGTTTTAGCCATACTGAATGCTCCTGATACTTCATCTTTGGTATTGTGACTTCCCCCTCAAATTTTACAATGTTCTGCATCCTCATGTATACCTTTTAGAATTCTTTGGTTTTTTTTTTTAAACATTCAAGTCACACATCTCAATTTGGCTATTCCCAGTCCCGTCTTTCCCCATTTTTAGTACCTTTCCCTCCAAGGTTACCTTGAATCTGCTTCATACATTTTTATTTTCAGTCATATTTGATAAATGTTTAATAAGTACTTATTCCCTTCTCTTCCTCTTCATTTGTATTTTTAAATATATTGGCATATCTACACATTATCCTTTAGAATGTAAGCTCCTTGAGGGCAAGGATCATTACACTTGTTGTATATGTGTACTTTTAATACCTAATACCATACTTAGAACATAGTACAAAATTTAATAAAGACCTGATTGATTCATTGATTGACTTTTTTCAATGCAAATTTTTCCTTTTGTAAACCTACCATAAGGTCATCTATCAATGTCCTAGAGATCTTTCATTTTCTCAATGACATGTGTATACTAGTAGAGCTTTGAAGCTATTTGTTATCTCTTAGCCACTTACTAAGTCTCTTTTGTGATTTCCATTACACTGGCTCTAAATAATTCCTCATTTTCAAATATTGTCCAATTATCTAATTGTCCATAAAACATAATCTAATATTTTATTTTTAAATTCATTTATTTTATTTATTTATTATTTTATTTTTAAATTCAGTAAACATTAATTAAATACTCTATGCAAGGCATTGTGCTAGATCAGTGTATGATAGCAGGCTTCACTAATCTTAAACACAATCCTTTTAAAATTGAATAATTGCTTCATGTGCATATAATATTTCCAAGTAGGTATAACTCAAATTGGAATTATTGATATTATAGATGAGAAACTTTTTAGTCACTGACATTTCTTTGAGCACTAAGCTTTAGTCTCTTATATCCCAGTTTTGTACCCTGATGTTGATCTTATCTAGCTGTGATTTGGGCTTTGGGGAAACTCATTTGAGACTTCTATATCAGAAAGCCAATTTAATACTCTCCAATGGTGATACTGTCTTTCCTATAGAAGAGTCAATTTACAACTGAGATTTAAGCTTAGATGGTTTGGCAAATACAGAGGATCTAAGTTAAAATGGTACTAACTTGCGTGACCTAGACACTGAGAAAATAGCTAGGTTGCATAGTGGATAGAGTGACAGGGCTGGAGTCAGTAAAAAGACTCATCTTTGTGAGTTCAAATCTGGCCTCAGACACTTACTAGCTGTGTGATCCTGGAGAAGTCATTTAACCTGTTTGCCTCACTTTACTCATCTATAAAATGAGCTGGAGAAGGAAATGGCAAACCACTCCAGTATCTTTGGCAAGAAAACCCCTAATGGGGTCACACAGGGTTGGACAAGACTGAAGTGACACCACTGTCACCACCACTACTACCACCACAACAAAGACACTGTGACTCAGAGTGTTCATGAATATACGAATATTACCTTTTTTGTAGGCTTTATCCTCATGTCTGCCTCTTAATGTTCTTGCTCTCTGTTTTTAGCCTAATATTCCTTTCCTAAAAAGACACTCATTTAAAATCCTTATACAATGGTTTTCTATCAAAATCATCCTTGAATGTTCTAAGTGAAGAGAAGATATTTCCTATATCTTGTACTCTTCTGTTAACATTTTGTTATTCAGTTCCTGATGTATTACCTCATGTAAGTTATGTCTCCACTCCCTGCCCCTTTCCACCAGAGTTTGTCCTAAGCATTCTTGGTTTTTGTTTCTGTTTTTACTTTGTAGCCCACTGACAGACACAGTGATATTTCTCCAATGTTAGGATACATCATGGAATTTAGCACTTTCTGAGAACCATTCTGGACATGCTATTAATTAAATTTTTGCAATTGAACACATGAGGTCCACATGTATAAATCCACAAGCTATTTGGACTAAATTGTATATTTCTTTAAAAATCTATTATATTACTGTTTATTTTGTATTGTATTTTGTTTTTCATATGTTAGTCTTAGGAAGCAATCTGCTTTGCAGATAATAGGCTTGACTAATTTTTATTACATTTCACAAAAATTAATGCTTTATATTTATAAAATTATTTGTTTTGTAAAGTGTTTAACATCTCTTTAGTTTTTTATAACAATCTTGTGAGATAAATATTATTGTTATTACCATTTTATAAAAAAGGAAACTAAGGGTCAGGGAATTTAAGTAATTATCCTCAGCTTACATAGATTGAAATTACTTGACCTAGGAGCTGAACCTAGTTCTTTGAACCAAGTCCAGCATGATCTCATTTTAAGCTGTTGAAATAGCTTAGTTTGGGTAGCATTTGGATATATCCTTAGCCTTTATACCATGTGCTGTCAATTTACTTTTAGTTTGCCAAGTTAATGCCCTATAATATTTGAACTAATTGCATTTTCTGTCATCTTCTTTATAATATCCCTTTGGCTCATCAATAGATGAGATTTCCCAAAAAGATCATAAAGAATATAAAATTGCTATATATTTTATCCTTCCCCTACAAAAATATGAGATGCTACTTCAGAATACTAATTATTATCTAAATTTAACTGCCCAAATAAGTTTATGAACAACTTGAGAATTTTTATTTCAATGTCAGAATGCTATGTTTAAGCAATGTGAATTAAGTTTATTCCAATATACTTTCCATCATTAATGATGTGGCACAGAGGTAAAATGAGACTAGTTGTATTCAATCTATTTTATTCAGGTGGGCAGAACAAGCTAATAGCAAACCAACATGTTTGTCTTAAGGACTGTTTATAAGCCAAAATAAACTTTTCCACATCAAAAATTTATGGGTGGAAACTGGGAGCAGAGCCAAGATGGCGGCAGTAGAAGCAGGAAAATTCTGCAACTCCCACATAGCCACCTCAAATACCCATAAAATATGACTCTAAACAAATTTTAGGGCTCTAGAACTCACAAAATTACACAAAAAAACACATCTCCCACTTAAGGCAGCTTGGCAGGAAGGGTTCATCAAAGTACTCTGGGAGGCGAGCCCAGCCCAGCCTAAAACCATGGCTTGGCCCTGCGGCTGCCAGGACAAACTGGGCCTGAGCACTTGGGAGAGTGGATCACCAGCAGCTGTGGCAGTTTCCAGAACTATCAACCTGTAAGAAACAAGGACAAAGTGAAAGGTCAGTAGAACCCAGCTAAATTGGGGGGAGAAAAGTAGTCTGGCCAAACTGCCTCCAGGGCAAGGAAGTGGCAGAAGCAGTGGCCCAGCAGGCGCTTCCATGTGGCTGCTTCAGAAGCTCCTGGCCTACAGATTGCAGGAGGGGGGCATGTGATCATTCAGAGCCTAAATGCTCTTATGTTGAGCTGCCTATATCAGGATTGCCGTCTTGGGTGGTGGTACTGGGAGCATTTTCATTGAGCCAAAATGGGTGGGGTTTGCAGTGGCTTCCTAATAGCTCCAGCATCTGTGAAAATGCCAGTGATTTGGGACAGAGCTTTCCCCTCTGGAAGCAGAGTTCCACAGAGCTAAAAAGTCAAGTAATTGACTGACAACATGAGTAGGCAAAGGAAGCAAAGTAAGAACAGCGATCAAACTTTAGATTCCTTCTTTGGAGACATAAAGGATCAAAGCATGGAATAGGGGGAAGACAACACAGTCAGAACTCCCACACCAGCAACATGTAGACTACCTACAAGCCATAGAGCAGCTTAAGGATTTTGAAAACCAAATAAGAGAAGTAGAGGAAAAATTGGGAAGAGAAATGAGAATGATGCAAGAAAATGGTGAAAAGAGAGTCAACAACCTGACTGAAGAAAATAACACCTTGAAAAATAGATTAACTCAAATGGCAAAAGAGGCCCAAAAAGCCAATGATGATGGAGGGGAGGGCAGGTTTGGGGGGAGGGTTGCTAGAAGCACACACTTCTGTAAAGGGACAGGGACAGGGTAGAGAATAGAACAAGGGGGGTGTGGGATAGGAAGAAGGCACATGTAATCAGTCTCTCATGATATGTCCACTTTGGAGATGTTCTGTGTAATTACACATGTATAGCCTGTATTGAATTGCTTGTCTTTCCAGTGGGGTGGGTGATGAGGGAGGAAGGGAAAGAATCTAGAATTTAAAGTTCTATAATCAAATGTTAAAAATATGTATGTATATATATACATACATATATTTTTATTATTATTATTATTATTATTATTATTATCATTAACTACATGCAACTGGGAACTAAAATATACAGGCTCTGGGGTAGGGAGATCCATCCTGCCCTGCCAGAAAGTCAGAGGGGTGATGGAAGAGGACATAAGAGAGAGCAGATAGGGGGAGGGGTTATATAGTGGGATGGCTGTTTTGAGGTGTTGGGTAGGGGAAAGATGGGGAGAAAATTTGTAACTCAAAATCTCATCGAAATGAATGATGTAAAAAATAAAATAAATAAATTAAGTTATTTTAAAAAATTTATGAGGATCCAAAAATTCTTGAGTTAATCACCCACAAACCACTATACACAGATAACATTGCACTCAACCAAAGATTCTGTTTTCTTCCACATGGACAAGAGAACATACTATCAGTTGACAATTGACTTGAGAAATATTGAAGTCATGCATCAGACATATCCTGCACTTAAGGAAAGATCTTTGTTTTTTTTTTTCCTTTTTGGGGGGGTGGAAGGTAGGGCAGTTGGGGTTAAGTGACTTGCCCAAGGTCACACAGCTAGTAAGTGCTGTGTCTGAGGTTGGATTTGAACTCAGGTACTCCTGACTCCAGGATCCATGATCTATTCACTATGCCACTTAAACACCCCCTACTACACCACCTAGCCACCCTGGGAGAGATCTTAACAGAAGCCTAGGACAGAAATCATTGAATATTCTAATCTTGATGGCATATTGGCAAGTGGTCAAATTGTGAACTCCTGGTAAATAAAAATAACAGTGTTGGCCATATCCTTTCTTAGTTCTTGGGAACAGTAAGGTATAATATGTTTCTAGTATTGGTTAAGAAACATATTTCTCAGGAAGTAGATTTAGTGAATCCATGATCCCATCATTACTTTCACTCCTTCCACCAGTTCATATCACAATCCTTCAGTGTCTTCTTGTTCATGACCTTCCATAAACACATGTGCAGAAAAAATTTGTCTCATTTTTTAAACATTTTTAACATTTTAAAATCATTTTTAACATTTTTTAAACATTTTTTAACAGTTTAAAATCATTTTTAACATTTTTTAAACATTTCATGGTTATCCAGTAGAGCATTCAGGCCTCCATTCTTTTTATGTATCTGGTCTGACTCCCTTTTCTGGTCATACATATATTTGATGACATCTTTTATGCCATTTTTCATATACAAATCATCATTGCTATTTTATAACTTACTTATTCCCAACATGTATCTTTCTATTGCCCTTTGAGTTACCTGCTCTTGAGTTACTTGACTCTTTTTAGAGCATAAATCTCTAAGGTTTGTATAATCATTAAGATAATTTTCATGAATCAACTTTTTGTTTTTAGAAACGAAAAATAAAAAAATAAAGAAGGTGCATCCTACTTACTATTTAGATTTAGGCATTTTCTAGCAAGAGGTATTTATGCCCTTCCAATTCTAAAATTGGGGATATGAGAAGTTTAATAAGGTATGGTTTAGATTATGAATTTTTTTTTGCTTTAGTTTTGTGCCTCAAAGCTGTCAACTATTTTTTTTTCCTTCTCCGTCAGGCAAGTTGAAAGTTAATTCTCTTACTCTGTTGTTTTCTGGTATTCTCTAATAGGGGTAGGCAACAGAGGGGGAAGAGGCATCCCCCACGAAAAAGTTGTATCTGCTTCATTCCAGAGCTAGAATGGAGAAAGAACAAAGTGGACACAGAATGAGGCTGTTGATACTTCTACCATAAGCACGAATGGACGAGAGAGAAAATGCTGCCCAAAAGATGCCATCAAAATATTCTACCCCGAGACAAAGCCCTGTTTGTCTTCTCTGGTTAAGATTCTGACTAACTCAAATGGGAAAATATTAATGTGAAAAATACAATTCAGCCAAATTTATTAAGCAAAACACTATCATAGTCTTTGTGAATACAAAGACTAAAACAAAATAGTCCTATCATCAGAAAACTTACACAGAATCAGATTTTTGAAGGAGTAAATAGTTCTGCATAATTGAAAATGCTCTATTTCCCTCAAAAGAGGTCTAGACTGATCTTCCCCTACTACTTAAATTGAAGCCAAACTCATTATCTATCTACAGTGCATGTTCAAAACCTATTTCTACTAATTCAGTCAGATGTCATTTTGCAACTGAATTCCATAACTTCATTCATTTGTTAGTTTGATTGCTTTTCCCTTTTTTCTCTGTATATTGTGATGATTATATATTCATCTTGCAATACTGCCTTGTCAATCTGTTCCCAAAATCAGTAATCACAAAGCTATCACATGTGTTGTCTTCAAGTCAAGCCACGAAATTTTATTAAGCACCTCTCACGTACTAGACAGTGTACTAACTGCTTGTGATGGAAAAAAAAAAAGTACCAGATCTAAAATTGTTCACAGTCTAACAGAGGATACAAATGCAAACAACCGTGTGAAAACAAGATATATACAGAATAAACTGGAGAAAATCAGCAGAGTAAAGGCATTCACATTATAGGAAATAAGAAACGTTTCCTTATAGTAAGTGAAATTTTAGCTCTAACTTGAAGAAAGTCAAAGAAATCAAGAGATGAGGAGGCAGAAAATTCCAGGCATGAAGAAGATCCAGAGAAAATGCCCAGAGTTTAGAGATGGAGTGCCTTTTGTGAGGAACAACAAGAAGACCAATGTCCCTGGATTGTAGAGTATATGGTAGGGGTTGGGTAAGGGGGGATAAGGTGTGAGAGATAGAAAACATGTGAAGGAGCCAGGTCTAAATGATGCATGTGAATGGTATGTAACAAAATGGAAAATATACTTAAAATTTTAAACTAGTGAAAGTGCCTGTAGCAGACCAAAATATATACAGAAGAAATAAGTGCTAGAATTGACACAATTTAAAAAGTACTCAGGAATTGATTTTCAAAATCAATTTTGAAGCAGGGAATACATCAAAAGAATGGAAAAATCGGTAATGATAATTAAGTGCTCAGATGGATCTATGATCTCCTTAATGTGGGTATCTTCTGCAACAATACAGAAAGATCTTGCTCCCATCAATGCCTGCCCATTCTGTGCAGATTTTGTCCATGTTCTTCTATGTATTTACTATAGACAGTTCATGAAACATTGTGAGAAAGAAGGAAGTCTTTCTTGCTCTCCCTGTCTTTCTATTCCACCATGACATTGGAGAGATTTGGGCAGTAGATGACAGTATATCCAGTTGGAGGAAGAGTGATATACCAAGGACGAACAAGACAGTCATCTAAGGATTAAGGCATCTACAAGGGAAGTGACACTTGTACAAGAAAAGAATTATGATTATAGGTTCAAAAGAGGGTTTCTAGGACATAAAGTGCCAGGGATAGAGAGATACATTTTTTTTTTGGTATCCTACATGTATGCTTTAATCATTGAGTATTAATGAGGTAATAAACTAAGCTTGAGTTCATGCTTCTTATGAGAATGTATAAATGTATGAGAGATTGTGCCTTAGGCTTTTAAGGAAAAAAGTTTTTGTTCTGTTCCGTTTGTTTTTTAGCAACAGTACTTACTTATTTAGTTGTCTTGTAATGTTTGATTCTTTGTGATACCATGGACCATAGCTCTCCAGGCACTTCTAACCTTTAATATCTCTTGACGTCTGTCCAAGTCCATGTTCATCATTTCTAAAACAGTATGTGTGATATACTATAATATCATGATATATCCACCTATATCATTCTCCGCAAACCCCTTTTCTTTTTGCTTTCAATCTTTTTCAACATCAGGGCCTTTTCCAATCAGTCCTATCTTCTTATTATATGGCCAAAGTATTTAAGCTTCAGTTTCAGTATTTTATCTTCCAACAAATAACCTGAATTAACTTCTTTAAATATGAACTGATTTCACCTCCTTGCTGTCTAAGGGACTCTCAAACATCTTCTCCAGCACCACCATTTAAAAGAATCATTTCTGCAATGTTCAGCTTTCCTACAATCCACCTCTCACAACTATATACTGTTACTTGAAAAATCATAGCTTTGACTATATGGATCTTTGTTGGCAAGGAAATATCTTTGCTTTTTAGTATCTTGTCCAAATTTGCCATATCATTCCTTCCAAGGGGCAAACATTTTTGTTTTTTTGTTTTTTTGTTTTAATTTTATGGCTGTAGTCACTATCTTCAGTGATCTTTGAGCCCAGTAACATAAAATCTGACACTGCTTGCATTCCTTTTGTTCTATTTGCCAGGAAATGGTGACAAGTTGCCAAGATCTTAGGTTTTTTTGTTTGTTTGTTTGTTTGTTTTTATTAAGCTTCAAGCCAGCTTTTACACTCTCCTTTTATTCTTCACCAATAGGCTTCTTAATTTCTCTTCACTTTCTGCCATCAGGGTGGGATAGTCTGCATATCTGAGACTGTTGATATTTCTCTAAGGTAACCTTAATCCCATCTTTCCATTCATACAGCCTGGCATTTCACATGATGTACTTGGTTTACAAGTTAAATAAATAACTTGAAAATGTACAGCCTTGCCATACTCCTTTTCCAGACTTAAACCAATCAGTTCTATATTTGTTCTAACTTTAGCTTCTTGACTTGCATACGGGTTCCTTAGGAGACAAGCAAGAAATGCTAGTACTCCTCTCCTTTTAAGGACTTGTCACATTTTCTTGTGATCCACACAGTCAAAGGCATTAGTGTAGTCAATGAAGCAGAATTAGAATTTGTTGTTGTTGTTGGTTCTGGAATTCCTTTGCTTTCTCCAGGATACAGCTGATGTTTCCATTCGCTATCTATTTCCTCTGCCTCTTCAAAAAACATTCTGTTCTTCCATTAATTCTTGGTTCACATATTGCTGAAGGAAAAGTTTAGAGAATCTTAAACATAACCTTGCTGGCCTGTGAAATGAACACATTTTTTTTTTAATTTGAACATTCCTTGACATTGTACCTTTTTTCTTTTTTTTTTCTTTCCTTTTTTTTTTTTGGTGTGGGGCGGGAAGGGACATAAGCTGATCTTTTCCAATCCAGTGACCACGCTTGTGTTTTCCAAATTTGAAATTTGCTGGCATACTGAACGCATCATTTTACCAGCAACATCTTTTAGGATTTTAAATAGCTCAACTGGAATTGCACCACTTTCACTAGCCTTACTGTTAGCAGTGCTTTCTGAAGGCTATTTGACTTGATTCTCCAGGATATCTGACTCTATCATAGGTTCCGAAAGTGGGCGATACTGCCCTCTGAGGGTCCTGGAAAGATCCAGGGAGATGGTAATAGCCTCAGGTGCAATTGGGGGGTGTTGAATAAAAATAAGCGTTAATCTAACTGTCCTAACCTAACTCCAGTGGGGCACTGAGGAATTATTTTTTAAAAGGAAGAGGTAGACCCAATAATTTTGGGAACTTCTGCAGATTAATTGTGGTTATTGCTGATGTTAAAATCTTTCTTGCATGGTTCTTTTGTATAATCTTGCCACCTTTTCTTATTCTCTTCTGCTTCTGTGAAATCCCTACCATTTTTGTCTTTTATCATGCCCATTTTGGGCGTGAAAATTTCCTTGATGTCTCTAATTTTCTTGAAGAGATCTCTAGTTTTTCCCATTCTATTGTTGCCTTCTACTTCTTTGCATTTCTTTCTTATCTCTCCTTGCTATTCTCTGGAATTTTGCATTTAGTTCCTCAATTTTTCCCCTTTCTTATTATGCCATCTTAATTAATAATTTCTATAAAAAGCAAATGTGGATATTGCTGATTATTCATGAAAAAGCATTCTTTTAGGGTATTGTGAATGATAATATTACAAACACAGTTCTCAAATTAATGCCAGTTACATAAGGATATTAGCTATCTGAATTTTGAGCCTCAATATGTGAGTTTTCAATTCATTTTAATTGAAGAAATTCTAGAAAGGTCAATTTCAATTCTTGAAGTAGGTAGTCTTCCATTTCTTATAGCCATATAATATAAATTGTATTATAACCAAAATAAGGTGACTAAGAGCACATCAAAAATTACCAACCTGTAAAACTACTTTTTTTCTTAATAAATTATTTTAGCATTAAGAATGTCATTAATGAAAATGTAAGATTCAAAGGGCAAGATTTTTCAGGCAATTTTTAAAACTAAGGAAATTAAAAGAAATCCTTTCATTGTTCACTCCCTCAATCTCCAGTCCCTTACACCTTTATTGAACATACAGTAGTGAAAGGAGTGTTGGAGTTGGAATCAGACAAGACTTTGTTTGGAACGTCCTTCAAAAGCTTATTAGTTGTGAGACCATGCTTTAATTCCTTAATCTTTTTAAGTTTCAATTTTTCATCAGTAATATGGGGATGCTCATATTTGCAGTTAATGCCTCATAGGGTTGTTGTAAGAACCAAATGTGAAAACATATGCAAAGTACTTTATAAACCTTAAAGCCTATACAATTATCACATTTCATTTTCGCTACTGAAATCTTCATGTAGACAATAAATGTACAATTTTATATTTGGACACAAGGATTCAAATTGGAATTATTTACATCTCAGAAGAAATTTCAAAATTCTCTATGATTTATTGAAGAAAGTTAACTTGAAAATTAAGGTCTTAAGACCTAAGTTTAAATTTTAGCTCTTTAGCCTTTAAGGTTCCTTCCAACTCTAAATCTCTGATGCTATGATGCTAAAGTTCAGTTCTGTACCTAACTTTAAACAGACTGGTGAAGTATAGACCATTCTATACAAAATCTCTAATTTATCATTTAAGTCAAAGTATCAGGTGGATATATGACTTAATGGGACCCCCCCCATAACAGCTTCTTCATTATGGCTAGGATGATTAGATAAGCTAAATTGGTATGAATGACCAGCTCAGAAGCAGAATATAGGTATAGATCATGTAAGCAATTACAAGAGGAAAACTTAAGCTTTATAGAATAATGTTGAATTAGATAAAGCAACAATTCACTTGAACTTTCCGAATTATTAATTCCTAATCTCCCAGCGATCCTCTTGGTTCAAAAGTTTTCACTAACGACCAAATTTTCTACTGATCTAATTCCACTGGATCTCAGGTCATCCATAGACACCCTGACAACCAATAAAGTCAGGATTTTGGGGATATGGATTCCTACTCTTATTCCATTTTGGATCCTAACTCTTCCTCATTTTTACTTCTTCTTCTATCCTAATTACTTTGAGTAGGACATAACACTATTGTTTAACATGAATAACATATAGATGATTGGGCAGCTGCAATGGTAGAGCTCCTTGTCGTACTACCAATCTTTCAACTGGGGTAGTTAAAGACCTCAGAGTTGCAAAAGCATTTGTCATAGTACTCTAAAATCTGTGCATTCTTCAAAGTACACTGAAAAGCCCAATCTCCAAAAGCTACTGGTTTAGGAAACATTTAGAGACAGCAGTCTAGGTCCCTAGGTACATTAAGCTCTTTTTTTTTTTTTCAATAGGCAGAGGGGGAATGTTTTGTATTTCAGAGTTAGTACTAGTACTTTTTGTTTATGGACCTTAACTTCTGGGTATTTCCCACGAATAAAGCTAAAATGGTTTTCAGTATATGCTGGTCAGTTAGGGAGGTTATCCACTGGGCCAGTCCATACATGATATTTAACATCACCCTCTTGAAACAATATGCAGGCATTCTCTAAGACCTCGGGAAGATTTTTACTCTCACCTTAGAGTCAAGATTCTATGTAGTAAATGTCCTGACTTTAGCCTGGGTGAAAGACACTGATGAAGAATCTGGAAAGAGCTGATATATTCCAAGGCCAAAGAAGACAAAATCTCTCTTCTCTGGTAAATATTTTTCCCCCAGGGGCTGGCTGCTCCCATTCTATTGACATGCCTGCCTTTACCCAGGAATGAGCATATTGAGTCATCAGTTTTGAAATTGCCCCATACAAATGCAAGGAAGCACCTTGAAGTTTTCTAGTAAATACCTAAGGAAAAGTATGGTTTTAGTAACCAAAGGAAACAGATTATGACTGCCCCATATTCATTCAGGTTTGTCCAACTTAATTCCTTGTAGTGACTAAAACAACAGTGTCATGGGGTCCTTCTATCACATGCCATACCATCTGCCTTAATTCCCTGGAACTATCTGAATATCTTTTGCAATCTGATCAATGCAAAACATAACAACAAAATATTAGGTCTCTCACAAAGAAGCCAACAAAATCACATTGGAAGCAAGAAATTGTGGCACCCCAATAATGCCTCAAACCACTCATCTATTCCATCAGTGTCAATAATGTCCTTATTGTCATTAATGTCCTTATTTTTCAGTACAGTCAACTTTGTTATAAACAATTTATTCTTAGTGATAGTAGATTCACTGATACAAAAATGCAAATCTGTGCCCTGATGACTCAGATATCCAGTAGTCCAATCTTTAGATTTCAAATTACATGGGTAATAATAAATGCTTAGGCTCAGATGAACTTCTATTAATTCCTCTGACTGCTTTGTGGAAAGGCTTACCAGGCACTAACTATTCTCTGTCCATAACGGCTCAGCAATGAGTTTTCCAGGCACTAGGCCTATGATCCAACGGCATATTTAGGTCTAGTCCTTTGAAATAACTCTTTGCACATATAGTGTAAATAATCTAGTGGGATGGCCAGGTACCATGATGCAACTATTACTGTCTCTTCTAATAAATGACCTGAGGAAGTTGTGACATTAGTTTCCATCACTACCTTGTCCCCATTCTTGGCATCTTATGGCAACCTGGTGGTTGAAACCATTATATTCCATGTGTACTTCCTGGACTTCCCATTGTAATCCAGATAATTGGTCTATTCTTGAAGAAAATTTTTCAATTTTGTGGTCTGCTCTAATATTATAATTATTTAGGACTTGTGTTCTATATCATATTTCTGCACAGCTCTTTCAATTCCATGTAATGATTCAAGCACTTAGCAGAATGGCAAGGATCTTTGCCTAAGAAGAGGCTGTTGGAGATAGAGTAGAATGTATTTACCCTCAATTTGAGGTGGATTTTCTGCCAATGCCATTTCACCCAACCACAGCATTGAAAGTCAGTACATTGATACCCAATTCAGTAGGAAAGAAAAAGCATAATGAACTGTCCCCATGACCATAATAGACCAATGTCTATAGCAGCCAGGGCCATGAACAATGAAAGACCTAAGTTTCAAGCAATCTGGGTAAAACAAAGTGCTAACTCTCTGGAATTTCCTTCATTGTTAATTCCTAATTTTAGTTCTGAATTCTGTAACTTACCTATGGTTCACTTGCTTCATTTCAACCCTTTGGAGCTTTATGATCCATAGAAACTCTGGTAATTGTACTATCCTAGAGTATCAGATTAGACTTGGTCTTCTCCTAATGCAGACCCTGCCCTCCCAGATCTACCTCTCATTCTCCAATGAAAATTACTTTTTCTTTATTTCCTGTTTTCTCTCCCTGTGTACGGAGTCCTATCTTAAACCACTGGTCTCACTTCATCCTTCTCTGAACTGAAATTTCTGGAAAGCTTAATGCAAAGAGTGGTTAGGCATGCATCTATTTTTTTTTTTACTTCATTTGTTTGCAAAAGAAGGAGCACTATATTTAGATTAGCCAGTGCATAACTTTGGAGCTAACACTGACTCTACAAGTGTACAAATCATGCTCTTTAATTTCCAACTAACTTTTCTTCTCCCCATTCATTCACAACAGAATCAGAAATAAAATAAAGATAAACCAAAAAATGTTTTACTAGATGGGTAGTTGGGACTGGTCTTTCCAGGGATCCCAGAAAACAGGAACAAGCTCATATTTTTGTACCAATGATATATTCTGCAGGAAATAATTATTGATGACATCTATAAAGACATGTGTCTTGCTGATCCCCTAGTGTTTCCGTGGTAGCTCATTACTTGTTGTACCAAATCCACTTAAAGGTCAAGCAGTAATAATACAATGAGAGAACCACAATCAGTAATCTATGTTGACTAGAACATAACAAAGGTATAATCAGGAAAGCATCTGGAAAAGTAAGAAATAAAGGATATTTTCCTTATTTTTTTTAATTACCAAAATAAGTGCAACAGAGAGAATAGTGAGCTCAGGATTTAGATCTGGCTATTGAATAATTGTACATCGGTTTAAATATAACCCATTTCATACTATACCTTAAATAAGAGACTGAAAGCACTTAGGTAATATTTTAGGAGACATGTGGATTTGAAAACTATCTCTTCCTTGTCCAACACAACTTAAGCTCTATCTATGAACTTCTGCTGTAGTTGGTCATTGATAGTACTGAGCTTTTAATAAGATAATATTCAAGTGGCACCAACTCATAGTTCTTGAATGTTATATGGGTACATTATTTTAGATGCTCTGCACTCCATCCAACTTATTATAAAATCACTCATTATAGAGGCTTAGACACCTCTAAAGTATTCACATTATCTTATCAACTGTATTAATTGTTCTTCATTTTTTGGAGATCCCTAAATCAAGAGGTTGCAATTCACAGGAGAGAATCCTTCTGAGATAAAGTACATGAAACATAAAAGCTCGACGATATCCCACTGGGAATGTAGGCATTCCCTCCAAAAAAGTGAATCAGAGATGTCTATGAGATAGCAGAAAAGTCATGGGGAAACGATTTGAGTTACAGGGAGGTTAAATTGACTTGCCTAGTGTCTGCTATTAAGCATCACAAGTGGAATTTCAGCCCAGATCTTTCTAACCCCAAACACAACGTTCTACAATCTACCATACTATAATGATTCTATAATAGATATGGTAAAACTTTATTAATTTGGGTTCCATTTTTAAGGTGCTTGGTTAATTTATAAATTTTGCCCTACAGAAG
This sequence comes from Pseudochirops cupreus, assembly GCA_028627135.1. NCBI lineage: Eukaryota > Metazoa > Chordata > Mammalia > Diprotodontia > Pseudocheiridae > Pseudochirops > Pseudochirops cupreus. Next base: position 414,703,424 of record CM053582.1, read on the forward strand.
ATATATGAGAGTAATTCTTTCTTTTCCTTGCAGAAATGGTGCACCATGAGTAAAGAATATTTTATGTGTCAGAAACACTTGGGTCTGTTCCTTAATTTTGCTTAATTGCTGTTTTTCTCTTCTTTTTTATTTTTTGTTATCAGTAATGGCTCTTTGGAAAGGGAGGAGAAAAAGGTAAATTGAGAAATGAATTTGATGTAAAAGAAAATGGTTATCAATAAAAACTTCATTACTCAAGATGTCACATGTTCAAGTACTTTTGTATAATTTTGATAGAATCCCTACTGAAGAATATCTTTGATTTTTCTATAAATTGAAAGTCTATTAAGAAAAAAAAAATCAAATAGATAAACAGAAATTTAAACAGTCTTATAAAGGAAAAAAAAACTGCTTTCAAGCACTTTGCAAACTTCTATGCCACAATTAATGTGCTAACTACTAGCTATTATCCTCTATTAATTAAAACATTTATCCTAAGGGCTTATGCTAGGTAATATTTTGTTAGTTTGTAAGCTTAGTTTTACTTCTCAGCTTGAAAGTAATGAAACAGAGTTTGTTTAAAAAATTATTCTGAGATTCAGACTTTTCACAAATTCATTCTAGTGCCAGCATCCTCATTAGGCCTACTTAATGAAGGTTTGCTGTATTTCCATATTTTCCCATATCCTAATCATCTGAAATCCATTAAACTTATTAATGGAAGCAGCTGATAAGGATGGTGCCAAAACACAGAAGAAAGACATTTGACACCTAGGAGTACATCTGAGCTGGTAATTAAGTGCCTCCAAAAATATCAACTTCATCATAGATTTCCAGGAACCCAGCACAAAGCTGTATTTGGAATTTAAAATCTCAAACTAAGTGCAATTGCTTTCCCTACCAAGGAAAGGAATCCAAACTTTACAAAAAAACATTGTAGAATGTTTTCAGAATGACAAGTAAATGTTTCTACAAATGAGTATCATTGTGATGTCATGAAACTTTTGTTCTATCCTTTCCCCTTCCTTCTGCTCACATTTCTCCCTGAAATATATATCCTTGTCAAGGTCACTAGGGTGATTTGCTGGGTGTCACTGCGCTTTTTATATGTCACTGAACACTTGTAAGTCAGCCTTTTATGCCTTTTGGGAAACCAGTCTTGACCCATTTGAAACTACTGATGCCTTGATAAGGCCTTCTTTCTTAGGAATTGCATAACAATGGTTGTATATTAGCCAGGTTGCCAAAGTCTGCAGTAGAACTGAAGGTCTTTGTCAAGAAAAATCAATACAAATAAGTTAGCTGTCAATGGAAATAAGGGGTTTAAGCTGTCAATTCATCAAGAGCTAATCCCTATGTGATCACCAAATTTAAAAATGTGACCTTCAGTGGAAACAGATATCATAAGAAGCTGTTCCAAATTGAGAGTTAAAACATATCAAAGGTCCTTTAACAAAGTCTGAGCTAGCTCTTCTGTGACTACGTGAATAACATATTTATATAAAGAGAAAAAAAAATTAAAAAAAAACATGAACAGCAAACTACAATATATTTGAAAAATAGGTTGATAAAATGCTGACTTGGAAAGGATCTTGCATACTTCAGATCTATTGATATGTTAAAAGGCCAAGAGTTGTTTTAGCAATAGGGAGAACCATAAATCAAGTATGGATATAGAATATTATAGTAAACATCTGTGCCCTTTCACTCTAAGCACAATCTCCTCATTATAATCTCTCTAATAGCTAAGGAAAGTCTTAGCTGCCAGGTAATTTACAGAAACTATACATTAATTTACATGTACAAAAATAGCCATGTATTCTATGATTCCATATCACATGATATATAAATTTGTTCTTGAAGAAAGACCTCTTCAATGAAAGAAATCTCTGATAGAAATTTGTTTGGAAATATGTTTCACTATATATATATATATATATATATATATAAACACACACACACACACACATATTTAACTTTAGTATTTGTCTTGGCACTTGCCACTGCATCCACTTTGGGGAAGAAAACCACATTTTTCCCTTCTAAAATAGATAAAGAGGTATGAATTAAGCTTAATTAGATCCTGATTTAACCAGTGATCCCATGTATTCACATTCTCTCTTTAAGACTTTACAGGCTCCATTCTAAGGCAAACTACTACTGCTAATAACTGCAGAAGCCTACTATTTCAGAATGTTTTTGCCCTAGACTGCTACAATGCTGTCAGGCTTCACTACTATGGAAAAAATAGTACCGTATTTTCTATTCCTTTATCCCTTCCCACCCCATTTTAGAAGAAAATGAATACAAGAAAATAAGGTGGAAATGATGCTGGTAAATAGAGCATACCCAGCCAAAGCCATTGGGTCACTAATTCTTGAAGATTATAAATTAAACCCATCTCTTAAAAACTGAGGAAGAGGGGCAGAGTCAAGATGGTGGCATAGAAGCAGGAAAACTCTGTGGCTCCCCCCATAACCACCTCAAATACCTATTAAATATGACTCTAAACAAATTTTAGAGCTACAGAACCCACAAAGTGACAGAGAAACAAAGCTCCCACGGAAAGGCAGCCTGACAGGCAGACAGGAAGGGTTAGTCGCAGCCTGTTAGGAGCCAAGCTCAGTCCCTGGTGAACCTACGGTTTTAGCCCTAGGGCTGCTGGAGCATTCTGGAGAGGGGATCACCAGCAGCTGTGGAGGTTTCCAGAATTATCAATTCATAAATGCCAAAGACAAAGTAAAAGGTCAGTGGAACTCGACTGGATTGGGGGGGGGGCACGGAGGAGCGGGTACATCCCTCTGCCCCCAGAGCCAGAAGTGGTAGAAGTGGTCAATCTGTAGCTGCCTCCACATGGCTGCTTCAGATCTCCTAGCCTGCAGATTATAAGTGTGTGTGGGTGGTGGTGGTGGTGGTGGTGAAGCAAACATTCAGAGGCTAAGCACTCTTGCCTTAACCTACCTGGATTGGGATCTCAGCCTTGGATGGTGGTCCTGACGTGTGTGACCAGTGAGCCAAAGCTGGTAGTGGCTGTAGAGATAGTGGCCTCCTAATAGTTCCAGCAGCTGCAAAAACCCCAGTGATTTGGAACAAAGTTCTTCCCTCTGGAAGCAGAGTTCTACTGTGGCAAAGAGCTCAAAAGTCAAGTAATTGAATGGCAATATCAGCAAGCAAAGGAAGCAAAGGAAGTACAGCAATGAGACCTTAGATTCCTTTTTTGGGGAGAAAAAGGATCAAAGCATAGAACAGGAGGAAGACAACAGAGTCAGAACTCCTGCACCAAAAGCTTCCGAGAAAAATATGAAGTGGTTACAGGCCACGGAGGAGTTCAAAAAGGATTTTGAAAATCAAGTAAGAGAAATGGAGGGAAAATTAGGAAGAGAAACGAGAATGATGCAAGAAAATCATGAAAAGAGAGTCAATTACCTGACTGAAGAAAATAACACCTTAAGAATAGAATAACTCAAATTGCAAAAGAACCCCAGATAGCCAATGAGGAAATGAATGCCTTATAAAGCTGAATTTTCCAGATGGTAAAAGAATCTTAAAAGCTCACTGAAGAGAATAATTCCTTCACAATTAGAGTGGAGCAAATGGAAGCAAGTGACTTTTTGAGAAATCAAGATACTATTAAACAAATCCAAAAAAATGGAAAAAAAAATAGAAGGCAATGTGAAATATCTCATTGAAAAAAACACTGATTGGAAAATAGATCCAGGAGAGACAATTTAAAAATTATTGGGCTACATGAAAGCCAAGATCACAAAAAGAACCTTCAAGAAATTCTCAAGAAAAATTGCCCTGATATTTTAGAACCAGAGGGCAAAATAGAAATGGAAAGAATTCACTGATTAGCTCCTTAAAAAGATCCCCAAAAGAAAACTCCTAGGAATATTATAGCCAGGTTACAGAGTTCCCAAATCAAGGAGAAAATATTACAAGCAGCCAAAAAGAAACAATTTGAATATTATGGAAACACAATAAGGAAAACACGGCATCTAGGCATCTAGCAACTTCTACATTAAGGGATTGAAGGGCCTGGAATATGATATTCCAGACATCAAAGGAGCTGGGATTATAACCAAGAATCACCTACCCAGAAAAAGTGAGTATACTGTTTCAGGGGAAAATATGGTTATTCAATGAAGTGTAGGATTTTCAAGCATTCTTGAGGAAAAAAAGGTACAAAGAGGAGCAACCTTCCCTTTGAGCTCAGGTCTAACATTTTTTGCTGTGCCTGTCCTCTGAGAGAAGAGGAAGAGGAAAGTTAGTGGGGGAATGGGGCTTCTTTCTCCTGCTGTGTAGGTTCTCCTGTTGTACCTTTTCCCTACCTAATCTCTACCCTTTGGAGAGAAGAAGAGTAGTGAAGCAGAACTTCCATGACCAGGTCCCTCCCATGTCATGCTGTACCTGCTTCCAGCTAATCTTTTTTTGGGAAAAGGAGGAGCACTCAGGAATGAATATTCTCACATCTATTAATACCTTTGCATTTCAGTTATTGTGAAACCCTATAGGTCATCATACAAACTCCATTTCCCATGCTCCATCTTTATTCTCCTCTCTCTCAACTATCCACTACCAAATTTCAAACAAACACCTTTCAGTCCTTTCACTGTTTGCTTGTGAAATATCTGCTCCATAGGTGGCAAACTTTCTTTTTTTTGAAAATTGATTTTTTTTTACTTTTAGTTTACAAGAATCAGTTCCACAATCCATTGAGTTTCAAATTTTCTCCCCTTCCTCCCACTTACCTCCCCCCCCCCCCATGGTGACATGCAATCAAGTATAGGATCTGCAAATACTTTCACATTGGACATTGGTCTGGTTGTATAGATGGCTTGTAACCAATGGAGTGAACAATGGGGAAAAAAGTAAGAAAACCAAACATGAAAAGGAACAATAGCATGTAGATTGCTTCAGTTTCCATTTATATTCTGTTCTTCCTAGATCTTTCTCTCAATGTAGATCTCTCCTTCCATCCCTGTACTTGTACAGTTGTCTTATAACTGTGCGTTGCTAAGAAGAGTCCAGTTTATCAAAGTTGGTCATCACACATACGATGTGTCTATGATTGTGTACAAATTTTTCCTGGTTCTACTCTTCTCACTTAGCATCAGTTTGTATAAGCCTCTCTAGGTGAATATGAAGACTGTCTCCTCCCCATTTCTTATAGCACAATAGTATTCCATTACATTCATATACCACAACTTGTTTAGGCATTCCCCAATTGATGGGCATCCCCTTAATTCACAGATTTTGTTACCACAAAGAGAGCTGCAATAAATATTTCTGAACATATGGGTCTTCCTCCCACTTCTATGATCTCTTTGGGATACAACCCTAGAAGTCTTATTACTGGGTCAAAGGGTATACAATTATTTATATCCTTTTGGGCATAGTTTCAGATTGTTCTCCAGAATGGTTATATCAGTTCACAGCTCCACCAACAATGCATTAGTGTTTCAATTTTTCCACATCCTCTCCAGGATTTGGCATTTCCCTCTTTTGTCATCTTAGCCAATCTGACTGGTGAGATGTGGTACCTCAAAGTTGTCTTGATTTGCATTGCTCGAATCAACAGTGATTTAGAGAATTTTTTCATATGCTTATAGATATCTTTAATTTCTACCTCTGAAAATTGCCTGTTCATATCCTTTGACCATTTATCAATTGGGGAATGACCTGTATTCTTACAGATTTTACTTAATTCCCTGTATATTTAAGAAATGAGCCCTTTATCAGAGACACTGGTTGTAAAAATTCTTTCACAATTTCCCACTTCATCTTAATCTTGGTTACATTGACTTTGTTTGTACAGAAACTTTTCAATTTCATGTAATCAAGGTTATCCACTTTGCGTTTTATAATGCTCTCCAACTCTTCTTCAATCATAAAGTCTTTCCTACGCCCTAAATCTGGCAGGTAAACTATTCCTTGTTTCCCCAGATTATTTACATTATCACCCTTTATACCTTGATCATGCACCCATTTAGACTTGACTATGGTGTACTGCATTAGATGATAGTCTATGCCCAGTTTCTGCCATACTATATTCCAACTTTCCCAGCAGTTTTTGTCAAATAGTGCATTCTTGGAGGGGGCAGAGCTAAGATGGCAGAGAGTAAGCAGTGACTTCTCCAAGCTCCCCAAGAATTTCGTCCTTGGGAACTAAAAAGTAAATTTGAGCGGATTTAAGAGTGACAGAACCCATTGGGAGACAGAGAGTGACAGATTCCCAGCCCAGAGAAGTGCCTAATCAGGTTGGGGCAGGGAGAACAGAGCACACAGGAGTGGCACCAGCCCGGACCTGAGAGCAGAGTGCAGCAGACTGGGAAGCTCCACCCAGCAGACTCACCCAGCTGGAAGCTTCTGCAGCCCTCTCACAGCTGAGGTGAGGACTGACGGAACTGGGTAGGATGGAACGCAGGGCGCATAGAGGGGTCAGCGGTTTTTCCTGGGGCTGGCAACCCACGGCCGGGTTTCTTGAAGCTACCTGCCCAGACTTTCAGAGGGTGGGATGGAGGAATGAAATCTAGGGGCTCTCATTCCCCTCCCTGACACACAAAAAATCAATAGCTAAAAGACACTCCTAGAGTACATTCTTGCATTAGGGTAAACAGCCCCAGGCTTGGAAATCACTGAGGAAGGGGGAAGGGAGATTGTACTGTACAGAGCCTAAACCCAGGTGGGT
>CM053582.1:414710593-414736592 GCA_028627135.1 Pseudochirops cupreus
GCTGACTTTAGTGGGAAGTATCTTTGTGTGCGTTTTGGAGTTCTAGGATTGGTTTAGAGTCCTATTTTATGGGTATTTTCGGGTGGCTATGTGAGAGCTGCGATATGTTGCTGCTGCTACGCCGCCATCTTGGCTCCCGATTGATTATATTCCAGATGAAATAAATGTAAACCACACATAGCAACCAAAGGGCTTGAAGCTAACAGTGCAAAACTGACTCCATAATGATTATGTGTGCATGTAAACTATTTTAAGTCTGTTGGTTTCAGTAAGAGAGTGAACAATGTGGTTCTTTCTCATCCACTCAAACTAAGAACAAAAATCATTATTTCCTTTATTCCAAATGACAACATGCAACAATGACAGTGCGTACTTTGTGCATAGGAAATGTTGTCCTAATAACCTATAGAACTGTGCAGTGGCACTTGGGAACAAAAGGAGTTGCAAATTTATACCATTTTGTTTTGAAAATATAATTTATTCAACAATTCATCCAAAAATAATTTGTTCTTTAACGCCTAAAATCTGGCACACACAAAAATGTACTTATGGTTATAGCAACAGATTTTATTCTCGGTTTCTGGATTCAAAAACTCTTATTAGGATTCTGGATTTTAGATTTCTAAAATATTTACCAAATACTCTTCTTCTTTCCAATGGAACATTTATCTTCCTTAAGCTGCTAGAAGGCTAGTAGAGCGAAGAGAAAGGGAATAAGCATTTATATGGTGCCTACTACATGCCAGAGAATTTACTAAGCACATTTTTTAACATATATTATCTTATTTGATTCTTACAACAACCCAGTGAGGTGGATATTATTATTATTATTATTATTATTATTATCATTCCCATTTTATAGTTGAAGAAAGACAAACAGTGGTTAAGTGACTTTCATAGGGTCAAACAATTAGTAAGTGTTTGAGAATAGATTTGAATTCAAGTCTTCCTGAGTGCAGGCTCAGGGCTCTATCTACTGTTCCACCAGCTATTTTTTTCCATTATATTTTTAAAATTTATATTTATCATAATCATTTCTCTCTTTTAAGTTCTGAGTTCCAAATGCTCCTCCTCTCATTTTATTTGAAGAATTACTTTAAAGTTCTTTGGAGTGGAATATTGGGAAAGGTGACCTGACCTCCTGCCTGTATCTTGGCTCTGCTCACTTACCAAATGTTTTAGAGCTCAGACTATACAAGTCAAAAGGAGGGAGTCAGAGAATGAGATAGCAAGGCATATATGTGAGTCTGAAGTACTCTACAAAGATTGTTCCATTGCTATCGTTGTTTTAATTGAAGGTATCACTTTCAGTAGGAGATTGTGAGATAACATGAATAAAATAACAAAAGTCTTCTTTTCTTTACCCTTGGAACATGCATGTGGGCTGGGCACAAAGTTTTCTATAGGAGAGTAAGATTAGGCCTTCAGGGGGAAAAAAAAAAGAAACAGAGGTGAGACCTTGCCTAGACATCCTTTTCTTTCTTTTTTCTTTGTATTCGTGAGTGTGGAGCAGAGTACTACATAAGCATAGATTTCATTAGCTGTTAATGAGAATTTATATGCACACCTCCCACTTACTGCTTTAAAGTATATAATAATGTTAGTGCTAATAGGAGTGCAGGAGAAATATAGAGCAAGTTGATAACACATTGTTTTGGCTACTGGGCAGCACAGGGCTGAACTCAGGAACTGAGGCTGACACTCTTGTTACATGCTGTTCTGTACTAATGAAAATCTTTTGGTTTCAAGAGAAAGGAAATAAACTCCCAGCTATTTTCAATTACTTCAGCTCTTTCCAATGATTCCTTTGGAAAACTGTCAAATATGACTATGAGAAAATATTCCTGATGTCATTATGGAAACTACACTCTAATACATAGCATGGAGCTGCTTTTTTAGCCTAATAATATATTTTTGAATATTCTTCACTTTTTATTACTACCATTGTGAATTTTTCCTTTTAATTTTATTAACAGGAATTTGCTTTATGCCAGATATTTAAATGTAGTACTTTGTGAAAGATTAGGAGAAAAAAAAAAGCTTGCATGAATGTGTGTGTGTGTGTGTGTGTGTGTGTGTCTGTGTGTGTGTGTGTGTGCAAGCATGTGTGTGTGCAGAGAGAGAGAGACAGAGAGAGAGACAGAGAGAGACAGAGAGGGATTCTATATCAGGAATACTACTAAGAAAAACTATATGAAAGACATAGCTGTAGATTGAGAATCAGGAGATCTGTGTCCTCTTCCTGCCTCTGCTACTAATTAGGTAGATCACTTAACCTATCAAGGTCTCAATTAGCCACACCTGCAAAAAATAGCTCAAATAGATTATTTTTGTGTATATTTTTTCTATCTCTACTATTTTATGATTCTATGGCAAGGTATACACTAATGGAAAGACAAAATTTCAACACTTAAAGTCATAACATTGGTATCTTAAGAGAAGCAAAGAATAACATGTCAAAAGTTATCTTACTTGGGATTTCCACCTTATCTCATTTTTATGAACTTTCAGGTGCTGAAAAGCGATATAGGCTCCTGTCCAAAAATGGCCTCACTAATGAGTAATAAAAGATCCCTGCATATAGAATAATGCAATGTTAGGACTGAAAGAAGCATTAGAAATCATCTAGTCCAACCCTCTTATTTTATAGATGAAAAAGTAAAGCAACTGAGGCTTAGACACATACACTCATGGTCAAATTTGCTTATGTGTGACTAATAAGGCTGCTTGACAATTTATTCATTTCTGTTTTTTTTTCTGGAAATGCATTTTAAGATATCTTTTGCTTTTAGATTGCCCATATTTCCCTCGTATCTCTTACCTGCTTTGTTTGAGACTGAGACCTATGTCTAAATCCTCTGTAATGGTCAAACCTGTCTTCTTGTGGACCCTGTCTCTCCAATGTCTTACATGTAATCCTTGCTGTCATGCTTCTTAGCATTTATTCAACATGTCCCATATTCGTTAAATAATGAGTCTACTCCAGACAATTTGATGATTCCATATCCTATCTTTCTGTAATTTACAGATCAATAACTACCCTCTCTAGTATCAAAACCATAAGTAGAAATGGGGCTAATTAAACAGAGTTTGAATGGGTTTGCATGTTGAACCTAAAATAAGCCATTTCTCTTTATGGTTAAGGAACACTGGAGACAAAGGTCATTGAAGTTGAGAAAGACTTGTTCACAAAAAGGAGCTTTAAAATTTGGGCTTTTTGTTTTTCTATTCCAATTTACTCTTTTTTTACTAAGGAAATTTAGGCCCAAAGGTGATATGAAGTCCCTGAGTTCTTATAGCTAGGAATTAAAAGACATGGGATATGAAGATATGGACACATACAGGAGAAATTCCACAGGTAGCCCATTCCACTTTTGGGTAGCTTTAATTGTTTAAAAGCTTTGGTCACCTCACCACCCACACTCTTTTCACCTCCTGATATGGAGCCCAAATTTGTTTCTAGGAAATTTTTACCCACTTTGGCCCCACTGGGGCCAAACAAGACAATCCCCAATCCTTTTCTACATGAGAGTCCTTCAGATATTTAAGCATTGCCACCTTTTCCACTCTTGAGTCTTCTCTTGCTCAGATGAAGCATTTCTTCTTCCTTCAGCCTATCACTTTGAGGAGAAATATTTAGGATGCATACTGTGGCCTCTTTCTAGTCAATTATATAAGGCCAAGTCAAGTTAATATAACTATGGAGAATAGTTAGAAGGGAAAATATTCATAAAGGGGCAGCATGAAAATTGAATGGGTATGTGTTGAAGAGAGATCATATCAACCTTTGTCTTATCCAACGATTCATAGATTTTTTTTTTAGCTAAAAGGAGCACTATTGGTAATTTAGTCTAATCCTTTTTTTTTTCCAGATGAAAAATGAGTTCTAAAAAAAGGAAAATGGTGATACTAAGTCAGGGAACTAGTAAGTGGTAGACATGGAACCAAAACTCAGGTCTCTTGACTTACAATTCAATGCTTTTTTCAAACTTATGCCACATTAGGTGGAGAAATGATATCATTATAGGTTGATTAGCAATGGAACTTTGGGTAATTTACTTAACCTGATTGCATAAATGCATGTATAAAAGCCCACATTTTTTTTTTCACCTAAACTGGCAGACTTCCTTCTCCTCTTGTAGGTGCCTTGCTGAGTAACTTTACAGCTACCAGTTACCATAATGGTCCTCCCTCAAAGTATAGAGTCTATAGAAATGACTCCAGATCATTATGCACCAGGAATGACTACTGTTATTTGGACTTTTACAGTATTTTTTATTTGGAAACATGCCAAGATGAGGGAATATATGTGGATAGAACTCTGGGCCTGAAGTCAGGAAGGTCTGAGTTCAAATCTAGCCTCTTACTAACTTACTAACTGTGGGACCCTGAACAAGTCATTTAGCCTCTGTTTGCCTTAATCCCTTGGAGAAGGAAATGGAAAGCAACTCCAGTGACTTTGCCAAGAATACTCCATGGACAGTATTTGTGAGCCATGGGGCCATGAAGAGTTGAACATGACTGAACAACTGAACAACAACAACAGATTACAAGACTGAGATGCAATATATTTTGATACACTGCAAATGAAGCATTTGAATAAATAACTATACTCCAAAGAATCATGTTATGGTGGAAAGAATGTTAGACTGGGAAGTAGGACAATTGAGTTGGGTTTTTTGTTTGTTTGCCTTTTTTTTTCCTGGCTCAATAACTCACTAAATTTGTGAAATACAGAATGAATCTCTTCTCTTAAATTTAAAATGAGGAATTCAGAGTGAACCAGATGATCTATAAGGTCCTGTGAAGCTCTAAAAAACATATTATTCTTAGAGGAATAATATCTAAGACACAATACTATAACACATCTAAAGTAAACATAGATATAATACCACCAGAAGGATGATGTTTATTTCTGGACATGAGGGTATATAGCCACATATCTGTTCAAACACTGTTTATATCAACCTCCATGTCTGAAACCCTGCTTTATAAGCATTGTGCCAGATGTTGACATTCTGCTGAAAAGTTAGCAATATCAAGCTATGGAGGACAAAGTGATAACTAAGATTCTCATATCTCAAGTAGCAAAGTATAGAAACAGAGAACCATTAATGGAAGAAGCCTCTCTAAATTTTTTTTTCACCATGGAGCAAAACCCCAGTCACTCTGCCCTAGTTTCAGCTCTGCCAGAAGAAGAGGTCAAAGACAAAGGACAAGGTTTAGTTTTAGAAAATGAGAAGCTTTCCTGTAGTAATTGAACTCCATGCCCTGGAGATGAAGGAACACAGGCAGAGAAGCAAGAGAGAATAATGGGTTATTATGGCTACTCCAGAGTAATGTCTCCATGGACTCAGTTCTTCCTAAGTGAGGGCCAGACATTTTGCTGACACAAAGTTCAGGACTTCATTGCCCTGCCAACTCCAATATGTCACTGCTACTCTCTACTGAAGAATTGTAAACAATAGTTTTTCATTTCTCAGGGAAGACTAAGGTGGAGGTTAAGGGGAAGTTAGGAGAGAGGCCTTTCCAACTCATTAAATTTTACTAAATTAAAGAAAGGAGGAAAGACCTGAGGATGGGAAGATGGCAGATATCACCAGATTCCCATAAGGGGAGAGTGGGAAAGTGCCTTGTTAAAGTACCTTCTTATGAGATACTGTGGGTGGTGGCTGTTTCTAACTTACACTCAGTTAAATATGTTTCCATCTTGCTGTCTGTACACATCAATGATTTGTGTTGCTGTCGCTGTTGGCATAGCAGGAGGTGTAAATATGTTTTTCAAATCCTCCAGGGGTCTCCCCCCTCCTCCACTTGAAGATTAGTTCAAACTGCAGCCTCTCCCTCCTTGGCGGGCTTCCATCCATGAGCTAAAACCAGTCACTCTCCATCTGGCATTCACACTGATGAAACCTAGACAAGCCCTGGAAAGGGGAGGAGGGGGGTGTGAGAGAGAAGAAGAAAAAAAAAATCAATGTTTTACTACTTGTAGTTTTCAACACCATGCTGAGGCTATAGGGAAATGTTATTGGATCTGCCTTTTACAATTGTAGAACCAGTGAAAGCTCTGTTTTCGTATATGCCCATATGCACCTCCCATCCTTTCTAATGGAAATCACACATGTGCAAAAAAAAAATGGCTTGTGTACAAAGATGAGGAAAGAGTCCCTGCAAAAGCAACTAAAACCTCACTCTATATGCCTAGGCATTTTTCTTAGTATGGTCTCCATGGTTCTGAGCAGCCACCTGGAGATTTACTTTAATTTTCAGATAGCTCCCAAGCTTAGAAAGGAAGGGAAGTCTTTGCAAGTTGATAATATGTGCCCAGTGATGTTTAAATCTAGTTAAACAGAAGGAGTCACTGCTCTCTCTGTCAAAGACAGACAACAGTGACAAACGCAGACAGACCAAGGATCTACCTTCTGGAAAGAGACACCTGGAAACAAAACCTAAAGGAAACACAGAAGAATTCTCCTTTGAATAGTTGGTGCCTGAATATTCAGGGAATCACTGACAAATGAAGAATCTGAATTACTGAGGGCCTTTGCTTGTTTTTTTTTTTCCTTCCTTTTCTTTCTGGTACTCCCGTGAAACTAAGGAAGGAAGAGAAACTCACAAAAATGAAATTAAAAATAGTGTATTTCCACTTATTGCTGTGGGAAGTTATAATAATTGAGGAAAATGTGATTGCTGGGAATATTATTTTTCTGCTCTAAGACATCAATTTGTGATTTTATGAGGTGTAGGTATCCCCTCCACCTACACAGATCATAGTTCCTTCATTTATTAATATAATGGTTCCTAACATTTTTTTTTGTGTGTGTGCCATGTATTCCCTTGGCAGTCTAGGCAAGTCTGTGCACTTGTCAGAATGTTTTTAAATGCATGAAATGGAACACATAGAATCACCAAGGAAACCAACTCTATGTGCGCATGTGTATAATTATAAAGATAGATATTTTTAAAGTTCATGAACCCCAGAGGTAATGCCAAAAATAAACGAATGAATTAGTAAATAAATAAACAAACAAATAAATAAATAGAAGTTACTATCCAGTAGTCCAGCTTTTGGTAATAAGACCTTCTAAATTTAGCATTGGGCAGCTAGGTGACGTAGTGGATAGAGTGCTGGGCCTGGGAGTCAGGGCCACTCATCTTTCTGAGTTCAAATCTGGCCACAGACACTTACTAGATGGCAAGTTACTTGACCCTGTTTACCTCAGTTTCCCCATCTGTAAAATGGGATAGGGAAGGAAGTGGCAAACCACTCTAGTATCTTTGCCAAGACAACCCCTAAATGCAGTCACAAAGAATCAGATGTGAGTAAGAAATGACTGAAAAACAACAACAAATTTAGCAGACCTGGACCTCAGAAAACAAAAATTACAGACCATTGCTAGGTCTATACTTGAGGGTCTCATGGCTTGGAAAAGAATTGCAGGGGGTGGAGCCAAGATGGCAGCATAGAAACAGGAAGACTCCATGAGCTCCCCCCATAACCACCTCAAATACTTATAAAATATGACTCTAAATAAATTTTAGAGCTAAAGAAACCACAAAGTGACAGAGAGAAACAAATCTCCCAATGAAGGCAGCCTGGCAGTGGATAGGAAGGGTTCATAGCAGAGTTCTAGGAGCCAAGCCCAGCCCTGCATGAGCCCATGGTTTTAGCCCCAGGGTGGCTCCAATCAGCCAAGGCTGGAGGGACTTCAGGAGAGTGGATCACCAACATCTGTGACTGCTTCCAGAATTATCAACCCATAAATACCAAAGGCAAAGAAAAAGGTCAATGTGGATATTGGGAACAGGGATACCAAGAGTGCAATCTGGCCTCAGCCCCTGGAAGGAGAAGCAGCTCAAGTGCAGTGGCTGTGCAGCCACCTCCAAGTGGCTGCTTCAGAGGCCTGGTCTGTAGATTCTACGGGGACCAAGTGACCATTCTTAGGAGTAATTGTTCTTGCTTTAACCAGCGTGGATCTGGATCACTGTCCTGGGTGGAGGTCCTGCAGTGTGTGACCAGGTGCCAGAGCCTGTGGAAGCTTCAGAGAGGGCACCTTACTAATAGCTCCAGCAGCTACAAAAACCCCAGCAATTTGGGATAAAGCTCTCATATTTGGAAGAAGATTTCCACTGTGGCAAGAAGCTCAAAAGTCAAGTAATTGAGTGGCAACATGAGCAAGCAAAGGACACAAAGCAAGCACAGTGATCCAAGTTTAGATTCCTTTTTGGGGGGACAAAAAGGATCAAAGCATAGAATGGCAGGAAGACAATGAAGTCAGAACTCCTGCACCAACAACATCCAAGAAAAAATATGAACTGGTTATTGGCCATAGAGGAGATTAAGAAGGATTTTGAAAACCAAATAAGAGAAGTGGAGGAAAAATTGGGGAGGGAAATGAGAATGATGCAAGAAAATCATGAAAAGTGAGTCAACAACCTGACTGAAGAAAATAACACCTTAAAAATACACTAATTCAAATGGCAAAAGAGGTCCAAAAACACAATGAGGAGAAGAATGTCTTAAAAAGTTAAATTTGTCAGATGGAAAAAGAATCTCAAAAGTTCCCTGAAGAGAATAATTGCTTCAGAATTAGATTGGAGCAAATGGAAGCTAATGACTTTATGAGAAAACTATTAAACTATTAAAATACTATTAAGCAGATTCTATTAAACTATTAAACAGATCCAAACAAATGGAAAAAAAAATAGAAGGCACTGTGAAATATCTCATTGGAAAAACCACTGACCTGGACCATAGATCCAGGAGAGCTAATCTAAAAATTATTTCACTGCCTGAAAGTCGTGATCAAAAAAAGAACCTAGAAATCATCCTTCAAGAAATTCTCAAGGAAAATTTCCCTGATGTTTTTGAACCAGAGGGCAAAATAGAGGTTGAAAGAATTCAACGATCACCTCTTGAAAAAGATCCCAAAAAGAAAACTCCTAGGAATATTATATTCAGGTTCTCAAGTTGCCAGATCAAGGAGAAAATATTACAAGCAGCCAAGCCAAAACAATTTGAATATTGTGGAAACACAATCAGGATAACACAGAATCTTGCAGCTTCTACATTGAGGGATCAAAGGGCTTGGAATATGATATTCTGGAAGTCAAAGGAGCTGGAATTGAAACCAAGAATCACCTACCCAGCAAAACTTAATATACTGTTTCAGGGGAAAATATGGTCATTCAATGAGGTGGAGGACTTTCAAGCATTCTTATTGAAAAAAACAGAGTTGAATAGAAAATTTGACACTCAGATACAAGAAGCAAGAGAAGCATGAGAAGGTAAACAGGGAAAAGAAATCATAAGAAACTTATCAGAGTTGAACTATTTATATGCCTAATTGGAAAAATCATCATTGTAACTTATGAAACATTTCTCAGTATGCGGATAGGTGAAGGGAATATAAATGTATTATATATATATATATATATATATATATATATATATATATATATATATATATACACACAAACACATATATATATATATGTGTGTGTGTGTGTGTGTGTATATATATGTGTATGTCTATATAGGAGAGTATGTGTGCATATGAATACATATGTGAGTATGTGTATGTATGTGTACAGATATACATAGATAGAGGGCACAGGCTCAATTGAATAGGAAGGGATGATTCTTAAAAGATGAAATTGAGAGATGAGAGAGGAATATAATGAGAGGAGATGGGGGAGAGACAAAATGGAGTAAATTATCTCATTTAGAAGAGGCAAGGGAAAACTGTTACAATGGAGGGGAAGAAAAGGAAGGCAAAAGGGAATGGGTCAAACTTACTCTTATTGAATTTCGCTTAGGGAGGCAATAACATACACAGTAAACAGGGTATCTCACCCTACAGGAGAGTAGGGGGGAAGGGGATGAGAGGGGGGATGATGGAGAGGAGGGCAGCTTGGGGGGGAGGGTAGTTAGAAGCACACACTCTTGAAAAGGGACAGGGTCAAAGTAGAAAATAGAACAAGTGGGGGGCACGATAGGAAGGAGGGAAATATAGTTAGTCTTTCACAATATATCCACTGTGGAAATGTTTTGCATAGCTACACACGTACAACCTATATTGAATTGCTTATCTTCCTAGTAAGGGTAGGTGATGAGGGAGGAAGGGAAAAAATCTGGAATTCGAAGTTTTAAAATCAAATGTTAAAAAAAAAAGATTTGCAGAAATAACTTTCCCTTTGGTATAGTCTTTGAGAACCTAGGATCATCTTCATGTCATTATGAGGCACTGGACTCAGCACTTTATTGGAGGATAGGGAATATTACATTATTAATAACAACATTTTGTTCTTATACATAGTAGCTTATTTCTGTCAAATAACTCAGAATTCTTTCATGTGCATTATTTTATATGTCCTTACTTTCTGGTGAGGTACATAGAGAATGATATAATTATTCTGATGGTATACATAGTAAAATGAGAAAGATACAGAAGCAAATAGAATGATTTTTGAGCAAGAAAAGTTAATGAAAATTTGTGAAAAGTTTCTTATTTTATAAGAGGCAGTATAATGTAGCAGGTAGAATTGTGACCTTGAAATCAAGAAGAACTAAGTCAAAATTCTACATTAGTTATTTTCTAGCCATATTACTCTGGTCAAATCCCTTAAACTTTCTGCGCCTCAGTTTATTCATTTGTTAAATGAGGAGGTTGCCTCTGTGACATCTAAGGTCCCTTTCAGTTATAAAGTTATGATTCTATTAAATTGCTAATTTTATTTGATGGTTGGAGAAAGAAATTAAGATGCAGAAGAAAGATTAAGCTAGTAATTTTATTTCACACAATCAGTGTTTGGGGCAAAGCTAATGGTAGCGCCTAGAACTCCTGAATCTTGTTTCAGCCTCAATTGATTGGACCAAACTTTCATTTTTACCCTTTAGTGAGGATAAATCATTGAATTATTGAATGATTGATTGATTCATTGAGTAAACATTATGTTGTTGATTGTGTAAAATGCATTCTCCCCGGGCAGAAAGGGATCCAAAAATATAATGAAAGAGTTTAGACTCTAGTAAGCATGAATAGGCAAGCACATAGTAAGATATAATAAATTTAGAAAAAACAATATGAAATTCTAGGCATCAATTGAGGAATATAATACTTCTTGACTTTGAGGACCTGGATCTGGACAGGCTTTACAAAGGCAGTTGTATTTGTTCTTTTTTAAAATTTTTTTTTGGTCTTTATTAAATTGTTTGCTTTTAGTTTAAAACATTCACTTCCACAGTCCTAGAGTTTCAAATTTCTCCCCCTCTCTCTACTGCCCACCCCACCCCCATCCATTACAGCATGCAATCAAGTATAGGATCTGAAAATACTTTCACATTAGACGTTAGTCAGGTTATAAAGAAGGATTGTAACCAATGGAATGAACAATGAGAAAGAGGAAAAAAACCAAACAAGAAAAAGAAAGAGAATAGGTAGTTTTCTTCAATCTGCATTCAAACTCTGTTCTTTCTAGTTCTTTCTCTGAATGTAGACATCTCTTTCCATCATGAGTCTTTTGGAGTTGTCTTATAACTTTGCATTGCTGAAAAGAGTCCAGTCTGTCAAAGTAGATCTTCACACATACATTGTGTCTGTAATTGTGAACAATATTTGTTATGAATAATTTTTTAAAAAAGATGACTAATATGTGAAATAGATGGAAAGGAGTGGGAGGGATAAGCAATTCCAAGCATAAGTAGCAGTATGAATAAAGGCAGAGGCAGTAAGTCATTGTATAAATTTGGCTAGAATATGAAAAGTGATAGTGTGAGTTAAGGCCGAGATTTTGATTGGAGACTCTGAAGTACAGACTTGATTTAGTAGGTGATAGGGAGCCATAGAAGATATTGGAGAATTAAAGTAAATGATCAAGGTTGGAAAGTAGAAAAGTTGTTTTGGCTGTGAGCTACAGAGTTGTCTTGGAAACTTCTTTAGGGTAAAATTTTTTCCTTATTTTAGAGTTGTTAGTTTTGTTTTTCCTGGGAATTTCAGTAAGATATAGAATAACTGTTGTACTTGGAAAGTGCCTCATTTATAGTAATTCCATGGTAAATGTTTCTTGAATTGAACTGAATGAACTCCAAGGAGCTTGTCATAATGGAGCAGAATCTGAAATCAGTTATAGAAACAGTAAGGAAGGGAGTGAATATATGGAGATAAAATTAACAGGACTTGTCAAATGATTAAATGTATGGGATATGAAAAAAAGGAGCTTAAAAAGATAGAACTTTTAAATGTGTATAATAGGGATAGATTGATATCATTGATAGAGGTATTGAGAGCATTGATGGGACTGACAGGAGGAGACATATTTCAGAGGAAAGATGATTTCAGATTTAGACTTGTTGTCCTATAAGTATTGATAGAAGGAGAGATGTTTTTGATCATTTGAAATGATGTGGGGTAGTGGGAAAGGTAGTATCTGGAGTCAAATGACATGGATTCAAACCCTGGCCTTGCCACTTATCATTGAATCATAGATCTAGAGCAGATTAGGACCTTATAGGTGATCTAGATGAACCCATTCTCTTTACAGAAGTAGAAACTGAAATTTAGAGAGGTTAAGTGACCTGTACATGGCAACACAGCATGAAACAATTTGAACCTAAGTGTTCCTGGCTCCCAGGCCATTACTTATCTACTAAACCACACTGCCTCTTGCCATCCTGCCTCTATGATCAACACCACCAAAACTGTCAAACTTGGAGCAGGAAAACTCTCAAGTGCTACTAAATTGAAATGTAATTGGAAAATGTTTAACAAAATAATTTTTTTAAATAAATAATACAATATAGATAATGTTAATTTTGGTTATCTAAGTCAATATGAAGCCAGGAGGGATTGTTTCTGTTTGTGTTTGACAACACTGCAGTAGTATACCATATCACCACTACCTGTGTGACCTCAGGCAAATTATCTCATTATACTTAAATTTTTCATCTATATAATCAGTGAGATATGCTTGAAGATTTTTTCTTTTAAATAGTATTTTATTTTTTCTAATTATATATAAAGACAATTTTAATATTCATTTTTTAAATAAAATTTTGAGTTCCAAATTTTTCCTTCTCTCTCTCTATTCCCTTCTTTCTGCTTCTTCTCCCTAAGAAGGAAAGCAATTTGATATAGGTTGTATATGTGCAATCATATAAAGTATTTCCTTATATTGTGAAAGAATAAACAGAACAACAGGGAAAAAACTATGAAAAAATAAAGAAAGTGAAAATAGTATGCTTCAATCTGCATTCAGACTCTAACAGTTCTTTTTCTGGATGTGGATAACATTTTTCATCATGAGTCTTTTCAATTGGATCATTATGTTGCTGAAAAATCACAGTGTTACTGTTATTGTATACATTATTGTCTTGGTTCTGCTCACTCCACTTTGCATCAATTCAGGTAAGTCTTTCCAGGTTTTTCTTAAATCCACCTGCTCATCATTTCTTACATTCCTAAAGATTTCTAAGATAACTTCTAACTCTAACTTCACAATTCAATCTTCCTTTGATTTTATTAAATTTGTTGCTAAACCTAAAGAGAAGTATCAAGGCTAGTGATGTGGATTTGGAAATCATACATAAGAGATTTTAATTGAAGATATAAGAATGAAGGAAATCAACATGGGTGAGGTTTTAAAAAGTAAAGAAAAAACAAAATAGGATATTTGAAATGGGCTGTAAATACTGTGATAGAGAAATTTTTAACTTTTTTTTGTATTGTGAACAGAAAACAGATTTTATTCACAAAATCCTGCATAAAAATAAAATTAAAAAAAAAAACACAAGTAAGAATCATGTTCTCTTTCCCCTGTATGCTCCACCAACAAGTGAACACAACTTCGAAAGGTATGTAAAAACAGGCAAATAATTGTTCTGGCATCTCCTAGTATATTTCCAACAATAAATGCATAGAAATGGGAAATCATACACATAGCATCAGATATAAATAATGGTTATTACACTTTTATAACCTCTTCCCTCCCAATGTGCTTCCAGTGTAGCCTTATGAATTTTTACCAAACTTTCCAAAAGGAACTGATAGATGGCATAATTTGCTGTTTTACTAATCTCATGAAAAAAAAAGGTGGAAACTTTATATAACTAAGCTCTAAAGTTAGAAAGATGAGTCAGTGGAGAAGACAAAGCTGCACCCCAGCATCTTCTCAATCAGACTTGGCCCTGGCCATTCAGAAATAGCAGCTCACCAATGATATTAAACAAGTTCATTTTTTCACTAGGCAATTTTTTGCATGACTTACTGGAAATAGTGCTCCAGACCTAAAGCCATTTTCATTTTCATAGTTGTAACTCTCAACACTGTCTTTAATGTTTGTTGAATTGAATTGAAAATGAAATCATCTCTTATGAATAGGTTAAATAACTACTAGACTGAGAACATGGAAATCAACAACCTTCTAATGATTAAATGCATGATTTTGAGAAATCTCAGATAAATTGTGAGCACCAATAAATAGAATAAAAACAAATGCCAAGTATATGAGGGAAATTCTACTTATAACAATCTATCTTTCTCCCCAGAATATGATAGTGAATTGAATACTCCTTGCATTTCCTCTTCTTGCCTCCAATGATTAATCTCTGAGACAGAGCTTTCCTGCTGATGGATCTTCTGCTTATGTTATCTGGTTGGTGATTAGGGGAAAATTCACAGAATAGCATACCCTACAGTAATGTTAAGGGGATTTAAGATCTTCCCCATCCATTAATAGGCCTCAGGTGGAGCCCATTAAGGGAAGTTTGCTAAGGGGAGGCTTGCTTGTAGAAAGGTGTAAGGCCATGCACCAGCAGATTCCCAAAAGAATGCTACTGTGAACAGCTTTTAGAGTTTTGATTACACAATATAGTGAACACTGTTTATTCCATTACAAATCAAGGGAAACATTCACAATATATCACAATATAATATTCACAACATTATATCTTATCACAGAAAATGGCCACACAGTTTTCACTACAGTGGCCACAATATTTAGAACAAGAAACACTAGAATAATCAAACTTCCACTCATGGGGCAACTCAATACTTAATCATTCAATCGATTCACAATAGAATAATCAAACTTCCACTCATGGGGCAACCATTAACTTAATCAGTCACTATTCTAGATTCACAATTACTAAATATCACTGATCACAAATACAGTCATTAGAAAAACACACAAACCCTCCACCCCTCAGTGTCCAGAAAACCTCAATTTCATCCAAGGGGAGGCCTTTACTTCATCTTGAGTCAGAGTGGTTTCTCTGATTCCCTGGATCCCATTCCATGGTCCCAGCTCCCTCCTGAATGCACCAAACAGTCACCTGGATTCAGAAGCAGACAGCTCAAAGGTCCTTGTCCAATCCTCAGAGGTAGACAGCTCCCAGGTCTTTGTCCAGTCCTCAGGACAGTCCCTGGCACACACTGCAGTTCACAGGGTCCAGCACATCTCAAACTCTTCACCACTTCTCTTGCCTGGAACTCAAGGATCAGCCAGGCCACAAACAAACAAAGTCTTATCCTGGTCATGCTTCTTCAGTCCTCCAGCACTTCAGCTGGCCGTAAGACCCAGAAGGAATATCGGCCTTCTAGGCAGCCTTCCAGGCAATCCCAGGCAGGCCCTCTCAGCCTTCCAGGCGGCCTTCACCAGATTCTGGTCTCAGGAAAATTCCATCTCAGTTCTCAGTCAGTTCTCAGCTTCCTGATGTTGGGAGAGAAATTCTCTCTCTCTCTCTCTCTCTTTCTCTCTCTCTCTCTCTCTCTCTCTCTTTCTCTCTATCTTCTTTCTCTCCCTTTAGTCTTTTTGGAGAAGGGAAGGCAGGGCAATTGGGTGTTAACTGACTTGTCCAAGGTCACACAGTTGTTAAGTGTTAGGTGTCTGAAGCTGAATTTGAACTCAGGTCATCCTAACTCCAAGGCCTATGCTCTATTCCCTGTGCCACCTAGCTGCCCCTGGAGAGGCTGGCTGCCTTGATCCAGGGATATATGTGAAGTGTATAGTTGATAGAGGTATTCAGAGCCGTGTCTCTTGATTTTTATTTCTTTGCTTGTATTTTTTCTGTTTGTATTTTCTCTGAAGTTCAGGGTGCTGGTATTTCCCCTGAACTAGTGAATGTAATTTAAAAAAGGTTGTTGACCCCTTAAACAGCTACCTTTCCTAGTAAAGCAGATCTAAAAACCTGTGCTAGTGGCCATACTGGGTATGCAGGTGTGGTTGTTGCTACACCTACCAGAACAGGTATCTTGCTATCTGCCATGCAGGTTTCCCTTTTACTCTACCCAAAACAACATCCCTCTGGATTCAGAAATCCATAGACAAAGCACCATCACACAACTCTTGGAGGAATGCATCCACTCATCTCTGGGATACCCTCTTGGAGCTAAAGTATCCTGATTGCTGACTGAGTGAAAATTCTATTCTACCTAGTGCACCTAGTATGCCCCAACTAAGCTATTTATGTCTTCCAGGTCTCTACAAGAAAAGTGAAGATTACATGGGCACCTTGCCATCTGCTGGGTTACTGTACCTGTAGCACTTGTGCCTCTCCTTTCCCCCCTCCCCTCTCTCTGAGAATAGTAATTGGATCAATAGTATTATTGCTACTAGAATGGGCCAGTTTCATGCTGGGAGGCTCTGTTCAAAATTCCCTGTGATTCCTCAAACCCAAATTCCCTTCCTCCCTGGCCTCTTCTCCCTTATATGCATTGTATTCCCCATTAGACTGTAGGCTTCTTAAGGGTTAGGCTCAGTTTTTCATTTGTATTCTGAGTTCCTAGCATAGGGCCCGGCATGTAGGAAACCCATCCAAAATGTTTGCTGGTTGTTTGATTGACAACAAAATGGTAACAGCTGGATCTGTCCAGGGACAGAAAGTTAGGCTCATCTAGGAGAGCTTTCAGTCAGTATGCTAATTAAGACCTGCCCTTGGGGAATGGTTCCAGTTTGGTCACAGTATCCATCTTGATTAAAATACTTTTCTGAAAACAAAGTGTCTTTGTACAAAGTAGATCTGGAAAGGGAGCATGCTGGGTGAGTTTCTGGACTCTGTAGCTGAGTACTGGTGGAGCCAGGGATTCAGAAAGGGATTCAGTGGTACCATCTCAGGGACAGGTCTCATATGGATAGATTGGGGCTTATCTTCAGCTCTGACAGAATTGTTCTTGTAAAGCTTACATGATTCAATCATGTGAAGCTCAGAGGCTGTGGTCACACATAGTTTTTATGTCACTAGGCAAGAGAGAACATACTGAGAGACAGAGAAGTGTTTACTTATAGATTGACAGGACCAAGTTGCCCTCTCATTCCTTCCCTTTTTATCTCCTGAAGGAATCCATATCTTGGAGGATGTACTCTTGTCTTCTACATTATTTCAACCACTGGTAGTAAAATTTCTGACCATAAAAATGTCATTTTTATGCATTCTTTTCATTCATTAAATCATTGCTGGTTTTGAGTACAGGATCTTTATCTGTCATCGATCTATCTATCTATCCATCTATCTATCTGTCTGTCTATCTATCTGTCTGTCTGTCTGTCTATCTATCTATCTCTGAAAGTTTAAGATAAATATACAGTTCTCAAAAGTTGAGATAATATTATATAAGCCTATGAAATCAATGAACTACCGAATATTACTGTGTATTCTTCCCTTCCACCAACTCAGTGGCATCTAACAGAGTATTTATTGTATTGTAAGTGTTCAAGAAAATGAGTAGTTTATGATGTGGATTAAATTGAACATTATCTATTAAATTGAATTGGTTTTCTAAAAAAACCTCAAAGGAAGGCAGCTCCTTAGCTTGAGATCCAAATTGTTCCCCTGTCGCCAGAGAGTCCTTGTATATATTCTACCTCCAACATAAAGCCTTCTGCATATCTCACAGGTTTCTGAGCCTTCTCTCCCACATATTCCCTTGCATTTAACTTGAATATGTTTTGCATTTTTTATATGTACACGCAATATTTCCCCAAAGAGCATGGAAACTTCTTGAGGTTAGGAACCATTTCGTTTTTGTCTTTTTATCTCCATCACCCATAGTGTCTGGCACCTAGTAGGTATTTCATCAATACATATAGACTGTTTGATACTATGATCTTCCTGGTCATCCATCCAAATACAACTTGCCTGAAAAGCTTGAGAGAAGTTATTGTTTTTCTATTATATTAACAACAAATTATTAAGTTAAGATTAAGCCTTTCTCTCTTTATTCCCTCATTCAGGCAGCAGCCCCTGTATGTCAGTCAGCCAGTCTCTGAAGGACACGGCAGAGAGATGACATTGCTCTAATCCTTTGGGATCATGCTCCTCGATCTTGGGAGGGACCCCACACAATTAGGACAACTTGCTTATGTTTCAAGTGAAAACAAAATCTAATCTAGGTGAATTCTTGCCCAAAGCAATGAGCCCATATCCTTGTACCCTCCCATTGGAGTTCAATGTGACCTAGCTCATGAAGGAGAAAACCAGCCATAGTGGTCTGAGTGGAGATGGATTACTCTGTCCAGATTGCTATAGGCAGTTCAGTTTCATGATCAAACCACATTCTCAGCTGGAGGAACTGAAGACTTCTAGCCCACCTCCTCACTTAGATGTCCACCAATAAGGGTTTATTTCTCCTATCAGGGGCATTAATTTATAAAAGTATTTAAGGCATTCTCTATTAGGTGTTTTTGGTTACTGAGAGAAACCACTGACCATCAATTTCATATTAGCTAACCTAATTAATAAATTTATTATTAATTTCCAAGAAATTATCTCTCTCATAGGGTTTTTCATTCATCACAAGGCAAATCTCCATATAGACAGGCAGGTTTGAGCCTAAGGACATCTATCTTTCCTTGGGCATTGTTCTTGCTCTGTTCTATGGCTTGATTTATAGGCAAAAGTTCATTATTTATGGATATGAAATAACCCTGCTCCCCCTCAAATGTAATCTTTCTCAGTACAGGGACAGGTTTTGTTTGTTTTTTGTATCCCCAGTGCCTAGAACAGTGTCTTGAATAGAGTAGGTACTTAATAAACTTTCAAAGAATTTAATTGAATCATAAGAACCTGATGTGGATGATATCCCATATAGTTCTTGTTCTCAGTAGGAAGCAGTGCTAATATTTTCTCCTTAGAGAACTCAAATTCTTGTTCACCCTCCAAGCTATTTGATGCTGTGTAAATTCATTGACAAGGTTATTACTTACTGTATTAAATAGAAAATGATTACTCAGATGATTGAGCATTTTGCTAGTGGTGGTTAATGGTGCCAATGTAGGAGGGTGAGAGTTGTTATAAAATAGGTCATGCCCATTTTTAGTAGATGCAGGCCCAATATTATATGTTCTGTTAACATATCAGAATTAGAACTTTCAAGAGTTCATGGACAAATGGAAATAAAATGTCTACCAAAAAATACTGAAAATGTGATGTTTTGAAAATTTTCTAGGCTCATTAACATCACAAATGCATTGAAATTGGATATGCAATTTTGTCCAGAATAATGTTCAGAAAAGCTATTTGAACATGTGCTGTCATTCTGAGCAGTGCAGTGGAAAGAGCACTGAACCAGGAGTCAGTAGACCATTGGTCCTACCTCAATCATTAATTATCTATGGCACCTTGAGCAAGTCATTACAGGAAAATAGATATTAGTTTAATAAAAGAAGCATCTTGCTAATAATCAGAGCTGCTAAAAAAAAAAACAGAATATATTGCCTTGGGAGGTACAAAGGTCTATAATAGAAGAAGTGTTCTAATAGGCAGGATACTGTAGGGATGCTGGACCAGATCATATCTGTAGTGATTTCTAGGTGGCCCAGTGGATAGAGTGCAAGGCTTGGAGTCTGAAAGAGTCATCTTCTTTACAACAGCAATAACAAAGGCTCAGATATTATACTTCTCTGTAAGCTTTATATTCCTCATCTATAAGATAAGCAGTTAGGATGAGGATATGCATGGAGAGAAATAGGACTATCTGGCCTCTAAGGTCATTACTAGTGGTAATAATTCTGTGATTCTGTGAAACATCCACCCCAAAGAATCTAACTTTCACATAAATTAATTAATGGCATTTTAGCCTTATTACTAAGCTTTATCAATACCTTTTTGAATTACACTATACCTTTTTAGTAATACATACAACCAGCAAATCCTCTTTCAGGGCTTCCAGTAAGGTTCCAGGGCTTCTGCACAAAGAATCACAAGTGAATTTCAACACAGACAGAGCAGACAAACAGACTGCCACGATACAATAAGTTTTTTCCTTCTTGACTCAGCCACAAAAAGAGTGCTCTTCTCAGTTCTGCTGTCCCTAGTCTGGGCCACTCCTTATATATGGTCATTAGCTCCTCCCCTTCCTATTGCAGGAGTTCATGAGTTCTAGGGTTCACAAGTTGTGGGGTTCACATGCTCTGTTTCTTAACAGACTTGATAAAAGTCTCAGAAGAAACTTGAACTGAAACAAGGTGTTAATTCAATAGCTGAAACAAGGTGTGAACTACTTCTGTGCTTGCCATTATGCCTAGTTAATAAATGACAGAGTTAGTATTCCCCTAAAATGCTATAAAATACTATCATAATGTAATAAAAAATCAAAATGTCAAAAGCTCCTCAGCCTCATTATTTTAGTGTGAATTAGGTTTGTCTAGTAGTTTTTTTTTTAATCAAATGAATTTAAATTTCTTTAAAATGAAAACCAAAACCGTCATGTACTCAGCCTCAACTACAACTTTTCTATGAAAGATAAACTCTGGAGTTGGTATTCCAATATATCCCCATAGAACTTAATTGGTACTTTCCCCCCTTTTTTTCCTACCAACCTATTTCTGATCTCCTTTCATGAATATCAGAATTCCCATTGGCCACAGTAGAAAAGCTATGCTGGTGGGATGTAGTCCAAACAAAAAAAATAGGAATACACAATGAAGAGAAGAGATGTTTACCCGAAACAGCAAGTAATAACTCAGCTGAGAAAAAAAAAATAGCATAACTAGTCTCTAAAAGCCACTGTATATGTACCTTAATCAAGAGAAACTGACAAGTTTCAGGAAAACTCTGCAGCACTGTCCTCTCACTTTTTTTTTCCAATCTGTCAGCTTTGCACAGGGAGATGACTTGAGAGATTTGCTTTGGATTCACATTCTTCTGAACGTCCTTTAGTTGCTTGGTTCACCAAACAACATTAATTACTCCCCAACAGTTGCGATTTGGATACAGGCAGTCAGAGGGCTATCATTGCTCATTAAAAATAATAATGTTTACATTTTCAAAATCTACTGTGATGCTCCACTTTGGTTGAAAACCATTATGTAAGTTTTAGAGGCCTGGAGAACCTAGGATTTGATTTAATTTGGTTCAATTTAACAAATAGAGATTAAGTGTCTAACATATTCAAGGTACTGAACTAGATGCTAGGGTTGCAAAGACAAAAAGAAAATAGTCCCTGCCCTCAAGAAGCTTATAGTCTACCAAGGGGAATACAACCTGTATATAAGTACAAAAACAAAGTCCATACAAAGGAATAAGAATGATTGAGAGAGGTAGAGATTTCTAAATACTGGGGGAAATCAGGAAAGGCTGTATATAGAAGAGTGCACCTGACTGTGCTTTGTAGGAAATTAGGGATGCTATGAAATAGCAGTAGTGCAGAAATTTCACTTGTTCAAATTCTTTATTATTTCAAATGGATGCTGTCCTGATTTGGAGGATAGAAATAGGTACTGCTGTTACCAAACTTGACAAAAACCCAAGCTGTGTCAAAGAAACTCTTTGAATTCACATAAAACAGTTTTATGTGACTGTTCACCAACTCTCCTTCACTGGTCATGATCTGCCTGTGGCAAACTGTTTCTCCCTGGGACCCAAGAAGATTACTCCCGCCAATACTCTTCTGACAGTGTGAATATTGACTTGCACTTATAAAGGTCAGGCAGTTCCACTAGTTAATGGGAGTGAGAACAGCACCTCCAACAAGTCTCTTTGAAAGGAATTTAACCTTCAAATTGCTAAGTATGCTGCTCTGGGGAGCCAATTTTTTGGCAACTAAGGAAACACTTGCTTTTCATTTTTTCCAAAAATACCAACAGGGGTCAGAATATTAACATTACAAAAGAAAACAGACTCACCATGTAGCAGACAGTTTGTCTACGAGAACGTCATCGAGAAAAGGCCTTGTTATTTTTATTATTTAAAGAGACTTGGTTACAGAGAAGTCACTCTCTAGGCCTTTAACTTTCCCAAATGTATAATAGTCCTTTCTGCTTTTAAGAACCATGTGCTGTAAGATGATAAGCCACTTCATATATTTTTCTCAGCATCATTCTGACATAAGATCAAGAAAAAGGTTCATTCCCACTGGAGTACAGCATCTTTGCACCTACCCTTTGAAAAGTCCTTCACCTTCTGTTATTGTCTTGTGACTGAGTTCAGGGCAGACTGACATAATTTAAGGTCTCTGGGAATGTGGCCTATCTGGTAATAGCAGTGTCCTGAAGTACAATGCAAGAAGGATGGGAGTGAGAAAAACAGGACTGAAAATGAGAATGAGCCTTCACTTTTCATCCTGATGGAAAGTAAAACCAATATTTTTAATTTTTAATAAAACACATTTATATCATGGCACCAGCAGTTGAAAGATTGTGCTGCATATAAATGAAGACGATTCCCTGGTTTGTCTTGCGCAGCAGAAGATGGGAGACATAATGATGAAGAGTGCCTTTTACAAGTAATAAGTAGGAAGAAGAATAAGTCCTGGGTATCTTGGAAAGCAAAGCTTTCTTGATTCTGGAACATATTTTAGAAATGGCATTATGGCTTTCACCACTACAAGTTTGACATCAGCTAGATTTGAGATTGTGCTAAAATCATCCTTAATGTCCTTTCTGCCTCATCAGTGGGGGACCATTCAAGTAACAAAGTGCCAATCAGGGGCTCTTGTTCCTCTTTAGCTTGAAGATATTACTGTAGAGCTTTTCTGAAAGCATGATCTCTCTGCTTGAGATGCCCTTTATTATAACTATAGTTAAAGGTCTGCTGGCTTAGCCATTATCACCCCTAATGTTCTCAACTGCAAAAATTTGCTCTAGGATAAAGCTTAGCATACTAAGTTTGAGCCCAGGGGAATTCTGATTTTGATCAATTTAAAGGGGAAAAAATAGTCATTTCAAGTTAAAAGAGGGTAACAGAAATATAAATATCAAAGCTATCTGAGCTGCTGTTTGCTCCTTTGTTATCAATAATTAGCATTGTTAATTAAAACGGTTGCCAAGTAATTATTTCATAACATGAACTAATCATTTTTATTATTTTAGAAGAGGAAAAAGTAATTACTCACAAAGAAAAGGGAAAGTGGGCTATAGGTGCAATCACTTTCTTGGGAGAGAAGGTGTCATAGGAGGTTTTAAACTCACTAAGAATTCTGAAAACCCATAAGGAAGCCTACTGGCCTACTTGCAGAGATAGAGCCTTTACAATGGGTTTTTCAAGTGAGGCAGATGCCTCCTTTTCCTCCATTACTCCCTGAACATTCTGTCAGAAACTTTTAAAATTTGATAAACTGATTTGAGCCGTCAGAGTCCCCTTCATGCCCAGGTTTGAATGTTGTTTTCAGATGTGGCCCATCTATTAATAGTAATGACTGTAGCAGGGGCAACGTCCTCTTAAGGGCTTAAAGTTACTAGTGCTGGGACCAGGTAGAGGTGTTAATGAACACAATGCATTAGATCAGTGGTTCTCAACTTTCCTAATGCCGTGATCCTTTAATACTCCTATGTGGGCACATCTGCATGTGGGCAGATTCGCCTGGAGACGGATAGAGGAGCGGTGTCTCGGTTCCTAAGACCATTGGAAATATGTGTTTTCCGATGGTCTTAGGCGACCCCTGTGACACCTGTGAAAGGTCATTGAACCCTCAAAGGGTTGTGAGCCAAAAAAGGATTGGTGATCCAGGGGTTGAGAACCACTGCATTTGATAGTCACAGTCCTTCCTGAAAGAGTTAAAAGATTCTTTAATGGTAACTCTTTCAAAAGGAAAAAAAAAAACACGCATTGAGAGAATCTGGCTCTTGCTATTTTCTACATAAAATTTCAACACAGAATATGAAAGTGAATATGTTTAATGAAGTCACTGCTATATTACATTACATGAAAAATTACTGACTCTGTACAAGTCCCAGATCTGTCACTTATTAGCCATGTGTTCATGGGCAAGTTACCTCACTTCCCTGGTTCTCAGTTTATTCTAATATAAAATTAGAGTGTTGGAATATATGATTTATAAGTTCCTTTCCAGATCTAAAATTAAAGAATCAAGGTCTAGAGGAAAGATTCATTTTTAAAGGAAAGAATAATAAAAATAGCTAGCCTTTATAGAGTTCTTTAAGGTTTACAAAGTACTATACAGATATTTTATCATTTGATGCTCTCAAAAATCATAACAGGAAGGTACTATTATTTCACCTATTTTACAAATGAAGAAACTGAGGCTGAGAAGTTAAGGTTACTTGACCAGATTTACATAACTATTATGCTTCTAAGACACTCAGGTGTTCATAGCTTTAAGTCCACTGCTTTCACCTAGCTGCTATGAAAAAAATAAACAAAGAGAGGAAGGAAGGAAGGAAGGAAGGAAGGAAGGAAGGAAGAAAAGAATGAAAGAAGGAAGGAAGGGAGGCAGGGAGGGAGGGGGGGAGGAAAGAAGGAAGGAAGGAACAAATGAAAAGACTTGTTAAATGCCTATTATGTTCCAAAAACACTGCCAAGTACTAGAGATGCAAGTACAAAAAAAAAGAGACTATGTGCCATCAAAGAGATAACATTCTAGTATAGGAAGATACCGTGCACAAGGGAGTAGTGGTCTAGGAAGGGTGTTTGTCTTGAAAATCACAAGGATAGTAAATGAGCCCATGGGGAGTTGATTGAGATGCCCTTTCCATAAACACTGTTATTACTGAATTGATTTTAATTTTCAGAGCAAGAGATTAGGCCTGTCATAATACATGCTTTGTAATGGAATATACCCCTAGCCTTCTGCCTACAAGGAGAAGGGAACCTGCAGCCTCAAGGGCACATGTGGCCCTCTAAGTCCTCAGGTGTGGCCCTTCGACTAAATTCAAACCTCAAAGTTGTTCTTCACAGTTGTGCAGTCAAAAGGACACACCTTAGTACCTAGAGGGCCACATGTGGCCTCAAGGCCACAGATTCCCCTCCCCTTATAGGCAGAAGGCTAGGGGTACATTCTGTTACAAAGCATGTGTTAAGACAGACCTATACAAGATGCAGCCAACCAAAGGATTGTGGGTGGCCTAGGAATAATGTAGGGAATGTTAAAGAAAATAAAGATGTAAAGAGTGCTTTGTCCATGCTCCACGTAACCCTCCTTCCATTAGTCACTATTGTGCCTGTCATGTAACTGGGCAGGTGGGTTGCTACTATGCACATGCTCCTGTTTGTCACATGACACATGGCAACCAGTCATCAGCAGTCTGTCTCTAGTCTGAGAGAAATGAGAATCCTATCTTTTTTGCTGTGCTTTCAGACGTTACTAAATGTAAACAGTAAGAAAACCTGAAAAATGTATTAAAACTTGTACTGCTTAGCAAAGCAATTTTTAAAAACAATAATGTGATTTCATGATAAATAAAAATCTTAAGTAATAAGTGTGATTACATTAATTTAAATTTCCCTTTTTTAATATGGTTAACTTGCAAAATAGTTGAATTATTAATTATGCATTTACTTGCAAAGTGAGCCACTAAACTCTCATCTGTGACCTGAAGAAGTTTATTCTGTTTTGATTTTGGCCCCTACCTACTGCCAAGTTGTGCAGGTTTTATTAGGAAGTCTTGGGGTGGAGGGTTAGAAGCAGGATTTCTTTGTTTGGGTCTGGACTATATAAGTTCACAGTCACTGACTCACCAATTTTTTTTTGGAATGACTTGTTTATTTACTTTTAATTTACAAGATTCAGTTCCACAATCACTTGAGTTTCAGATTTTCTCCCCTCCC
>CM053582.1:414746452-414757209 GCA_028627135.1 Pseudochirops cupreus
AACCAAAACCTCACATCAGGGTGTATATATAGCCTTCTCCTTGCTTGGAGAATGTCACAATCCTCTATACCCACTGCCCAATCACAAAGCTACAAGGCACGGGCATTTCTGGAAAACAAGCCTGGCGCCACAGGCTCCACGTGACCACATTCAGCCTATTAGGGAACAGAGTATACTTTCAAGTATCCAAAGGTCCTCAGAGTCAAGTAGCCACTTTAGCAAAGGGCCTACGGGCAGGGAAGATCTTCAGATTCCCATAACACAGGTCCATTCCTCAATCTATTCCCTGGTGCCTGCATCATGGCCAATACCCAGGCTTAAAAAGTCAATTTGAATGTAGATTTCCTGAAGTTTACTCTAAGAATATTTTTCTGCTGCTTGATAGAAAAATCCTTAGTTATGACTCTTTAAGCAGCAATTCTTTTGCAATTCACTATGTTGTACTATTGGCATAAAAGTAATAGTCCAATTTTTTAAGTTCCATAGGGATAGGAGCATGTATAGATATAAATGCCATCCAAATTAATATTGGAAAGATATAAAAGAGTAAAATCAGAAGTATGAGATTTGGGAGGAACAAGCTCTCCCATAGTTGGATGAATCAGAGAAGGTCTCATAAATGAAGTGGTGCCTTAGCTGGACCTTGCTTCTTGTTTTTTTTAATCACCATTTGATGATGTGGAGGCCATCTATTCCAAGTAGAAGGGATAGTTTTCATTGACAAATGACAGAAAAAGAAAGTAAGTTGAAATCAGGGAGCAATTAGTAATGTTTCAGCTGAAGTGTATAGTACAACATGAAGAACAGAAGAAATTAAGACATCAGTAAATTTATCTAAGTCATAAAAGAGCTTGATATTCCAGAGAGAGGAATGTTAGAATGATCAACATTGTTTGAACAGGATGAGGGATATCACCAGACATAATGTTATCAGAATAACTTTAAAAACATATGCAGGATGGATAAAGGTCATACTAGAAAAAAAAGGAAGCTAGTAGTTTTCTCTTAGAATAGTCTGAGCAAAAGATTATAGAAAGCCTTGATTTGGGTGGTGGTAATAGAAGTGGAGAGGAGGAAGGAAAGAGTTGTTAGGAAGGCAAATTCTCAAGGTCTTAGTATTTATTTGGAAGTGGGAAGATAAGAGTCAGAGATGGCTCTGAAAATAAGTATTTATTGAATGTACAATATAAATGCCCAAATACATGTCTAGAAAGTGAAAAACAAAGTGGGGGAAAAGAACTACTGCTCATCCAGAAAATCAAGAGTTAAACAGTCCATTAGTGATTTAAATAAGAAAGATTTGTGATGTAGTCAGGCTAACAATCTGACACCCTCCAATGATCTGAAATTTCTTCTGTCTCAAAGAATTCTTTGTTTTATGATTATCAGAAAGACACTTAATATTCCCCCAAATAATTCTAGTTGAATAATTTTATTTGAAATAAAATTGATTTAAGGAAAGCATTGCTTAAACACTTTTTTTTCTGGAAAAATGTGTATTTAGACTGTCACGGCAAACTCATAATTTCCTTCAAATGCGAATTAATTCCTCTCAGAAGAACAAGAGAGGTAATCTTTGTTTATAGAACTTCTTTGTGCTGGTGGGATGATGCATATAGAAATGCAGTTCTGTCAAAGTGTCATTATAATCTAGGTTTTCATAGTTATTTTTGTCAAATTATGATGCTTTAATGTGGGGTGATGCTTCAAGTTTCCTTAATGGCAATATTATTTGGTGAGGCATTATTGCTAATAACAGATGTAGAATAACTTGATAAATTACAGTAGTCCATGACATATTCTGAACAACAAAGATGTAGGGTGAATGAAGTATTAACATTACCACTTTTGTTTGAAGTTGTTTTTAGATTCACAAGACTTAGGATTTAGGAGCAGCTAGGTGGCACAGTAATGAGGACCTGAGTTCCAATTTGACCTAAGTCACTTACTAGCTGTGTGATGTTGGACAATTCACTTAACCCCAACTGCCTCCCCACCTCAACTCCCACAAAAAAAAAAAAGAAGAAGATATGATTTCATTCATATAGTGATGTTCTCATCAGGAAATTTTCTCTAATAATTCACATCACAATTGCTTTGCAAGTTAAATTCTTTGAAGATATGGTAGGACACTGAAGTTTAAATGATTTGTTTAATGTCATATACCTGGCATGTGTCATAAGCAGAACTTGCACTCAGGTCTTTCTTACTCTGAAAGCTGTTCTTTTTCCACAGTGTCATATAGCTTCTCAGTTTGAGGGCAAAATCTCAGAGTCTCTTTTTATACCTATTAAATATTAATACCATGTTTCATATTCAAAAGGATATTGTTTTCTAATTACATCTTTCAGTTTTGACAGCGATGTATCCTCATTCAAAAAAAAAATTAAGTGCTTAGCATATGCCTTGCAAATATAGTCTATGTCCTCAAGTAGATGACACTTGAATGGGTGACAATGTGTAAATAACAACATACATTATACACACACACACACACACACACACACGCGTGTGCACAGAATATCTAACAGACAACCTCAAAGGGGAACTTAGCAGTGGAGAAAATGAAAAGACTCCTGTAGAAGGTAGGTGTAGTGCCAGTGCAATATTCACAGCACCATGGTGACTGTAAATATGCTGGTATGGTTCTCAATTGTAAAATATAAAAGACTCTCCATGTAGAAGACAGAAGTAAAACATTTATTCAGACACAAGAAAACCAAATCTCAACACCAGGAAAGTGAATTCATTGTAGCAACACAGAAGTTAATACACTGCAGTGCAACACAGAGTCATATAATCCTTTAGCTTTCCCACAAACCAACACTCACAAGCCTAGCTGTCTCCCTGGGTACATCCTTTCTTTCCCACTCTGTAGCTGCTCTGGCTCCCAACTTCCTGAGGGCTCTGCTCCACCCTTCAGCAAGCTTCTCCCACCATGTGATTGTGTTCATCCTATTAGGGGAAGGGGAAAATTTTCAAATTCCCTTTAGCATTACTGTAGGATGTAAGCTGAGTCTGGAACAAAACTAGGAATTCCAAGAAGTAGTGATGGTAAAGGAGAGCTTTCCAGGCAATCAGGTCAGCTAGTGCATAAGCATATAGAAAGGAAATGGAGTATTGTATGGAGGAAAGGGCAAGGAAGTCCCCAAAACTAGATCATAGATTATGTGGAGAAAAAAGTGGAGGATACCATGAGAGCTGTAAGGATCATAGCTTTAGAGAGGAAAAAAAAAGTTTCAGAGATTATCACTATCAAAACCTCATTTTGAGAAGGAAAAAGAGGCCAAGGTAAGTTGAGTGACTTGCTTCAATTCACATAGTTAGTTAATGGCAGAGTTATAACTAGAACTCAGTTCTTCTGATTGAGCACAGTATTCTTGCTATCATGTGAAACTCTTAGCCTCTTCTGGACAAATTATTGAAGAAAAGGGGATTTTTCTGATAAATATCTTACAGACAAATCTTTATGCTTAGGCCTGCAGTGATAGGGATACTTTGTTGGAATATGCTCTCAAACTGTGTCTCATGGAATATTTCTTAGTATAAAGTTACTCAGTTTTTGCAGGTCCATTAACTTCTTCAATTCAAGGACTTAAGAACAATAATTTATGAAATTATATTGCCAGTCATACTCATTCAAGCAAAAGTTATTGTGGTCAGGATTAGAGGTAGGAGAAGGGACAGTAATGACGCTCACTTCAATATGGGATGTTGGGAGGGAGCATTAGAATGACTGCAGTCTCTATGTAGATAACAGAGAACATGCATCATACACAAAGACAGAAAGGTATTCAGAGATCCTCTCCCACAGATGTGTCCCTACACTGTCACATACTTATCTGCATTTTGAAATCTGGGTTTAGACTGAAATTGGGGAGTGGGTGAGGAATATCATCATTGTTAGCAATTAATCAACAGAAAAAAAAAACATTGAATAACTGAATATGTTTTGTGGAGAAAGCACTGTGTTAGACACTTAGAATAAAAAGGAACTAAGTCAGGAGTTGATAATCTGTTTGGGGAAATGACAGGTTCATAAGATCATAGCCTTCAAGTTAAAAGGGATATCAACAGCCATGAAATTCAAGCTCTTTGATTTACCAATGAAAAAATTAAGGTCAAATTACATCTAGTTATAAGATGAAGCAACTTTCCCAATGTAACAAAGGTGGTTGGGATGAGAAGCAGAATTTACATTCAGGTTTTCTGACTATGAAATGAAATTTTCTTTCCATTGAACCATCCTATGTAGATGAATGACAATCCTGGGGTAGCATCATATATTCATTGTTGAATGAGTAGTACTAACAGGGAGTATTAAAGGAGAACAGAAGCAGATGTAAATACAGTCCTTAGTTTCTCATCTTTGCTCCAAAGTGAGAATATGAGTTCGTTCAAAACAAGTTAAATAACATTTGAAGATCATTAAGGTCACAGTTACAAGAAGTGTGTCAATGTCAATAGACTTAGGACAGTGATTCCACTAATTAGGTGGCATTGGGATGGGGAGTGGGGAAGAAGATTCTGACAAACACTTGGAATCTTCAGGACTTGAACAAGGTGGCAACTGGCAACTAACATTGGCAAAAGAGAGTGGAAATGTTAAAGACAAACAATGGACATAGTCAGTAAACAATGGGGACAAGCTGTACATTTGGACAGAGGAGAGCAGACCTCCCCAAAGCACACCTACAAATCTTGGTTTAACTCTGCACTCCTTTGCTTTGTTATGATTCTGAAAGCAGAGATTCAGGAACTAAGAGTGCCAAAGGTATAGTATCCAATGTAGAAAATGAGGTAACCAGATCTTGAGAGTGATGATAATAAAGGTGCTTTCTCTTTCTGTTAGCACCCTGGGTGAGTTTTGAGTTAATGCAGATGGGCTTTGAACTAGTTTTCAAGTTAGGATAATAAATTTGTTCTGAAGAGCTTAGCTTCTTGTATTCTAGCTTACCATCGGGGCAGCAAGGTTATAGGAAATTTGGTAGATGAATGAGATGCTCAGAAAAAAGTAAGAGGAAAAGAAAAAGAAAGTGGGAATGACCACATCCAAAAGATGGGGATATAAAAGGAAACAGGAGGAGCCAGTGATGATGATGATAATGGTGATGATGATGATAAAGATGATGATAATGATGATGATGATGAAGATGATGGTAATGGTGATGATGATGATGAAGATGATGATGATGGTGATGATAATGATGAAGATGATGATGATGGTGATGATGATGACAATGACCACAATGATGGAGGTGATGATGGAAATTATCAGAAGGTTAGTGTTGACTATTTGAATATAGGAAGTAGTAATAATAGGAGTATCATGTGTTTTTCCAAAATTACTTCCTACTTTTCTGGAACATGAACTCTCTGTTATGGAAAAATTAATCTATTCAATATCCCCAAGTAAATATTTTCCCCATAGCCCTTATTGTTTGTGCCACAGTACGAATATATTGACAAATATATACATTTATGCAAGCATATGTATAATCAGTCAGTCAATAAGCATTTAAATGCTTACTGTGAATCTGACATAGTGCTAAACACTGAGAACAGAAAGGAAGGCAAATGATAGTCTCTTACTCTCAAGGAAGTCACATTCTAACTCAGGCGGAGATGGTGAAGAGAAGGAATAATCCCCTGTTACATGCCAAGAACTCTGCGAAGTGCCTAACAAATATCATCTCATTTGATATGTTTGTAAAGATAATTGAAGAGACAACTTGAAAACCACTCTGTACAAGGATATTATATACAGGATATGTTAGAAATAGTTAATAGAGGGAAAGAACTAGAATTGAGGTAAATCAAGAAAAAATTTCTCATAGTGGATAGGATTTTAGTTTTAAATTGACGAAAGCTAAGGATGCCAGGAGGTATACATGAGGAAAGAGGATATTCCAAGCATAGGAAATAACCAGTGAAAATGCCAAGGAGAAGGGAGATAGAGTGTGTTAAACAAAGAAAAGCAAGGAGACCCATGTCACTGTATCACTGAATAAAGTGAGTGAGGTGGAAAATAAGTAATAAGATGACTGCAAAGATAGGAAGGGGCAAGGTTGAGAAGGGCTTTGAACGCCAAATAGAGGATCGTTGATCCTGGAGGTGATAGGGAGCTAATGGAGTCTATTGAATTGAGGGGAACAAGTGTGTGGAGGAACAATGGGTAACAGTACTATATGTACTTTAGGAAGATAAACTGAAGGGGGTAGTTGGGTGGTACAGTGCATAGAGCACTGGCCCTGAAGTTAGGAGGATCTGAGTTCAAATTAGGCTTCAGAAACTTTCTAGCTGTGTGACCCTGAGCAGGTCACTGAACCCTGATTACCTCCAAAAAAAGCAATAATGACCAAAAAAGGAATATAAATTTTAGTGAAAGATGAAGACACACAAATAAACACACACTTCTGGTGTTACATTCTCTACCACTGTGAATCAACACCTGCTCTGCAACTGAC
Organism: Pseudochirops cupreus; assembly: GCA_028627135.1. Lineage (NCBI taxonomy): Eukaryota > Metazoa > Chordata > Mammalia > Diprotodontia > Pseudocheiridae > Pseudochirops > Pseudochirops cupreus. The sequence continues at coordinate 414,752,920 of CM053582.1, forward strand.
AATCTTTGAGAGTTACCTAAGGTATTGTAAGGTGAAAAGATTTGTCACATATATATACAAGTATATATGTATACACACACACACACATACACATATATATATGCAAATATGTGTAGACATGCACAATACCTATACATATATTGTTGTTGCTTGTCTTTATTCTTGAAGACTACCATGATGCCAAGAAGGTGATGCCATGACATGACAGTGAATTAGATTAAGGTGAAGAAGGACTATGCAAAGCCACCAGCCTCACTCTCTCCTCGGAACCATCTGGGTGCAGGGGCAAGATGTAGATCAGGACAACTGGAGATCCCGAATTCAGTGGGAGACCTTGGCATTTTTAAGCAAAGTTATTTCCCAGGGGTGTGTGTGTGTATGTTTGTGCGTGTGTGTGTGTGTGTGTACAGAGAGAGAGATACATGTATGTATATGCACATATTGTGCTTCATGAATAGAGCACTAAACCTTGAGTTTAAATTGAACCTCAGACACTTGTTAACTATATGACTTTGAAGAAGTCATTTAAGCTTTGCCTGCTTCAGTTTCTTTACTTGCAAAATGGGAATGATGTAATATCTATCTCCCAGGGTTTTTGTTAGCAGTACTTAGGCAACATTTATAAAGTGCTTTACAAAGTTTCAATCAATATATAAGTATCTGTTACTGTTAATTTACCATAATTAATTTCCCATGAGCACACATGAGTATTATTTTAAGCTATTTTAGGCCAATTTTGTCTTCTAATCTCCCCTGAAGTAACACCAAGACAGTTTCTGCCAGTTTCTTTTTCTTCTTGTTGCTAAGCTTGTTTCTGTTGTGTTATTTGGTTTTGTTTGGGTTTCATGTTAATAACTTATTAAACTTGTCTAATTTGATGTGGACGGGTTTTGATCTACATTAATGGAAAGAGGAACCACTGATGAAAATAGATGGTTTTTTTTTATTACTTACCTAACAAGTAAATACATATAAAAGTTGTGAGTCTGGAAGGGAGGGAGAGGAATAGTGTAAACATCATGGTCCTAAGGCTTAATTTCTCTTTGTTTCCTGAAGTGTTAATCTTCTGCCCTAGAACCATAGACGTATATGACATGGGAGCAGTGTTCTCCACACTGCAGTGATTCTTACCATTGACTTTCCTTTTCCTCTAGTGCCTTATCCTCACCCTTTAGTGGGAGAGGAAGGAGCAGTAATGATGCTAGGTCCAAGGTCTTTGAGTATACCTGAGTACGCCTGGCCTATACTCCATTCCTCTCCAATCCTAGAGAACATTCAATCACAACCAATCAATTAATCAAAACCTATTCATCTACTATATGTCTGCCACTTTGCTAAACATTGGGATAGAAGATTAAGGAATAAAACAAACCCTACTTACAAGGAGTAGGTTTGCATATCTATGGATTTATTCATACCTATACATAGATGTATATATGCATGCATGTGTGCGTATACACACACACACAGAGACATGTGTGTACATGTATACACAGAAATAACTACAAAATAAAAACAAGGTAGTTGGAGAAAGTGTACACTAGAAATTGGGGGTATCAGGGATGACTTCACATAGAACAAGGGTTATTGCTGCTATTCAGTTATTTTTCAATCATATCTGACTCTTTGTGACCCCATTTGGGATTTTCTTGGCAAAGATACTGAAGTGTTTTGCCATTTCCTTCTCAAGCTCATTGTACAGGTGACAGAATTGAGGTAAATAGGGTTAAGTGACTTGCCCAAGGTTACATAGCTGATAAGTGTCAGAGGCAAGATTTGAACTCAGAAAGATGAGTCTTCTAGATTTCAGGTTCATCAGTCTCTCCACTGTGCCACCTAGCTGCCAAATGGAATAAGGGCACTTAACCTTTTTTGTGTGTATCATGGACAGTCTGGCAGTCTGGAAAGTCTATGGACTCATTCCCTGAAGAATGTTTTAAAATGCATGAAATAAAGGACATAGGATTACAAAGGAAATCAAAGTTTAATGGAAATAAAAGTAAATACATACCTACACTCATGTATAAGCATATACACATGTACATGCATGTGTGTGTATATGTGTGTGTATATAAATATATAATTTTCATCCAAATTCATGGAGCCCCTGAAATCTCTCCACAAAACTCTTGGAAGGTGACCCATATATTCCAGATTAAGAACCCCTGATATAGAAGTTAGGGCCTAAATTATGTCTTGAGAAATGAAAGGGATTCTATGAATCCAGGTAAGGAGAGAATACATTCTTGATATGACACATGGCCAGTATAAAAGCCGTGTCCACGAGTATATTGTTGTACCTGAGGAACAACAAAAATTCCACTTTTGCTGGATCACAGGGTTTGGGAAGGGGAGTAATGTGCAGTGAATCTAGAAGCATAGATTGGAACACAATTTCCAAAGGCTTCACAAATCAAGAAGAGAAAATTCTATTTAGTCCTAGAAACATGGAAAATCATCAGAATTTACTGAGCCAGACTGTAACATGGAAAGACATTCTTAAACTTGACAAAAGACACACCAAGATTAAGAATATGGAAAAGCTAATATGAGGGCTTCAGGCTAAGGAAAGCAAACAGAAGAAAAGGAACATTCAGACATAATGAGTGAGAAATACTATGCCACTAAATAATGAAAGTGAGTTTCTACTCTTTCTCTGTGCTATCTATCTGAGCTTTTGTTTTGTTTTCCTGGGTACTCCCTTTCTTACCTGGTCAATAGAAGTTACACTACTGGGTTGCAGAATCTTTTTCACTACCAAATCTATGCACAGAGCAAAGTAAAGAAATATGTCATTGGGCATACTAAAGAATATATGACAATATATAATATTTAGACTTTCTTTCTAGTACCAAGAGAATGATCTTTTTTGATCATCCCTTCTTCAACTCAGTCTTATGTCTTATCTTCCCAATAGCACAAACCAAGGTTTCTGCCCCTCAGACTAATTCCCAAGAAATACATTGGCCTCAAAGGAACAAGTTGGAAGGTAATGGTAAAAGAGTTGACTCAGAAGATCATGTTCACAGTTTTATATAAAGATGTCACTTCATTTACGGACCATTAGAAACAATTATCACCTTCTCCCTGAAGAGAGCAGTCTCCTGCTTTGATGCACGTTTTAAAGAGGTAAGTGAGCTCTTATCCATTATTTTGACTTTATCTTTTATTATTTGACATGATATTCAGCTTTTTGACCTACTAGCACCCCTTGCCAAGAAACTTCCATTAGCTAATGTCACTCAGTAGTTTAAATTAGAATAATTTGCATTAATTTCTCACCTGCCACCTAACTACTTCCTCTCCTATCCCTGTGGTGTCATTAACAGTTTTGTTTTTTTTTTTTGCCCCAAAATGTTCACAGAGTACAGGTTGCCATAGCAGTTTTCAATCCCAGTGGGTATCATAGCCTTACCACTTTTATCTAGTAATTTCCTGTGACATCACTGAAATCTGCATCTATTTTCATTCAACAAGTACTTGTTAAGTACTTTTTTCATACAGACAAATAGGAGAACTTCCTGGAATGGAAGAGCTATGAAAAGGAGGCAAGTGAGTGTTTGACTATGAAAAAAAAATGATTCAGCCTTGCTGTCAAGGAACTTACAATGATCCCAGGAAGTTTAGAATAAGTTCGATAAGGAAGTCCAAAGTAATATGTTAGTACAAAGTAGGTAAGATAGTTCACTTCTGGCTATGAAGAAAGCTGGGTGTCATGATGTATAGAGAGAGCATTTGACTCTGAGTTAAAAAGATACAAATTCAAGTCTTTTTTTTTTAATTTTATATTAGACTTAAAGGCCAAAACACAAATACAAAATAGAGAAAAGAAACAAAAGCATATCATAAACTTAGACATTGGAACTTAAATAAAAAGGAAGGAAGAAAAAAAAAAGCATGTCATGTGCATAACAGAACATAAGAGAGGATTCAAAACATGTAAGAGTAGATTTTCATTTCAAGAAAGACAGTATGATAAATAATACATGTTGTGTTGAGAATAGTCCATCTTTTCTTTGCTTTCCTTGTGAGTTTTCTTTTGTTCTTTGCTGTGCACTTTTTTACTTTGTTCTTTTTCCCCTTATCCCTCCCAGAAGACTACAATAAAGTTTAGATATGTTTCTCTATAACTATATCTACATATACATATATACATACACATATAGACATATACTTTCCCAAACATATTCTACTCCTGATCTTTGTTTTTATGTTTATGCGTATCTCTTGTTTCCTATCCTTCCTGCCTCCTCTACTTTACTTCAACCCATTACTTTGCCCTCCTATTAT
>CM053582.1:414757309-414770495 GCA_028627135.1 Pseudochirops cupreus
ATTATTCCCCCCTAAACCCATTCCTGATTAAAGTAAGTAACCAGAACTACCAGCCTTCTTCCCCCATCTAATTCCTCTGTATCAATTCTTCTTCTTGTACCTCATTTGTATAAAATAATTACTCTTTTAAGTTGTTCCTAAATGGTTTTACTTTTTAAGTTCATATCACGGTCAGATTTAGCCCAATATTTCTTGTGAGCTACCCAAATATTAATAAGAATCTTAGACATACATTTTACATATATAGAAAGTAAATAGCCTTCATAAATCCGTTATAATCAGTCTTTGGTATGTACCTTATATTTCTCTTGGTTCTCATATGTCGAATGGTCTATTAAGTTCAAGATTTTTTTTTAACAGCATCTTGAAAGTCTGAGAGTTTATCAAATAAAGTTTTGTTTGTTTGTTTTAAACTCAGGATAATACTGAACTTTGTAGGGTATAATATTTTCGACTAGAGCCCCAGTTCTTTTGTTCTTTGATATATTGTGTTCCAAAGATCTGTGGTCCTTTAATGTCAGTACTACCAGGTCTTGTGTGACTTTAGCTGTGGCACCATCATGTTTAAATTGTTTTAGTCTTAATGATTTAAATATTTTATCCTTGATCTGGAGGTTTTGAAATTTGAATATGATATTCCTTTGAGTTTTCCTCATAGGATGTCTTTTAAGTGATGGATCTTTTCTATTTCTTCTTTCCCCCTTGTTCTAATGCTTCAGGATATTTTCTTTATTTCTTTTATTATTGTATTAATGTTCTTTTTTATCATAACTTTCAGTTAGTTTGATTATTTTTATATTTTCTCTTCTTGATCTATTCTCCAAATCTGTTGTTTTTCTTATAAGATATTTCACTTTCTCTTCTGCTTTTTTATTATTCATATTTTGCTTAATTATTTCTTGATCTCTTAAAATTTTGCTGACTTCACTTTGCCCACTTATAATTTTCAAGGTGTTATTTTGTTTCTTAGGATTCTGGATCTCCTTTTCTAACTGGTTGACTTTCCTTTCATAATATTCTTGATTTTCTTGGATTATTCTTTTTTTTTTAAGTTTTTTTCTCCGTTTCTGTCATTTGATTTTAAAGTCTTTTTTAAGATTTTTTTTGAATTCTTTTTGGGCAGGTGACCATTTGAAATTGTTCTTTGGGGGTTTCTTTACTTCAGTATCATCCTCTGAAGATGAACCCTGGTCATCTCTCTTCCCATAATAGGTTTCTATGGTTTGATTTTTTCTCCTTTACCTGTACACTTTTTGTGGTAATAACTTAATTTTTGTCATCACCTCTAGCCCCAGAGTATGGGAAAAGGTGGTTCTTGCTTCAGATATTCATTCTCCCCTCTAGTCTGGAACTAAAGCCAAACATGCTCCTGCTTCAACACTCACTGGGAATTTGCTCCTCTCCCTCCCCCCATCCCTTTGCAGCACAGTTGGATGTGAAGTTCCTTATGAGCAGAGGTTCCCTCAATCTTCCCAGGCTCAAATGTCCAACTCTTCTCACTATCTGGAGATAAAAGTTCCTGTAGCTGGGACTGATGCAATTTCTCAAACAAACTAACCCTAGGACTTGCTGCTTTTTGGAACCTGTTCTGGGATTTTTCTTCCAATCTTCTCAAATTGTCTCAGGAAGAATGACCTACTCTGCCATCTTCCCAGAATCCTCTCTCCACAAATTCAAATCTTGCCTCAGACACTTACTAGCTGTGAGATCCTAGTCAAGTAATATGACATCCATTAGTTTCGGTTTCTTTGTTTGTCTGAGATATTAATAGCTCCCATTTCACAGAATTACTATAAGGGTCAAATGAGATAACAAATATAATATGGTTATTAAATCCTAAGATTATGCTAAATATAATGATGATGGTGGTGGTGATGGTGGTGGTGATGGTGGTGGTGGTGGTGGGAGAGATAGGTGTGGAGGCGATGGTAGTACTGGAGGTAAACTATGAAAGCATAACAGGTAGTCCTTTAACCAACACACCTATACAAAAGTGATGCAAATGGGGAAAAAGGTACTTTATGTGAAGGAAAATATGTGAATAATATTTCAGGCTCAGGGAAAAATTTTCCAATTTTGCTAGAACTAAAATATGAAATGGAAAACAGTGGGAGATAAAGTTGGAAAGATTCTTTGAAACCAGGTTACATGAGGATGAGTAAAGCTTAAAGCTTGAATTTCCTGCCTCATTTAAACTTTGTTATATAGGTAATGGATAGCTAGTAAAACCTTTCTGAACAAAACAAGGACATGAACAGGGTTGCTATTTTAAAAGATTGCAGAATTATATAGTCTGTATTCCAGCTAAAGATAATCTGGAGACCAGGAGTCAGTGGGTCCATGACTGGAGAATTAGCAATGGAAAAAGGGACATAAGTGTGAGAGAGATTGATATAGCAGAGTGGACAAAACTTGACAGCTGTGTTAGTGTGCAAAATGAGAGAGAACCATGCAAAAGCTCTGCAGATTTAAGAAGAATGGTGCCTTTGTGTTGCTGTGTGTATTGTATCTCTCTGCCACTGTTACTCATGTTCTGACAGTATTTCCTTTTTTTTTTTTTAATCTATCAAGTTATTCAAGTGGCCAAGTGGGTAAAAGAATATTAAAAAAAAAATGCAGTGTCCATATCCCTGTTCTCTTCAAGGCTGCCATTAATAGCTCTCAATGGAAGGCTGTACAGATCCAGAAGCTTCTTTTCTCAACACTCATTCTCCCCTAACCACACCTCCCCCCCTACATGCATGCATATGTGTGTGTGTGTGTGTGTGTGTGTGTGTGTGTGTGTGTGTGTGTTCACTATTAAGCCCTTCTGTGAGATTCTCTGTCCACTTATGGAGCTCTGATTCAATCTCCAACTCTTTTAGTTTGCAGCAAAGTCTGCCTTTTTCCTTTTTTTAAAATTAATTAATTTTCCCCCAGTTACATGTAAAAACAATTTTCACATTTGTTTATAAAACTTTCAGTTCTGAATTCTCTCCCTTACTCCCTCCCCACCGCACCTCATTGAGAAGGCAGGCTGTTCAATACAGGTTATAAATGTGTAGTCATTGAAAACATAACCATAATAGATTGTGAAAGAAAATATAGACCAAAAAAAAAACCCTTCAAGAAAAATAGAGTGGAAAAAAAATTATACTTCAGTATATATTCAGATACTTTCCATTCATTCTCTGGGTATGGACAGTATTTTTTTTTTTATCCTTAAGTCCTTCAGAGCTGTCTTGGATTGTTGTATTGCTGAGAATAGCAAAGTCACTCATAGCAGATCATCTTACAAGATTGCTGTTACTTTATACACAATACATTTCACTTTGTATCACTCCATGCAAATATTTCAAGGTTTTTCTAAGAGCATTCTGCCATCATTTCTCATAGTAACAAGAGTATTCTATCATAATCATGTGTCATAACTTATTCAGCCATTCCCTAATTGGTGGGCATCCTCTCAATTTCTACTTTTTTTTGCCCCCAGTAATGAGTTGCTATAAATATTTTTGTCATTTTTGTTTTCTTTTTTTTAAAATCTCTTTTGGGATAGGGACCTAGTAATGGTATTGCTAAATCTAAGGGTATACATGATTTCATAGCCTTATGGGTGTAGTTCCAAATTGCTCTACAGAATGGTTGGATCAGTTAGTTCACAACTCCACCAACAATTCATTAACGTCTCATTTTTCTTACATCCACTCCATTATTGGCCATTTACCTTTTCTATCCTATTAGAGCATTTATCCAATCAATAGTGAGAGTATTTTTTTTCACATCGCAATAGATATATCACCTGAAAACTATTATATCTTGATCATTTACCAGTTGGGGAATGGCTCTTATTTTTCTAGATTTGACTCAGTTCTCTATATGTTTGAGAAATGAGGCTTTTTTCAGAGAAACTTGCTTCATTTTTTTCATAGTTACTATTGATGACTGTATTTCCCTCCATCCTATGCCCTTCCCCACTTGTTCTATTCTCTTTCTCCTTTCACCTTGTCCCTCTTCAAAAGTGTTTTGCTGCTGACTACCTCTCCATGTCAATATCACCCCTCATTTTGCCCTCCATTCTATCACACTCATTCCCTTCTCTTCTCCCCTTCCACTTCTTTTTTCCTGTAGGGTAAGACAGATTTCCATATCTAATTGCATGTGTATGTTATTCTCTTTTTGAGCCAATTTTGATGAGAGTAAGGTTCACTCAGTCCCAGTCAACTCTCCCTTCTTCCCCGCAACAGTAAAAGCTTTTTTTTGCCTCTTTTATATGAAATAATTTTCTTCATGCTACTTCTCCCTTTCTCTTCCTCAAGTACATTTCTCTTTCACCTATTAATTCTATCATTTTTGATAACATCTCTTCAAATTAAACTCACACCTATATCCTCTCTCTCTATATATATATTCCTTCTTGTGAATTACAAATATCATCTTCCCATGTAGGAATGTCAACAGTTTAACCTGAACTTTCTTATGATTTTTCTTTCCTGTTTACATTCTTATGTTTTACTTCAGTTTTGTATTTGAAAGTCAGATTTTCGATTAAGTCTTTTTTCTCAGGAATGCTTGAAAGTCTTCTATCTCATTGAATATCCATTTTGTACCCTGAAAGATGATGCTCAGTTTTAATCGATAGGTGATTCTGGATTGCAATCCTAGCTCTTTTACACTTCAGAATATCATATTTCAAGCCTTCCAGTCTTTTAATGTAGAAGCTGTTGATCTTGTGTTATCCTGGCTGTGGCTCCACCATACTTGAATTGTTCCCTTCTGGCTGCTTGCAATATTATTTCCTTGACCTGAGAACTTTGGAATTTGACTAAAATATTCCTGGAACTTTTCATTTTGGGATCTCTTTTAGGAGGTGATTGGTGGATTCTTTCAATTTTCCTCTTTTTTTAAATAAATTTTTTTGTAATTTAAGCATTATTTTTAATTTTTTTTCCAATTTATTTATTTATTTTTAGTTTTCAACATTCATTTCCACAAGATTTTGAGTTACAGATTTTTCTCCCCATCTTTCTCCTACTCCCTACCCCAAAATTTCAAGCCTACTAAATATACTTTCCCCCAATCTGTTCTCTCTTTTACTCTCTTACCCCCACCACCAACTTTCTAGTAGGACAAGATGAATTTCTATACCTTGGTCCATGTATATCTTATTTCCTAATTGCACATAGAGCAAAACAAAACAAACCATATATATTTTTTTAAACATTTGTTTTTGAAATTTTGAGTTCCAGAGCCTTTTCCTTCTTCCCTCCTCACCCATCCCCACTGGAAAGACAAGCAATTCACATAAGTTGTACATGAGTAGTTACACAAAACATTTCCATAGTAGGTATATTGTGAAAGACTAGCTATATTTCCCCCCATCCTATCCTGCCCCTCTCTTATTCTATTTTCTACTTTGACCCTGTCCCTTTTCAAAAGTGTTTGCTTCTAAGTACCCTCTCCCCCCAGTCTTCCCTCCCTTCCATCATCCCTGCTCTTATACCCTTCCTCTCTGATTTCCTACAGAGTAAGATACCCAATTGAACGTCTATGTTAATCCTTTCTTATGCCAAATTCAGTCAGAGTAAGTTTGACCCATTCCCTTTCACCTTCTTGCTCTTCCTCTCCATTGTAACAGTGTTCTCTTGCCTCTTTTATATGAGATAATTTACCCTAATCTATCTCTCCCTTTCTCCTTCTCCCAATATATTCCTCTCTCACCTCTTAATTTTATTTTTTAGATATCATCCCTTCTTATTCAACTGTTCCTGTGGCCTCTGTCTATGCATACATGTACTCACATATGCATACACACACAACATATATTTATACACACATACACCCTCCTACACATACATGTATATGTATGTATACATATATATATATATATATATATATATATATATACACATACACATATACATTCCCTTCAACTATCCTCATATTGAGAAAAGTCTCATGAGTTACAATTATAATTTTTCCATGTAGGAATGTAAATAGTTATAATTTAATAAGTTCCTTGTGATTTCTTTTTCCTTTTTACCATCTCAGGCTTCTCTTGCTTCTTCTATTTGAAAGTCAATATTTCTGTTCAGCTCTGGTTTTTTTCATTAAGGATTCTTGAAAACACTGTAGACATTATAAAATATTTGGGAATCTACCTGCCAAAAACAAACCCAGGACCTATATGAACACAACTACAAAGCACTTTTCAAAAAAATAAAATCAGATCTAACTAATTGGAAAAACATCAGTTGCTTGTGTCTGGGTGGAACTAATATAATGAAAAGGACAATTTTACCTAAATTAAATTACATATTTAGTGTCATAAAAATGAATCTACCAAAAAATTACTTTATAGAGCTAGAAAACTAGTAACAAAATTCATTTGGAAGAACAAAAGATGCAGAATATCATTGCAATTAGTGAAAAAAAATTCTAGGGAAGGTGGCCTAGCCATATCAGATTTCAATCTGTATTATAAAGTAGCAATCATCAAAATTACTTGGTACTGGCTGAGGAATGGAGTAGTGGATCAATGGAATAGATTGGGTACAAAAGATTCAGTAGTCAATGACTATAGTAATATACTGTTTGATAAACCCAAAGACCCCAGTTTTTGGGATAAGAATTCACTATTTGACAAAAACTGCTGGGAAAATTTGAATATAGTATGGCAGAAACTGTGTACAGACCATCATCTAACACCATATACGAAAATCAAATCTAAATGGGTGCACAATCTACATATAAAGTCTTATACTGTAAGCAATCTGGGGAAACAAGGAATAGTTTACCTGTCAGATTTATGGAGCAGGGAAGACTTTATGACCAAACAAGAGTTAGAGAGCATTATAAAATGCAAAATGGTCAACTTGATTACATTAAATAGAAAAGTTTCTGTACAAACAAAGCCAATGTAACAAAGATTAAGAGGGAAGTGAGAAATTGGGAAAGGATTTTTACAACCAGTGTCTCTGATAAAGGCCTCACTTCTAAAGTATACAGGGAATTGAGTTAAATCCATAAGAATGCAAGTCATTCTCCAATTGATAAATGGTCAAAAGATATGAACAAGCAATTTTCAGAGATAGAAATTAAAGATATCTATAAGCATATGAAAAAAATGCTGTAAATCACTATTGATTCAAGAAATGCAAATCAAAACAACTCTGACGTACCACATCTGAGATTGGCTAAGATAACAAAAAAAGGAAATGAGAAATGCTGGAGAGGATGTGGAAAAATTGGAACACTAATGCAATGTTGGTGGAGTTGAGCTGTTTCAACCATTCTGGAGAGCAATCTGGAAGTATGCCCAAAGGGGTATAAATAAATACATACCCTTTGACTCAGCAATAGCACTTCTAGGGTTGTATCCCAAAGAGATCATAGAAGTGGGAGGAAGACCCATATGTACAAAAATATTTATGGCAGCTCTCTTTGTGGTGGCAAAAAATTGGAAATTAAGGGGTTGCCTATCAATTGGGGAATGGCTAAACAAGTTGTGTCATATGAATGTAATGGAATACTATTGTGCTATAAGAAATGAGGAGCAGATGGACTTCATATTTACATGGAGAGGCTTACACAAACAGATGCTAAGTGAGAAGAACAGAACCAAGAGAAATTTGTGCATATTGACAGATGCAACGTGTGTGTGACAATCAGCTTTGATAAACTGGACTCTTCTTAGCAACACAAGGCTATAAGACAATTCTAAAAAACTCAGGATGGAAGGAGATGTCTACATTAAGGGAAAGATCTAGAAAGAACAGAGTTTAAATGAAGACTGAGGCAAACTACATGCCCTCTTTCTTTTCCATGTTTGTTTTTTTTAACTCTTTACCATCGTTCATTCCATCAGTTACAACTGTTCTATACAACCATACTGATGTCCAGTGTGAAAGTATTTGCAGATCCTATACCTGATTGCATGCCGCCATGGAGGTTTTGGGAAAGGAGGGGAGAAAATTTCATACTCAAGGGATTGTGGAACTGAATCTTATAAAATAAAAATAAACAAAGATATCAATAAATAAAAGAATAAATGAGTAGGAAGTGAAAAAAAAGAATGCTTGAAAATCCTCTATTTCATTGAATGTCCATATTTTCCGTTAAAGCATTATACTCAGTTTTGCTGGGTAGTTGATTCTTGGTTTTCATCCTAGCTCCTTTGATCTCCAGAATATCATATTCTAAGGCCTTCAACCCCTTAATGTAAAAGCTGCTAAGTCTTGTGTTTTTCTGATTGTGTTTCCACAATATTCAAATTGTTTCTTCCTGATTGCTTGCAGTATTTTCTCCTTGACTCGTGAACTCTGGAATTTGGCTATAATGTTCCTAAGAGTTTTCTTTTTGGGATCTTTTTTAAGAGGTGATTGGGGACTTCTTTCTTTTTTAAAAAAATTAAATTGGTTTGTTTATTTACTCTTAGTTTACAACACTCAGTTCCACAGTCCCTTGAGTTTCACATTTTCTTCCCCCCATCATAGCGGCGTGCATTCGAATATAGGATCTACAAATATCTTCACATTAATCATTAGTCAGGTTGCAAAGAAGGATTATAACTGATGGAATGAACAGTGGGAAAGAAGAAACAACAAAACAAAATTGGAAAGACAGAAAGTAGTTAGTTTCAATCTGCATTCAGGCTCCGCATCTCTTTCTCTGGATGTGGATATCTCTTTTGATCACAAGTCTTTTGGAGTTGTCTTATAACCTTACATTGCTGAGTAACCCAGTCTACTGAAGTTATTCATCACATACATGTTGTGTCTTTGTGTACAAATTTCTCTTGGTTCTGCCCTTCTTGCTCAGCATCAGTTTATAGAAGTCTCTCTAGGTAATTATGAAGTCCATCTGCTCCTCATTTCTTATAACACAGTAGTATTCCATTACATCCATATGCTACAACTTGTTCAGCCATTCCTCAATTGATGGGTATCCCCTTATTTTCCAGTTCTTTGCCACCACAAAAAGAGCTGCTATAAATATTTTTGTACATATGGGTCCTCTTCCCACTTTTCTGATCTCTTTGGGATATAACCCTAGAAGTGGTATTTCTGGGTCAAAGGGTATGCACTTATTTATAGCCCTTTGGGCATAGTCCCAGATTGCTCTCCAGAATTGCTGGATCAGTTCACAGCTCCACCAAAAATGCATTAGTGATCCAATTTTTCCACATCCTCTCCAGTATTTATCATTTTCCTCTTTTGTCATCTTAGCCATTCTTGATGGTGAGATGTGGTACATCAGAGTTGTTTTGATTTGCATTCCTCTAATCACTAACGATTTGGAACATTTTTTCATATGCTTAGAGATATTTTTAATTTCATCTTCTGAAAACTGCCTGTTCATCTCCTTCGACCATTTATCAGTTGGGGAGTGGCTTGTATTCTTATAGATTTCACTCGCTTTTTTGTGTGTTTTAGAAATGAGGCCTTTATCAGAGATACTGGTTGTAAAAATTCTTTCCCAATTGTCCACTTCCCTTTTAATTTTGGTAACATTGGCTTTATTTGTACATAAGCTTTTCAATTTATTATAATCAAAATTATCCATTTTGGGTTTTATAATGCTCTCTAACTCTTGTTTTGTAATGAAGTCTTCCCTCTCTATAGATAGGACTATCCCTTGCTCTCCCAGATTGCTTGCAGTATCAGCCTTTATACTTAGATCATGCACCCATTTTGACTTTATTTTGGTGTACGGTGTTAGATATTGGTCTATGCCCAATTTTTGCCATAATGTGTTCCAGTTTTCCCATCAGATTTTTTTTGTTTTGTTTTTTTCTTTTTTCTCTTTTGTCAAATAGTGCATTCTTATCCCCAAAACTGGCGTCTTTGGGTTTATCAAACAGTGGATTCCCATAGTCATTGGCTGCTGTGTCTTGTATAACCAATCTATTCTATTGATCCACTACTATATTCCTCAGCCAGTACTATGTAGTTTTGATGACTGCTGCTTTATAATACAGATTAAAATCTGGTATGGCTAGGCCACATTTCCTATCATTTCTTATCGTTTATTGCCTTGATGTTCTGGACCTTTTGTTCTTCCAAATGAATTTTGCTTGGCGAGTTCTTTCAATTTCTATTTTCCCTTCTGCTTATAGAATATCAGGGCAATTTTGCTTGATAGTTTCTTGAAAGATGGTGTCTAGGCTCTTTTTTTTATCATGGTATTCAGATAGTCCAATGATTTAAAAAATTATCTCTCCTGGAACTATTTTTCAGGTCAGTGGTTTTTTCAATGAGATATTTCACATTGCCTTCTATTTTTTTTTCATTTGTTTGTATCTGTTTTATACTACCTTGATTTTTCACAAAATCATTAGCTTCTAATTGCTCCAATCTAGTTTTGAAGGAATTATTCTCTTCAGTGAGTTTTTAAAATTCCCTTTTCTTCTGGCAAAATTAGCTTTTTATGGCATTCTTCTCCTTATTGGCTCTTTGGGCCTCTTTTGCCATTTGAGTTAGTCTACTTTTTAAGGTGTGATTTTCTTCAGTATTTTTTTGGGTCTCCTTTGGCAAGCTGTTGACTCTCTTTTCATGATTTTCCTGCATCATTATCATTTGTCTTCCCAGTTTTTCCTCCTCTTCTCTTGCTTGATTTTCAAAATCCCTCTTGAGCTCCTCCATGGACTGTGACCAATTCATATTTTTCTTGGAACTTTTGATGCAGGAGTTTTGACTCTGTTGTTCTCCTCCAGTTCCATGCTTTGATCCTTTTTTTTCTCCAAAAAGGATTGTTTGGTCTAATTGTGCTTCCTCTGCTTGCTCATCTTACTAGTTACTTGACTTTTGAGCTCTTTGACATGGTAGAACTCTGCTTCCATATTGCAGAGAGTTATGTCCCAAATTGCTGGGGATTTTGCAGCTGCCAGAGCCATTAGGATGGTGCCCTCTCTTTAGACACCACCAGCTCTGGCACACTGGCCACACACACCAGGACTAGTACCCAAGACCACAATCCAGATCCAAGCAGGTCAAAGCCAAAGCAATTACCCTCTGAATGGTCCCTTGCTACCCTATGATCTGCTGACCAGGAACTCTGGAAGCAGCCACAGTGGAGCTGCTGCAGCCACCTTGCCTCCACCACTTCTTGCCCCAGGGGCAGAGTCTGGACCACTGTTTTTTTTTCACTCTTCCAACAGAGTTCTCCACTAACCTTTTATTTTCTTTTTGCTGTTTATAGGTTGAGAAGTCTGGAAACCTCTACAGCTGCTGGTGATTCACTCTCCTTAAGTCTGCTCTGGGCAGTCTGGGCCACCCTGGTGCTGGAACTGTGCCTCACAGGGGACTGGGTTCAGCTCCCAGCATGCTGCAATAGACTTTTACTGTTGGCCTGCCAGGATGCCTTCAGCAGGACATTTGTTTCTTTCTGTCTCTCTGTGGGTTCTGTGGCTTTAAAATTTGTTTGGAGTTATTATTTTTTTTTATAGGTATCAGTAGTGGTTGGATCCAGAGACCAAGCCAAGTTTGTGCTTATACTCTGCCATCTCGCCTCTGTCTCCTCAATTTCCCTTTTATCCTTTGGTTCTAGATTATCTTATCAGGGCAATTTTCCTTGATAATGTCTTGAAAGATGTTGTCTAGGCTTTCAGGTAGTCCAATAATTTTAAAATTATTTCTCCTGTGTCTATTGTCCGGGTCATTTATTTTTGCAATGAAATATTTCACATTTCTTTCCACTTTTTTCATGCTATTGGTTTTCTTTTATTGTTTCTTAGTTGTTCTTAATGTTATTAGCTTCCACTTTTTCCATTCTAATTTTTAAGGAATTTTTTTTCTTCAGAGAGCTTTTGGACCTCCTTTATATTTGGCCAATTTTCTTTTTTAAGGCATTTTTGTCCTCATTGGCTTTTTGAATCTTTTTTACCATTTGACCTAGTTTATTTATTTTTCTTTTTTTCCTAGTCTATTTTTAAGGTGTTATTTTCTTCAGTATGTTTTTGAGGTCTCCTTTAGCAAGATGTTATTTTGTTTTTCATGATTTTCTTGCATCATCATTTCTCTTCTCAATTTTTCCTCTACCTCTCTTACTTAATTTTCAAAGTCGTTTTTTAGCTCCTCCATGGTCTGAGACCAATTTGTGTATTTTCTTGGAGGCTTTGGATGAAGGAGCTTTGACTTTGTTGTCTTCTGAGCATGTGTTTGGATCTTCCTTGTCATAATACTAACTTTCTATAGTCAGAGTTTTCTCACTGTTTGCTCACTTTCCCAGCCTATTACTTGACTTTTAACTGTTTGTTAAAGCAGGTCTCTGCTTCCAGAGTGGAGGGCACACTGCCTCAAGCTTCAAGGGTTTTGTGTAGTTGTTTCCAGAAATGCTCCTAGCAGCCAGTAAATTTTCAGTTTTTCCAAGTGGTATGATAAACAAAGAGGTGTTTACTACCCTCCTGGCCTGTGCTCTGGTCTATGAATGATCACAAGCACTCCTTGCCCTGGAACTGTGAGGAGGATTCCCCCCCTCCACTGTGGCTGAAAGCTCTCCTATGCTAGTGTTCCCCCTTACTCTGCGACTGCCACCCAGAACTATAACTTAGATACAAGTATTGGCAAAACAAAAGAGTTCTGACTTAGTGCTAGCAAAGAGACTCCTGTGATCTCTTTCTGACCAGTTGCTCAATCCTCTTACAATCTGTGGGCTTGGAGCTCCAGAAGGAGCCCAGCTGCTGCCATTACTATTGCTGATTCAGTCACTCTCATGACCTACTCCTGGTTTGCTAGGCCAGGGATGTGTCAGTACAGATGGCACTGGACTGCCCTCTACTATCACCCAGGTGTGATCGACAGCAAGAATACTGACCTTCTGAGTTGCCTTTGGTGTCTGTGGGATGAGAGGTCTGGAAGCTGCCAGTGCTGTGAGGGATTCAGTCACCCTGAGGCCTGCTGAGGTTTGCTGGGACCTGGTCTGTGCTGGTGCATCCTACAGTGGACTGTGCTCCTCTCTTGTGTGACAGAGAGGACTGTGGTGCAACAGACCTTCCAACTTGTCTTGGACTGGAAATTTGTTTCATTCCATCTTTTTGTGGGTTCTGCTGTGTTAAAATGTGTCCTTTTGGGGGAGCCAAGATGGCGGCGTAGAAGCAGCAACACATCGCAGCTCTCACAGAGCCACCCCAAAATACCCATAAAATAGGACTCTAAACCAATCCTGGAACTCCAAAACGCACACAAAGATACTTCCCACTAAAGTCAGC
>CM053582.1:414770995-414782648 GCA_028627135.1 Pseudochirops cupreus
AACTGGAACTTGAGATACACAGGCACTGCAGTTGGGAGATCCATCCTGCCCTACCAAAAAGTGACATAGGAGAGAATAGACTGGGGGAGGGGGGAAATATTGGGATGGCTGTTTTGGGGTGGTGGGCGGGGGAAAGACGGGAAAAGATGTAACTCAAAAAAATTTAATAAAGAATTTAATTAAAAAAAAATGTGTCCTTTTAAAAAGGTATTTGGAGGGTTTGGGGGGAGAGTTTAGGCAAGCCCCTGACTTTACTACGCCATCTTGGCTCTACCTCCCCTTTTTCCCTTTTGCAGTCCATGTAAAATTGGATTCAAATTATACTGAGCAAATCAAATCATCCCTCAATGGTAATACTTAATCTCTGATTCTAAAAGAAATATGAATGGTTCATGATATGTACTTAAAACTCTCAAAGATACTGATGGGACTATACAGACCCTCCATTGGGAGATGCAATCAATTCCAAAGGCTCACTTATCTGTAACCTCAGTTTGATAAATGTCCTTGGGTAGCTTTCTATAGAAGAAAATCAAAATAAGAGGGTACTTGGAACAATTTGTTGATTCTTAAATTCTGTTGCCATATTGAGATATTCCTTCCTACTAGGTTGACTATTATTAGAAATAACAAAAAATGATTCTTCTTGTCTCTTTCTCACCCCACCCTAAATACAAACTTAAGGTAAATCTGTTAAAAAAATGATTTAAACCGAATGGACATTTTTATCTCCACATACAACTTTAAGTTGAAATCACTGATAGATAGGGGAATGTGGGGAAACAAAAACAAACAAAAGTCAGAAAGAATTTAATTTCAAAAATGAGTTGATTTCCAGAAAAGAAAAATCTTCTCTTTTCCTTGATTATGAAAAGAACAAAGGTTACCGGGCAGTATGAATTTTAGATTCAAATTCCACTGACACTTTTAGCTTCCCTGTAGAAATATTTTGAATAATTCTATGTTCTGAAAAAGTAACCTCACTCCAGTTATATTATGTGAAAATACAGATGCAATCTTTACCTAAACAATTTTGGTGAAAAATAGTATCTACTCACTATATTACAGAATTGTGAGTACAACAAAGAATGTATCTATCTATGAGATCCCAGTCTCCTTTCCATCTATACAGGATCATACCACATTACTATAAAAAATAAGGGATACCCGGTTTCCAGTCTTGGCCACTGTGTGGGCTGGGACATGTTATGTAACACCTTCAAACCTCAGTTTCCTCATGTGTAAAATGAAGGTGCTAAAGTAGATATTCTTTATGATTTTTGCCAGCTCTTAAATCATATCATTCTATATCCCTTAGTTATGTTGGTATCGTTGAAGTTCTGATGTTTCCCCAGAAGAATTACGTTAGCATGAATCCCATCAGTCAAATGATGGGGGTTTCCACATGGGCATAAATTTGACAGTCAAATGCATACACCTCATCTACTCTAAATCCACTTTTATGTTTCTGTGTAATGAGGTCTTAAGGCTGAGTTTCTAACTAGAGGGGGAAATACAGACATGGAAATACCGGCAGATTATATCTCCATTTTGCAGCGAGTGAATTATATTTGTTCTTTTGTGTGCTCTGTTGTTCAGTTTTATAAAGAGCTGCTTGCTCTGCCTCTGGAAAATACCTACTGACAAAAGGTTAAGTTAGACATTGTATTCTGCACCACCACTGCAGTTTGCTGCTTTAGACCTTTATGACTTCTTGAATTACTAGCTCATAGAAGACGTCATCTCCTACCCTGAATTTGAGAGAAAGTTGTAGTGCAGGGTTTGTTAGGCAATGTAGATAAGAACGGTCTAGGTTATTTCTTAGGGGATCTAGAATCTGCCTCCAC
The DNA here is from genome assembly GCA_028627135.1 of Pseudochirops cupreus. Lineage (NCBI taxonomy): Eukaryota > Metazoa > Chordata > Mammalia > Diprotodontia > Pseudocheiridae > Pseudochirops > Pseudochirops cupreus. The sequence continues at coordinate 414,772,843 of CM053582.1, forward strand.
TTCTGCTGCTGACAAATCATACCTAACCTCTATTCAAAAATCTTGCATGCTACCTCATTGCTTCTGGGATAAGCTATTAACTCAGCCTAGTTTTTAAAGGCTTCCATAATGTGTTTCCCTTCTCCCTTTTCCATATTATTTCCTATTTCTCTGCCTGACTCACTCTGTCCCTGTCAGTCAAACAGCACTACTAGCCATTCCCTATTTATGATATTCTACCTCCTGCTGCCCTACCTATGAACAAGTGTTTCATAAGTACCTACCTAGAATGCACTCCCTCCTTACCCTTTTTATTCTAAAAATCTCTCATTTTTGGAAAGGAGCTAATTAGCATAGTAGATAAGATTGCCAAACTGAGAGGCAGATTTGACTTTGAATCCTGCCTCAGACACTAGCTGTGTGATCTTGGATAATTTATTTTATGCTTTTTTAACCTGTTTCCTCATCTGTAGTTAATGGGGATCGTAATTGTAGCTACCTAACCACACAGAATTTTTGAGAAGATGAGATGAGATCATATAAGTAAAAAAAAAAATCAAAAACCTTAAAATTCTATAGAATATAATTCATTATTATTGATAAAACATAACTTATATACCCTTTTCTATAGAAGGCCTTTCTCCCATACCCTGAATCGTTATTCTTTCTTTCTCTTTAAGAAAAAAATGTGTGTCTGCGTGTGTGTACACACGCAGACACACATACACACACAAATTATGTACACACATATGCATATATATGCATACATAGATACAAAACTATGTTCATGCATATGCATATATGTACATACATACATATGTATATATGTATATGTAAACAGCTAGAGGGCACAGTAAATAGAGTCCTGGACCTGGAATCAGGAAGACTCAATTTCCTGAGTTCAGATCTAGTCTCAGACATTTACTAGTTTTATGATCCTGTACAAGTCAATGAACCCAGTTTCCCTCAGTTCCTCATTTGTGAAATGAGCTAGAGAAGTAAGTAGCAAACTACTCTGGTATCTTTGTTAAGACAACCCCAAATGATATCCTGAAAAGTCAGACATGGCTCAAACAACTAAACCACAACAACAAAATGTATATTAATGTATACATGCATATACATAAATATAAACACACGTATATTTCACTATATATTTATACTTGCTCTATTAAAATTTATGAATTTATATGTAAGTTATATCCTTCTCCAATGGAATATGACTTCCTTGAGGGCAGATACTGTTTCATTTCTGTCTTTGTATAACCCACGTCTAGCATGGTGTCATGCCCATGGTAGGAGAGTCAGACCTTTTTATGAACTGAATTGAATAGTGCCTTCTTGATACCTCTGTTTGCCTTTTATATATCAAAGAGGAAGTATTCCATTTCTTACCTCAAAGGGGTGTTGTGAAGACAAATACATTTATGAATGTGAAGACTTCAAAAGAAAAAAGATCTATCATTAATAAAATACTATTGTACTGATAATGGGTACAAAAAGGAGAGGAGGGGGGAATTATGATATCCCTTCCCCCTTTCACTGTTTTTTCTTTTTGTTATTTGTTTCTGCACATCAGCTTATGAGCTTGAAGATATAAAAGAAAATACTTGGTATCCTTGTTTGTCCTTAGCTTTCAGGGAGACAAACTGTTTCTCCCAATTGCAGTAATACATCTTGTAAAGAAGTGTGTACGTGTGTATGGGAGGAAAGGGGATGAGAGGGGGTGGGGACCTTATACCAAGGCTGTTTTTGAAATTGTTTAGTAGGAGTGTAATGGCTTGAAATGCATCACTAGTGTTGTTATCTTGTGAATCCTATACCCCGGAGAGAAAGTGCTGATCGACTTCAGACACTGCCAGCTGGAAGCCATGTCATTATTAGCACTTAGGCAGCTGTGGTGTTGGGGAAAGAGTCCTGGGTTTGGATCCAGAGGGCTGGGGTTTGAATCATGGCTATGCCATTACTGGCTGTGTCACTTTGGGGTAAGTCATTTAATGTCTTCTTCTAATAAGGAGCAGGGTAGGCAGTACAGTGGGTTAAAAGAGCACTGGGTCTGGAGTCAGGCATACCTGAGTTCAAATCCTGCCTCAAGACATTTACTAGCTATATTACCACCATTGGCCTCAGCTTTCTCATATGTGAAATGTGAATAATAATAGCACCTACCTACCAGGATTGTTGTTAGGCTCAAATGAGATAATAATTGTGGAAGGATTAGCACAGTGTCAGGCATGTAGTAAGTGTGATATAAATATGATTTATAATTGCAATATGAGATGACCCAACTGCCAAGATGATTATGAGAATTAGCATGGTGAGAGCAAGGCAACATGGGGTAATGGATAGAATGCTGGACTTGCAGTCAAAAAGACACATCCTGCCTCTGTGTGATTAACTGACTGTGTGACTCTGTGACTCTGTTTTCCTCATTTGTAAAAGAAGGGGAATTGGCCTCTAATTATCCTTTAAGGTAGCTCTCAATTTGGAACCTAGAATCTTATGTCTGCAGTGCTTTTGACTTATAAAATACAGCTATTCCCATATACTACATACCTAACAGTTATTATTATTGCTGTTACGTAAAGTTCTAAATCAGGAGATAGAGATAATATGACAATTTTATTTTATAAAGAATCTTAGAAAAATATCCTGAATCTTCTAATTATTTTGGCAGAGCAGGGACTGTCTTTGGTCTTTGTTTTCTCTCCAGTGCTTACACGATGCCTTTAACATAGTAGGTGCTTCTTTTGAAAATGGATGGGGTAAACGGAAAGAGACAGTAGCATAAATAGGAAAAATAGAATGAAGAAAAACATATAGCAATCATTACTGTGAAAAAAATTTACAGTAAGTTTTTCTGATAAAGACTTCATTTCTCAAACATATGGAAAACTGAGTCAAATTTGTATAAATAAGAGTTATTCTTCAATTGATAAATGGTGAAAGGTTACAAACAGCAGTTTTCAGGCAAAGTAACCAAAACTATCTATAGTCATATGTAAAAAACACTCTAAATATCTATTGTTGAAAGCAATGCATATTAAAACATCTCTGAGCTACTATCTCACACCTGTCAGACTGGCTAATATGACAGAAAAGTAAAATGATAAATGTTGGAGGGGATGTGGGAAAATTAAAACACGAATATACCATTGATGAAGTTGTATAATGACGTCACCATTCTGGAGAGCAATTTGAAACTATGTCCAAAGGGTTATAAAACCATGAATACCTTTTGACCTAGCAATATCAATACTAGGCCTGTATCACAGAGATAAAAAAAAGGACCTATGTGTACAAAAATATTTATAGCAACTCTTTTAGTGGTGACAAAGAATTGGAAATTAAGGGAATGTCCATCAGTTGGGGAATGGCTGAATATTATTGTGATAGAAAATACTATTGGACTTTAAAGAAATGATGAGTAGGATGCTCCCAGAAAAAAAAGAAAGACCATAGAAAGACTTACATGAACTGATGTAAAGTGAAATGAACAGAACCAGGAACATTGTGTACAGTAACAACAATATTATATGGTCATCTACTATGAATAATTTAGCTAAACTCAGCAATACAATGATCCAAGGTAGCTCTGTAGGACTTATGATGAAAGATGCTGTCCCTCTCCAGAGAAAGAATTGGTAGAGCCTAAAAGCAGATCAAAATTTTTTTTCTTTACTTTATTTTTCGTGTGTGTGTGTGTGTGTGTGTGTGTGTGTGTGTGTCTACGTGTATGTGTGTGCGTACGTGCATGTGTGTTTGTATATTCTTTCACAGAATAACTTACATGGAAATGTGTTTTCCACGACTATACTTGTATAACCTAGGTCAAATTGCTTGCTTTCTCAATAAGGGGTAACAGTACCAAGGAAGGGAGAAAATTTGGAACTCAAAATTTGGGAAAAAAAAAAGAATGTTAAAATTGTTCTAAAATTGTTCTAAAAATGTTTAACTAAAAAGATGAAATACTAAGTAAGATTTTTAAGAAAACATAGTAGGTTCTCAATAAATATTTATTGTTTGACTAGTTGAATTCCCAGACATTTTTCAGATCGAACCACATCTGCCAGGGAGAAGACAACATCAGCTATTGACCTAGGCCTTCATGGGCATGAGAAGCAGACATTCCTGGGGGAATACCATTTAGAATCACACATCCCAAGAACAAATGATTCACTTCTATCTCACAACAATATTAGAAGGTCTATATTGCATATATTATCCCCATTTTTTGGATATGGAAACTGATGTTCCCAAAGCTCAAGTGACTTGCCTATAGTCACATGGCTAGTTAGTGTTAGAGTGAAGGTTTGAATGCCCCAACAGACTTCCAGAATAATATAGCCACACTGCCTATGACAGATGTGATTTGCTATAATCAGGCATTATGTAGTTGTTGTAGCAAAAGTTATAGCAAAATTATGCAACTCAAATGAAGTGTGGGCCTCACTGCTGTAGAAGAGAGCAATAGCTGACCTTGGAGCAATTGAATCACTTCTTTACTATAATACAGTTTGATCAGTACTTTTTATTTTCTGACTGACTCCTTCTTCTGCCTCTTACTCTTCCCCACAGTAAAGTACATAAAGAATAAGACAATTTCTTTCATTCCCTAAAAGGCTGACATTTTAGAATCACATTGTTTAGAGTTTTAGAAATTCTGTTTAGAACTAAACCAGTTACTTAAATATATTCACTTTCCCATTTTTGACTCAACTTTCAAAAATTCAGAAAGTGCTGCTGCTATATTAGGATGACAGATTTAAAGCACCATTATTCTATAAATGTATTTTTTTATTTTTATGTGAAGAACTGAACTTCAATATTGATGTGCTCTGTAAACCAATCATTATGAATACAACATAGTCCATAAATTGTGGCCAGTGCCCAAATTCCTAGACCATAATAAATAGTGCATGCTTTTCCTGTAAGAAAGCACTCCTTTACCATTATCAGCCTGAGGCTTCTCTAAGTCTATTAAACTAGTTTAGCGTTTCACTCTGTCTAACTGTTCCAAATTGGACTCATACTCATGAGCCGGGTACCCAAATGGAGACTACTAATTCAAGATTTGAAGGGGATATTATGTAGCTATCCATTCCTAACACTAGAGCTCATAAGTCTCCACCATTATCCTTCCCATTAAAAACCAGCCAGTAGACATAATTATCTCATAGTAAAGGCTTTTAACTAATGTATTATAGAAAGATTAACTACAACATCCACCTCCATGGGATGTTCTCTCTCTACAGAAAGTACAAAGATTGTCAATAGAGTAGATACAAATTTAAGGTAAAGTTGTAGTAAGATATCTATCATCTATCTATCTATCATCTGTCTATCTATCTATCTATCTATCTGTCTGTCTGTCTGTCTGTCTATCTGCAGCAAACTACAAGATGAATAAGGCTTTTCTTTTTTTTTGTGGATCTTCGTTAGTACCAACCTCAGTTGTCAAGGCTTGGCTTAATTTTAGTCCATAGGCCAGAGATCACATTCTTTCAATGTGATTCATTCCAGGATTGAATGTGTATCCATGTGTAATATTGGGATAGAATCCACCTCAAGGTATTTTATCCTGGATACTTTAACTAGGTGGGAATATTTCACTCAGTCAATCAATTGCTGGTGGACATTAGTTTAAAAAATCTTGGAGCAGGAATGAGTAGTATTTAGATAAGAGGTTATCTCAGGTATCATCTATAAATTATCAAGTGAGTTAAGAATGTATTGTTTTCAGAAATTATAATGAACGTGGCATCTAGTTGAATTCCCTGAGAAGGAACCACTTGGTGGTATGGTGAAGACACAGATGCCTCTTCTTCCCTTCCTCCTGCCTTCCTCCCTGTTATGGAAATCTGAAGATCTTCCCTGCCCCTAGGCCCTTTGCATAAGTGGCTTAAGTGACTCTGAGAACCTTCCCTGATTTAAAAATATTCTCTGCCCCCCCATTGGCTGAATGTGGTCATGTGGAGCCTGTAGCAGGAGGCTTGTTCTTCAGGAATGCCCACACCTTATTACTTTGTGATTGGGCAGTGGGTCAAGAGGGCTGTGACATTCTCTGATCCAAGAGAAGGCTATATATACCCTGATGTGAGGTTTTGCTTTGGGGCTCACTTTGGAAAGAGTTGTGTGATTTGGCCAGATGAGACTCCGGGAAGCCATTGAGCCCCCCAACTTTGAAAACCCAGATATTGATGCTTCCCTCTTTGGTAACTGACTAGGTATGGATGTAATGATCATTCAGCTGGAAGCCCATCTGCTGCTCTGTTTCTTTGTCTGCTTGTAACTTGACTTTTTCCCCTGAATTAGGTAAATGAACCTATTTTGAGTTGCTTTCCTTTAGAAAAGCAGATCTAAGAACCTGTCCTAGTAGCCATCCTTGGTATGCTAGGGTGCCTGCTGTACACTCCCCCACCCCCATAAGATATAATACAATGTTAGCTGTAGGAAAATCTTGTCAACTTCAACAAGTCTGGTTGATTTGGGACGACCTATCTCTACTATTCTTCTAGCCTTATTCCCAGATTTGCTGGTGGTAGAGTGTGTTTCAGGAGCCAAAGTCATGTGGACAAAGATTCGCCATCCTTAACAGCACTTTTTGAGCACCCTGTGGGTAAAAAAGGACATGTAGCACACAGAATCTTTGAGTTGCTACCTTTATATAGTGGTCTCTAAATATGAGGTTTTGGCGGGGTTTTTTTGCTTTTTTAAAGGGAGGAGAGCAGGGCAATTGGGGTTAAATGATTTGCCCAAGGTCACACAGCTAGTAAGTGTTAAGTGTCTGAGACCAGATTTGAACTCAGATTCTCCTGACTCCAAGTCTGGTACTCTATTTACTGTGCCACCTAGCCGCCCCATCTGAGTCTACTTTCACCTGGACTCAGTATATATTGTGGGAGACTAAGTCCCAGTTTTGGGGGGATTTTATGCCATTCATTATTACTCTACCACATTAAATAAATACACTATTTCTCAAAGTTCCTTAAGGCTGGTTGATTAGCATAATAGTAGAAGGCACAATGGTGATGATTCAAACTGATGACATTAAAAAATTACCACCATCCCTAATCTTAGAGATAACCTCAGTATCCAGAAGGAAAGATGTAGCCAAATTCTGGCAATCTGGTTTGCTACTGGAAATGGGAGTAGGGATACTCAGAAGCTACAGCTTTGCCACAAATCTATGCCTTTATTCCATCTATGGCCTTCAACTCCCAAAATGACACTCCAAGTACTTGAGGGGGTGTCTGCATTTGAAAGTAAATAATCTTCAAGTGGGAAGGAAGCTCTCTTCACAGCTTAGTAGCCCAGCCTTTTAATGACTGTCAGAAGGATGACTGGTTGACTAGTTTTCCTCTCTGGCAATTGGTTTGCCCCTTCTGACTTAGAGAAAGGAGTTTGTACCACTCACACACACACACACACACACACACACCCCAAAAAAACAGTGACAACAATGGCAACAACTATTAACTCCTGGTTAATTATTCAGAATTTAATTGATTTTGAGGAAATTCTAGACATCAGTTAAGTAGGGGAAGAGGTGTGGAAAATCACAATCCTCCTCCATTACACTAAACACACACACACACACACACACACTCACTCACTCACTCACACGTACATAAACCCTATACCATCACCATTAGGGCATGTCCATAATAGTTGAAATTGGAAAAATTTAGATCATTATAATCTACTGGTAATATAAACCATTTATTTTTTAACCAATATGTAATTTTTTTTTGCAAAGTATTTAAATTCACAAGAACAATTGTTCACCAATTAAACCTGTGCATTTCTAAGAATAACCTTATGTTTGGAGACCCCAACCATCTTGACCCAACTGCCAGTAGAAGATTTAGAGGAAGACATGGATAAGAGTCACACAGGATGACAGAGAATAGATGTATTATCTTCTGAATTCCTGGAGGAAGTACCAACATCAATGATATCATAGATCACTGTAATATCAAAGTACCTACTTTAACGTTAATACCTAGAAGTTAGAGAGTGATTTAAGCTTTGCAAAGGATTTTCAAGCATTTTCCATTTGGCATCCACAATAACACTGTTAGATAAGTGATAACACTGTCTTATGGATGAGAAGACTGAGTCAAAGAGAGGTTAAGTGATTTGTCTAGGGTTACACAGCAAGCTGAGGCAAGACTTGAATTAAGGTCTTCCTGATTAGAAGAATTTTTAAAAACTCTGCAATTACCATTGTGCTGTTAACACTTCCTCTGATGAGGATTGCAAAACCATGTCTTACTGGTCCAAGGACTTCCCACTCAAGCCTTTGCAATGAATTATTACAATAAAAGAGCATTAATGATTTGTAATTGTCTCCTTTGACTTCTTTGGGCTTGTCTAGGTTGCTCTTTAGTTGTCAGACACAGTTTTTCATTGGGCTTCACCTCAAAGTCTTTTCAGATGGTTAAAAATTTCCAGGATTTGCTGCTTTATGCAGTAGTCTTCAGTAACCAGTTCATTGATGGAAAGCAATTAGGCATCTGAATGGGAGGTTAATAGAAGAAAGTACCAGGGGGCGGAGCCAAGATGGCAGCATAGGAGCAGCACGGTACCACAACTCCCACACAGCCACATCAAATACCCAAAAAATATGACCCTAAAGAAATTCTAGATCTCTAAAACACACACAAATATACTTTCTGCTGAAGGCAGCTCAGCTAGGAGGGATTATCTCAGCTCTGGGAGCTGAAACCAGCCTAGCCTGAAACCGTGGCTTTGCCCTGGGGGTGGCTGGACAAGCTGAGCCCAGCCCCAGCTGGAACTTCAGGACAGCACTTCTATGGCAGCTGTGGCAGTTTCCAGAGTAATCAAGCCAAAAAAAAAGGACTAAGTGAAAGGTCAGTGGAACTCGGCTAAAACTGGGGGAGAAAAGAGGGTCTGGCCAAACTGCCTCCAGGGCAAGGAAGGGGCACAAGTGGTGGCCCTGCAGCCGCCTCCACATTGCTGCTTCAGAGTTCCCAGCCCGCAGACTGCAGGGGGGCCAAGTGATTGTTCAGAGGCCAAGTACTATTGCATTGAGCAGCCTGGATCCGGATTGTGGTCTTGGGTGGTGGTCCTGGGGTGCGTTTTCAGTGAGCCAAAGCTGGTGGGTGCTGCAGTAGCCTCCTAAAAGCTCTGGCACCTGGCAAAACCTCAGTGATTTGGGACAGAGCCTTCCCCTCTGGAGGCAGAGTTCCACAGAGCTAAAAAACCATTGACTGGCTACCATGAACAGGCAAAAGAAGCAAAGTAAGAATAGCAACCAAACTCTAGAATCCTCCTTTGGGAAAAAGAAGGATCAAAGCAGGGAACGGGAGGAAGACAACACAGTAAGAACTCCCACACCAAAAGCTTCCAAGAAACACAAAGAATGCCTAAAAGCTAGAGATCATCGTAAGAAGGATTTTCAAAACCAAATGAGAGAAGTGGAGGAAAAACTGGGAAGAGAAATAAGAATGATGCAAGAAAATCATGAAAAGAAAGTCAACAACCTGACTGAAGAAATTAACACCTTAAAAAATAGATTAATTCAAATGGCAATAGAAGCCCCAAAAGCCAATGAGGAGAAGAATGCCTTAAAAATTGACTTTGCCAGATGGAAGAAGAATCTCAAAAGCTTTCTGAAGAGAATAATTCCTTCAGAATTAGAGTGGAGCAAATGGAAGCAAAAGACTTTATGAGAAATCAAGATACTGTAAAACAGATCCAAACAAATGAAAAAATAGAAGGCGATGTGAAATATTTCCTTGAAAAAACCAATGACCTGGAAAACAGATCCAGGAGAGACAATTTAAAAATTACTGGAATAC
>CM053582.1:414782748-414800181 GCA_028627135.1 Pseudochirops cupreus
CCCAGGATCTAGCAGCTTCTACATTAAGGGACTGAAGGGCCTGGAATATGATATTCTGGAGATCAAGGGAGGTAGGATTAAAACCAAGAATCACCTACCCAGAAAAATTGACTATAATGTTCCAGGGGAAAATATGGTCATTTAGTGAGGTGGAGGACTTTCAAACATTCTTGCTGAAAAAAGCAGAACTGAAAAGAAAGTTGACACTCCAACACAAGAAGCATGAGAAGATAAACATGGAAAAGAAAACATAAGGAATTTATGAACTATTTACATGCCAACATGGAAAAGTGACAATCGCAACTGATGAAACTTTTCTCAGTATGAGAATAGGTGAAGGGAATACAAATGTGTAAGTACATACACATACACATATGTCTATATAGGAGGGTTTATATATGCATACAAGCACATATCTGAGTATGTGTACATATGAATACATAGAGGACACAAGATCAATTGAATAGGAAGGGACAATATTCTAAAAGGTGAAATCCTGAGGTGGGATAGGATTAGAATGAGAGGAGATAGGGAGAGATAGAATGGGATTAATCATCTCATAGAAGAGGCAAAGGATAATTGTTACAATAGAGAGGGAGAACAGGAAGGCAAAAGGGAAAGAGTGAACCTTACTCTCACTGAACTTAGCTTAGGGAAGGAATGACATAAACTCTAAACTCAGTATCTCACCACACAGGAGAGTAGGGGAAATGGGGATGAGAGGTGGGATGATGGAGTGGAGGGTAGGGTGGGGGGCAGGGTTGATGGAAGTAAACACTTCTGTAAAGGGACAGGGACAAGGACAGGGTAGAGAATAGAACAAGGGCAGGGAGATGGGATAGGAAGGAGCGACATATAATTAGTCTCTCACAATATGCCCACTGTGGAGAGGTTCTGCCTAATTACACATGTACAGCCTGTATTTAATTTCTTGTTCTTCCAGTGGAGGTGGGTGATGAGGAAGAAAAAAAAATCTAGAATTTAAAGTTCTATAATCAAATGTTAAAAATACATATGTGTATACATGTATACAATTATTATTATCATTATTATTAACTACATCCAACTGGGACTTAAGAAACACAGCAATTATGGTAGGGAGATCCATCCTGCCCTACTGGAAAGTCAGAGAGGTGATGGGGGAAGACATAGGAGAGAATAGATTGGGGGAGGGATTATACAATGGGATGGCTGTTTTGGGGTGGTGGGTAGGGGAAAGATGGGGAGAAAATTTGTAACTCAAAATCTCGTGGAAATGGATGATGTAAACTAAAATTAATTTTAAAAATGTACCTATGTAGTAGGTAAATGAACACATTAGAGTCTATCCTCTTGAACATATGATCATAGGATGATGGATGTAGAGTTAGAAGGGGCCTCTGAGTGCATCTGGTCCACTCCCCTTCTTAAAACAGATAAGTAGGCAGAAATCCATGGAGATTAAGTGCCTTACCCAAAGCCACACAAATAATTGGCATGATAGGCATCTCTAGAATATGAAAGCAGGTCCTGAAAACAGGACCAAAGACAGCTAGGTGTTGAAGTAAATGGAATGGGTCTGAAGTCAGGAAGAACTGAGTCTAAATCTAGCCTCAGAGACCTAATAGCTGTGTAAGCCTGGACACGATAAGTAACTTTTGTTTGCCTCAATTTCCTCAATGGTGAAATGGGGATAATAAGTACCTCACAAGGTCATTGTTAGAATTAAAAGGGATAATATTTGCCAAACACTTTCCAAACCTTAAAACTCGACATAAATGTTGCTGACTAGCTGAGGTATTTAATAGTAATTATTATTATTATTAACTTGCATTTATGTAAAATTCAAAGTCTTCACAGTTTTATGTGTATATTCCATGTTTTGAACCTCACAATAACCCAGTAATTTGGATATTATATTGTTATTCCCATTTTATAGATGAGGAAAAGCAAGGTTAAATGACCTACTTGGCATCTAACTAGTGAAGTGGTATCCACATCCATGTCTTACAGTATGTCCAGTATGTTACATGCTATATAACAAGTGAGTTCCTAAGCTAAGGCTTTCTAAAATGACTAAAGTGACTATGGGATATCTTGGGCAAGCTATAAACTAAATCAGTAGAAATTGTAGATGTTTGGGAGTAAGCTACAGATTAGAAGATAGAACCTCTGTGCTTTTCCAAAAATTTACACAAACACATCCCAATAACCCTGTCTTAGGCTACAAGGCAGGAATCAAGTCTGAGGAAGCAATTAAGATTTCAAAGGGAAAAAAAAACATTCAAAGGGAGTGTTTTTAGCCTGTATAGCAACAGAATGTCAAATCTCTGTTGGGTGGGCCATGTAGATGAATCTATCTCACATAAGTAGCTAGACTATAATTTTTTTTTAATTTTTTGTGTAACCAAAGTATTTGGTGACATGATATCTGTTAGCTCCCTACACGTATGACTGCCCAGGCCATGGTGCACAGTGCCTCCTTAGACCTGATGCTTCTCCCACATGGTAGAAGACTGTAGAAGACAATAGCCACCACTGTGAGTAACAACACCTCCATGATGAAAAGGGACACAAATGAGAGTCTTAATGATTGACAACCAGAAACAACACGGACTACCAGCATGTATGCTTACTCTAATTAAACTTACATCTTTATAAGTTCAGAAACCCATTATAACATAATCCCTTGACTTCTGTCAGGTCAGTTATTTGAGCCATCCAGACACTTAGGTTTAGGAAGGCTCTCTATGTGTCTTGGCCAAATGTCTGGAAATCATCGTTGAAATGGTATAAAAACATATTAGGATACAATGAAGAGTAAAACCTCTTATGTAATTTTAAGATATCTGCAAATATTTCATAATTAGGCATTAAAACAGATTTTTATTTTGTTGGGCAAAGAATAGAACTTCCTAGGGAAGATACCCCCCTCAAATAAAAATAATAATAATGATAATAATAGTAATAAAACTTAATCATGAATGATGGAAGTTTTGATCAGAGTAGAGTGGTGTTCATTAATAAACTAAAACTGAGTATAAATTACCTCTCTTATCAGAGAAGAGTCATACTTCAGTGGTTTTAAGAGGAAATGGAGATGTTGGGTTATAAATTCTTTACCTGCTCTGTGAAAGATTGACTGTTTGACCTGGGGCTGGTCCCTTAATAGGTGATAGGTGGATAGTTCCCAAAAAGCTAATTTCAGAGTTATTTTGTAGCCTGAAGTGATTAGTAGATTTAACAGTACAAGGTGTACTACACAAGTGAAATGAGGGGTGACAGTGGAGTTGGATGACCTCCTCCAAGCAGATAAAGCAAATTGTCAGGATTCAGGTTCATTAGATGAAACTCTTTCATGAGGGGCAGGTCACCACTGGTCTCTCTGACACCTGTGTCATGGTAGTATAAGTGCTGGATTTGGAATCAGAAAACCTGCATTCAAATTTGGGCTCTTCTATTGACTCTTTGTGTGACATTATGTCAGTCTTCTAAAATCTCTGGGCCTCAAATTCTTCATCTGTAAATCAAGTGCTTTGGACTAAATAACCTTTAAGTCCCCTTCCAGTTCTAAATTGCTAATCCTATCATAATACTCACTAAAAGTACAATTTATAATACAGATCACTAGCAATCTATGTCAAGCTTCTCTCTAGGTCAGGCATTCTTAAGCTCTTTTTTTTTTTAACATAATGGTCCTTTTTGGCAGTCTTGTAATGCCCATAGATCCCTTCTCAGAATAATATTTTCAAATTTATTAATAAAAATACAAAGGAACATAAGGAAATCATTTGTATTAAAACAAATAGGATGCCCTGAGATCTATCCATGGACCTTATGAGTCCAGAGTAAGAAAGGGTAAAAAGCTATTTGGGATGAAGAGTTTAATACCAGTAAACAGATCCCTTGTAAGATGGCACAATGGACAGAGTTCCAGGCCTGGAGTCAAGAAGAATCATTTTCCGGAGTTCAAATCTGACTTCAGACATTTTTTAACCCTGTTTGCCTCAATTTCCTCATCTGTAAAATGAGCTGGAGAAGGAAATAGCAAACCACTTCAATATCTCTGTCAAGAAAACCCAAAATAGGGTCATAAAGAGTCAGATATGACTGAAAAATGACTGAACAACAAAGATGATGCATAAACAACCCAACCACGTCAGGTTTAAAGAATATCAGCTGGTCGTAGACTGAGAATAGGGTCCTAAGATCATAGATTGGGAGGTGGAAAGGAATTCAGGGGCAATCTAATTCAACCCCTTCATTTTGCAAGTGAGAAACCTGAAATCAAAGAAAGGTAAAATGATTGACCAAAAGTTATTCAGGGAAAACACATTGAATTCTTGATCTGAACACAGGTCCTTCGACTTCAGAGGCAGCATTCTTTCTGCTTTACTGTGCTGCTTCTCCCATGTGATTTTTAAGGCAAATATAAGCTACAGTTATTGTCTTCAAAGAGATAACAATATCATAGAGTAAAGAGGACATTAGGTTGGGAATTGCCTGACCTAGTTTAGTACCTTAGCTTCACCACTAAGTTTATGACTTTGGGCAAGGCATGACCTCTCTGTACCTCCAACTTTAGAAGATGGGAGATAATTCTCACTTCTGGGTATATTGTGGAGGTATAACTAGGATAAATGAGATAACACTTATGAACATACTCTCCACTTTTTGAAAGTTTCTGTATAGAATCCAATATTTTATAACTGCCTTAAATTCATTTGCCTGAGGGTCCAGCAGGAAATATGCCAAAATACCTGGCTTAATTCCAGTAACTGAGAGATCTTAAAATGGCAGGAAAACTCAAAATTATCACTTCTGACCCCAACCTCTCTTGCCAGCCCTCTAAGAGAATTGTCTAAAATTGTTCAGGAGGAAGAATAATTTGCTTTTACAATCTACTGGGCCAGAACTTGGGGTGCGGGAGTGGGGGTGGAGGAGGGTATCAAAAGGAAACATAAGCAACTTGATGACCCCTGATGTCACTGTTGGACAACTCTTGGTGACTTCCCACCCCAACTTCTGAGGCTGCCCTAGAGACACAGGAAAGTCTGAATTATTTTGTTTACTCATTCGTGTGTGTTATTATATTAATTCAGTTTGGGATTATTGTTTTATTGTGAAATAGCATCTTTTCAGGCTCAAGACTGTTCAGCTGCATGATGGTGAGGCTGTCTTCCTTTCTCATTAGGATAACCTCATTTCTCTAGCCCTTGTTTACTTCACTGATTAGTTTTCCATCCAAATATTGTCCTATCAGGGGAGTTTGCTTTCCTAATGCTTCATATCAGAAAACAAACTTCACCCTCTTGAGAAACTGTATATTTAAATACTTCACCTTATTTACCTATTCTTGCTATTCTAAAAAGTATAGGCTGTTGAACTCATATTCTTAATCAAAGAATATCTTCTGTCTGTGGTTCTCATTTCTTTCTTTTCATTTCTGAAGTCTGCATAACTATTGGTACTAGTTGATATCTTTAAAATAAGAATTTCTTCACCAGGGACTTTTCTTTATTGTATCACTATTGTAATTAATAGAGAGTTCCAGATTAAAACTCAGATGAAGACAGAACAATAAGCTATAAATAATTTATCTAATCATCTTGTTATTATGCATGTAATGGGACTCATTAGACCTAGAATGTGGGTAGGTGTTTGTGAGAGCCTTAGCTGAATATACTGCATTCCTCATTTCCAAGCATAGGTCTTCTTCCTAGGTCTTCTGGTGCTCTTCAAGTCTCACCCTTTCTTTTGGAACATTTTGTATGTAACATGATCCATGAGAAAGAAAAGGTAACTTTGAGAATAGCTCAAATAGCTCTTTCCCAATTCACTTGTTCACTTTAACAAGTGAATTGATATAGGAAGGATTTATTGAGGACTTGCTAAGCACAAGGCAGTATGAAAGATGCTAGAACAAAGGACAAAAAGATGAGACAGTTCCTGCTCTAAAGCTTTATCCAGTCTCTTGAGGTGACGGTGCAGGGATATAACATGCACAGACATCATTAAATGCAAAGTTTATCTCTTGTCCTTGAGGACCCTGAAGCCTCTAGCATCACATGGACTAGATTCAATGCTTCAGACCTAAGCTAAAAAGGTGATTTCTTCTTTTTGGTGCGTTGCTTCCATCTGTAAAAATTCTAATTATACTTGCACTATAACTTGTACCTAGATCTCCCCAAATAACAGTAATAGACTCTCTTGCTACTATATATTTTTCAAATTCCCAAACGCAAATCGAGCGCAAGAAAACCTTTATTTCACACATATATCTCAATGTAAAAGATTCAAAGGAGTCATAGGAGCCCCCAAACAGATGCAGAACTGCCTAATGAATTAAAATAACCTATTGGCTCACCTTGGAAGGAATTGAGCATGGGGTTGCTAATACAGTAACTCTCTTACATTCTAGGAAGTCTTTTTTTTCCTCCAGTCCCTATCACCAGCATGGAACCTTCACTATTCGAATAACACAGTAGGTTTTATTTCCAAGTTGATCATGAGTGTGGAACTCCTTGGCAATTCTCTTCCTTACACAAGGACCACAATGAATTAGGAAAGTCTTTCTCTAAGTAGATCAGATGTTTTGAACCACGTGTGGACACGCACACGTGTGTGTGTGTTCCTGCATTTGGATTGCATCAATTTTTATAAAAGAATACCAGGTCTTAAAACCCATCACTCAATTCTGAGGAAAAAAAATGAAAAAAGAATGGCAGATAGGTCCTTAATAGAATACGTTTTCAACTTTCTGTTACTGGTATGTATCCTTAGGGTGCATAACTCAGGAACTAGAGGCCCTTAATTGGACATTGGATGTCCTTAGACTAATGGGAATTGGGGGCTCTCTCTGTATTTGGAACAGCCAAAGCACAAAGTATGAAGTCAGAATAGCCATGAAGAATGTCAGCAGAGGGACATAATGGTTATAATTCTCAGGGCTCTAGGAATAACAGTGAATATTTTTCTCGTATCCACAATATCAACATGCTTTCCTAATTCTTCTGGCCAGAAACATATAGTCAGAGGAAACTTTGAGTGACCTAATAGAAGTTTTCAAACTTATGAAATTGATTTGTAAATTTCATAGCTGACACATCAGTGACCCTAGTGCAGAGGTCAGAAAGCAAAATGAATATGCTTTTGAATGAACTGGTGATCTTCAGAAACTTTGCTGGGGAAAATGTTTGAAGCAAAAAGTATAAACTCAAAGATGACCTGCACTTTTGTTTATGATGTTGGAGGGGATATGAGAGAATGGTGGAAAGCAGATTATCCAAAAATGTGTTCTTGTTATTGCCACAGGTTTTACTCAGGAAGAACTCAAAGAAATTGAAATTAATCAACCTTCAAATTGCTCCTATCGAGCCATTTTAGCAGATATTGCTATTAGAGAAAGAGATTTTTTGGGAAGAGGTACGAGAAGTCACTCAAAACCCATGGTAATTAAAGGGACAGACAAAACACAATGAAAGAATACAGTGTTTTTGTTGTTATCATTTGCTTTATTTTATTTTATTTTATTTTATATTTTCTCCCCAATATAAGTCACAACAATTCAATTAAGCTAGAAGATATTTCTTTAATAAAGGCAATTCATTTGAGCTGTTATTGTGATTGTTGCCAAGATGAAAAAAAAAGGGTATTGGAAAGAGACTTTTCTGTAGCTCCAGTTCTACATTTTCTTTTTAAAATATAATTTAAAATGCATATTTAAAATATAATTTTATTTGTTTCATTAAAATATTTTCCATTTACATATACATATTAACATTCATTTTTGAAAATTTTGAATTCCAAATTCTCTCTTGCCCCTCCTTGAGTAGGCAAGCAATATGATATTGATTATACATGTGAAATCATACAAAAGACATTTCCATATTATCCATGTTGCAAAAAAAAAATACATATTAAAAAAAAACAAGAAAAACAAAGCCTAAAAAAGTATGTATTGATTTGCACTCAGACATCATCAGTTCTTTCTAAAGCATTATTCATCTTGGGTGCTTGGGAATGGTCTTGGATCATTTTGTTGATGAGAGAAGCTAATTCTTTCACAATTCATTATCCTTACAACATTACTGCTACTGGGTTGAATGTTATTTTGATTCTTATCATTTTACTTTGCATCAGTCCATACAAGTCCAAGTTTTTCTGAAACCATTCTGCTCATCATTTCTTATAGCTATTTCAATTATATGCCACAATGTGTTCAGCCATTTCTCAGATGATAAGTATTCCTTCAATTTCCTATTCTTTGCCCTTGGATATAGCTCTACATTGTTCTCCAGATTAGTTGGACTGGTTAACAGTTTCACCAGCAGTATATTAGTGGTCTCTTTTGTCCACATCCCCTCCGAGAGTCATCATTTGCTGTTTCCGTCATGGTAACTAACCTGAGAGATATGAGATTGTACTTTTGAGTTGTTTGAATTTGCCTTTCTCTAATCAGTAGTGATTTAGATCATTCTTTCATGTGACTTTTGATAGCTTTGATTCCTTCTTCTGAAAACTGCTTGTTTATATCCTTTTACCTTTTGTTCTTTTCAAAGAATTTTGTTACATTTTTCTACTTATCATTTTAATAAAGGGTCTGATAATTCTAATTCTTTCTGAAGTTTTCCCCAAATAAAAATGGGTGTTTTATTTTGTTAAAATCCTTTTCTGCATCTCTGGATATAATCATGTGGTATTTGTTGTTTTTCTTATTGATATGGTCATTTGTGCTTCTAGTTTTCCTAATATTGAATCAACTCTTTATACTTGGCTTAAATTCCACTTGGTCTTAGAGTATAATTTTTGTGATATATTGTTATAACCTCCTTGCTAGTATTTCATTCAAAAATGTTTGCATTGAGATTCATTAAGGAAATTGGTCTTCTGAAATTGGTTTTCTTTTTTTGTTTTTGTTTTTACTCTTCCTATTTTAGGCATCAAAATCATATTTGTGCAATAAAAGAAACTTGCTAGGACTCCTTCTTTTATTACTTTTTCAAATAGTTCATATAGTCTTGAGATTAATTGTTCCTTAACTGTTTGGTAGAACTTACTTACAAATTCAATTTGTCTTCATTGTTTTTGTAAGAAGCTCATTTGTAACTTGTTCAATTTCTTTTTTCTAAAACAGGATTATTTAAGTATTCTATTTCTTCTTCTATTAATCTGGGCAGTTTACATTTTTGAAAATATTTGTAGATTGTCAGCTGTCCTGGCTTATATTTGGGCAAAACAACTCCTAATAGTTGCTTTAATATGATCTTCATCATGGCATATGCTCTCTTCTCACTTTATTGCCTTGCAATTTGATTTACTTCTACTTTTAAAAAATGAAAGTAACCACTGATTTATAATTTTTTAAATAAAATCAACTCCTAGTTGTATCTATTGGTAATTTTTTTTTACCTTTTTCAACCTTTTTAAAAACCTTCTTAATCTCTCATTTTTTAACATTTTCATTTTATTATATAATTTGGGATTATTATTATTTTTTCAAATTCTTTTAGTTATATGTCTAATCCATTTATCTACTTCATTTCATTCTTACATCACTTTCATTTGTTCATATATCAATTCATTGATTTACATCTAATTAATAGATTGCAATTGATACTACTCCACAGGTCACTGTACTCCCTCTTGACTGAAAGTCTGCTCTTAAACTGTTACCCAGAAGTGCATATAGCAGTGGCGTTACCGAAACTGGTGCCAGTCCTGCATTCAACACTAGGACTAATGTACCATTCCTTCCAACCTCCTAAATTGTCTGGGCTGGAACAATATCTTACCCTGACTTTTTGTTGGTTTTACCACTCCCAAATTTGATTTGA
This sequence comes from Pseudochirops cupreus, assembly GCA_028627135.1. Lineage (NCBI taxonomy): Eukaryota > Metazoa > Chordata > Mammalia > Diprotodontia > Pseudocheiridae > Pseudochirops > Pseudochirops cupreus. Next base: position 414,792,564 of record CM053582.1, read on the forward strand.
CATAAAGTTGTTTGGAGGGGAATGTTGGAAGACTTTGTCTGAGTGTTTCTTCTACTCCACCATCTTGGCTCTGCCCTGGAAGAGTCCTGTATTTTCTGTTACTTAAAGAACGTCTCTACATACTATTATCAGTTCCTAAACCTCAACATTTATGGTCCTTTAAATCAAACAATTAATAAATCAACACATTTATAACCTTACTAGGCACCAGGCACTGTTTCAGGTGCTGCGTATAAGGGTATAAAGAATGAAAGTATAGCTACTCAGAAGGAGCTATACAGATTATACCAGGAGAAAACACCAATATACACAGACTAAATATAAATAGGGTAAAGATAAAGTAGTTGGATAGTTTGTATCTTTAACTTTGATTGAGTCTTTTTTCAAGATGTCTCTAAAACCATCTGTTCTTTATTTGCACTTCCCTCTAGGACAAAATTACTTCAATTCTAGATACCTGGGGCAGGGGGCGGGGGAGGGGAGGGGCGATGTTTATAAACTGTCCTTGTTTTCAATCTATCTACCTTCAATGAATTCTGCATGTCACCACTAGCCTAATTTATCTAACACACAGCATTCATCATTTCCCTCTTCTATCAAATGTTGATCAGATCAAATCTAAGATCCTGATCTTGGCATTAAAATCCTCCATTTACTGATTCTGTTATCTTCCCACACTTGTGTCACTACCCTTCAATACAAACTGTTATTATCAGTCTACTGTCCTAATACCATATATATTCCATGACAATTACTAATTTCTATATCTTTGCTGTGAATCTTGTTAAAACCTTCACTCATTTGATCCAAATTCTATAGTCCATTTAATACTTAGCTCCAAATACATCTATTCTAGATTTTCCTGAACTAACTTCACACCCACAATGACTACACTCATCCTTTGAAAAAAAAAATCTATCTACACATATCCATATATATATATATATATATATATATATATATATATATATTCACACATACACACAGACACATATATATGTGTGTGTATATGTATATATAAACACACAGATACACACATATGTATAGATTTATATACATATAAATGTATATATGGTACTTATATCACTATGATGTGTTATAGAGTGACTTCATATGTTTCACGTATCTTATCAAGTCCTACTTGAATGTAGACTTTTCAGCAGTAGAAAATGCACCTTTTTCCCCTTATTTTTTTTTTCCATAAACCTAGTTAACTGATCTGTTAGTTGCTTAATAAATGGTTGTGAAATGAATGAACAAATGAATGAGTTCATGAAAAGTGAATTTAAAAAGAAAAGAAATGTAAATATATTAAGAGAAATTTGGACATTATTGATTTGCCTAGTTATCTAGATTTTGGAATATCCATAAATATTCTTCTTAGTGAACTTTGAGTATATTTTGCTATGTTCTTGGATGGATACTTGTAATGACAAGCAGTGAAGTGCTTGGCACCTTGTTTCAGCTATTTAATTTATTTAATTAGCTCCTTGTTCAGTTCAAGTTTTTTTTTGAGTCTTGCCCTGATTATGTCAAGTCTTTGTTAAGAAACAGAACTTGTGAAACCCATATTGGGAGGAACTTACTGATGCAATAGGAAGGGGCAAAAGAGTGAAGAGCTAATAACCATATATAAAGAGACGCCCAAGCTGGGAGAGAGCAGAACTGAGAAGGGAAATGGTTGTGAAGGCCAGAACCCTGTTTGTCTGGTCTGTGTTGATTTTTGTTTGTGATATTTTGTGCAGAAGCCCTGGGACCTTACTGGAAGCCCTGAAAGAGGATTTTCTTGTTATCTGTTTACAGAAGTCCTGGAGGAGGATTTCAGAGAACCATTTCCTGGGACCATACTGATGATGTGTTTTGAGTTCTCAGATCTTGTTTGTGGGTCTGTGTTGATTTCACAGGCAAATAGTAAACTGATAATGGTGCCAGCAATGTGTGTGAATGTTATTGTGGCTCTGTTAAGCTCTGTCTTCCCAGAACAGAAACTGTGAAGGACTTGAGGTGAACTGGATACGGTGGACTTTGATATGGAACTAGACAAGGAACTGAATGAGGAGCTAGACTAGGAGCTGAGAGCTGCCCACCCGTGAATCCAGGTGACAGTAGGGATATTCAGGGAGGAGCTAGACCCATGGAAGTAAAACCATGGAATTTAAGAGCTGGCCTGGAGTCAAGTTGAAAAGACCTCTCCTTGGGTACTTAATGCTGCCTGAGATCATGATTTACTGTGGCCTGGGGGTGGGAGAACTTTGTACTCTATACCTTGTATCCCTTAAGGATAATTGAGTTAAGGATGATTGGAAACTAATCTCCAATCAAGAACAAAGAAGACTTTTTGACTGAGAGGTTAAGACAATGTGACCTAGGGGTAGAAGTTAGACCTTTGTACTTTTTGTCCTTTAAGGAGACTTTCTCCTTAAGGATGATTGAATTAAGGACTTACTCCTTGATATCTTTTGCTTAAAACTATGTGGCCACTTTGGTGAAAACTGTGTGGCCACTTTAGTAATAAGTTGTTATGTTACAACATTGTGAATGTTGTACTTTGGTTTCTATGAATATTTTGCTTTAATTTACTGCTGAATGGAGAGTTCACCATACTATGTGATCAGAACCTTAGAGCTATTCACAGTGGCAGTGCTCTGGAAAGCTGATTGTGCTTGGCTTTATAATACTGTACATTATATAGGGTATCTCGAGTATAGCATTGGCTAAATAATCTATAGACCATGTGCTCAAAGAGATGATACAGCATTCCATTGTGTCTAGTTACAATTTTCAGATAATTTAATAGGATTAAGTTGGGTTTAGGGTTGCATGACTTCTCCAAGTTAGGTCAAGACAAATTCATATAATGTCAAGGTACTGAATAGAATTTCAATGAGCATCATGTGTTGTTCCTCCTTCCCTGCCTCACTAGAAAAATGAAAGTTTCAGCTTCCTCCCAAAGCCATTAGGTATCTATTTGACTTCTGCTTAGTGTAACCCATGCTCGATGAACTGACATGACAGCAGTATGGTTTGCAAAATCTATACATATTATTAAATATTCAATATGAAAAATATGCAGTGTCTCTTTAAAATGAAGGATTGTGCCTTAACTAATTCAAAGCTTAAAGACCATTCATTTTTTTTTTATTTATTCTGTCTCTCTCTGTAAAGATACACCCCTTTTTCCTTATTCCCTAGATGTTATCAGGAATTAATGAGCATCTTTAAACTTATCTACATGGCCTTTTATGCAACTGACTTGGTAGGGTCTATACTTGCTCAGTAAGACTATAAGACAGATCTTGTACTGTGCTTGGGATAATCTGAGAGAATCCAGGGATTTCTGTACCACAAATATAGCTGGATTTTAATGGAGAATTTTTGGCCCAGACCTATGACTTCCAGAGCCTTAAGAAAGTAGAATTAAAAGATATCTAGAAGGAGAAGGCTTTGTGACTTTACACAATGAGGTTGTTTTTTAATTCATAAGGAAAAGAAAAATAGAGGTAGTTGTATGAAAATATTTCAAAGTAAAATTATAATATTTATTTATGTCTATTTGTATTTAAAGTAAACTTGCACAGGTGGGGCAAATTATTGTAACAATTACTTTTAAAATTGCACCAGTAGATGTATTTTTCCGTGGTCTAAATGAAAATAGTACCAGGGGCAGTATTTAAATTGAGATCTTCCTGATGCCAGAGATGGCCTTCTGTTGGTGATGTCATACTATTTTGTTTATCCAATATGAATTGAAAATTTCAAATAACTCCTAATTTTAAGGCAAAAGAAATAGCACAATCCTAGGTTTTATAGTTTTTGTTTAAATAATGTATTTGAAAAATTTTAAAGCTTAAGCTTTTCCTCTATCATGGTCTCTCTTTTCACTCACACCTGCTCCCTAAGTTTAAGTTGAAGCATTTAAATTTTGTAAAATTCTTCATTTATGTCTTTCAATAAAGTTCACAAGGTCCTCCTTGCCAAATGAATCCAAAAACATAGTTTGAGTGCACATTATTTGCAGTTGGATAGCTGTCTCTTTGAGAAGCATTCATTCAATTATAGTATACAGCCTACAGCAATCACCCTTTTCCAGGGGCTAAGAAATATTAAGGATACAGAGCATTCTGTTTTGGAGATACTGAATCTTATTCTCTTAAATCTCAACTTCATCAAATAGTGAGGTTTAAGGACTCATGACCAGGACACTTATTTTCTCCCATTGTGTGGAAAGGCTAAGAGCAATTATTTACAACCTCAATTACTATAATAGTGCAGAAGCTAGCTTCCATGTCTAAATATGTAGCCCTAGTCTCTCCCAGTTCCGAATAACTTTCAATTAGACATTCCTACAAGCATAACACAAGATTTATCCAAAAGAGAGCTAATTATATATGCTTCCCTCACACATATTTCATTAATTAACTCTATGACTTTAATACACTTGCATCTCACCTGGTTTCTTTAACATTCAGTTCAAGAACCTTCTTCACCATGAGGCCTTTCCTGGTTCTGACATAGTTTGGGGTTTCTGGAAATCACAAAGTATCAGGGCAGCATCCTCCTGGAATGGATTCACAGGCTCAAAACTTTCTTCCAGTCAAGGAGCAGTTTATTGTAACACCAAAAGAAGTGGGCAGGGTTCCTAGTGAACTTGAAATTTCCTGGGTATGAGACTGATGCATATGCAATTTTTTTTTAAAAAGGACAGTGAAAGGATTTGGATGTCATTAAGGAGTAGTAAGTACTCTGGAGTGGGCCAGATACAACAGTGAAAGAAGGCTAATTAGGTGATCTGGATGGGATTAAGACAAGTAGTCTAAAATTTGTTTGAGTGGAAAACAAAGGGCAGAAACTCACCTTAGATAAGATCATGTAGGTGGAGTAAATTTTTGATAGGTGTCACTAATGTCCTTCAAATACTGGTCTTTGAACAAGGAAATCTTTCTAGATCTCTGCCATGTGGTTATCAATAGTCATTCCTCTCACTTTGCTTAGGGAGTTTCCTCAATCAAGAGTTTCTTTTACTAAGAATCACAGTTCCAGTCCTTATGCACATCCCTTCAAATACCAGCAGAATCAGAATCCTGAGTAACTTTACAAGATGATAATTAAAGTTCCTTTTACCCTCAACTTTTAATGATTCATGGTTTCCTCAGAACTAGAGGCCTTCAAGCCAAGGCTAAGAAAACCATTTGTCAGAAATGTCAGATGGAGCCTTCTGTTTATGTAGTAGAATCAATGAATCCATCTCTGAGATCCTTTGATGCTATAACTTTGTGTTGAATATCATAGGGATAGAAGTATGACTCTGGAATTGAAGCCTTCAGTTAAGTTCCTGATGCATGCTTGCTGCCTGTTTTACCTTTAAAAAATCATTGAATCTTCCTCAGCCTCACTTTACATACATAAGATGAGAGGAAGAAACTAAAAGGTATTCCTGGCTCCCTTACAACTCTGGATTTCTGATCATATGTTCCTCGGAGACCTGAAAGAATGACCAGATTTTTTTTTTTAAGAAAGAAAAGAACTTGCCATGTCTAATATGACAGAGAAAGAGACAGAACAATTTCTACTAAATATGATTTTTTTTCAGAAGTGTGGAATCAGTCAAATATGCCAAGAAGATATTAATGTTTCAGTGCTTAAGTCGTCTTTTATTAATAGAAATTTAGGCTAAAGTGAAAAAGTTTTTATCTCAATATGTGGGAAAAAATTCTCAGGATTCTTACCCTCCAGAGGTAACAGTTACCTCTAGGTTGAGATCCCTTCTCTATTCCCATAGTCCTTGTGAGTGTAAGTTTTCTTTACATTGAACAGACGTGGTTCTACAAAAATATAACAGAAGGAAATTCCAAAACAAGGAGTGGTGCATGCCTGCTTCACTTCAAGAAAAAATCACAAATGTTAGAATTGCAGAGGGCAGTGGCAATCAGTGTCCAATGATGACAGAGAACAGGTTTCAAAACTGTACTATCATAGAATCTAGAGTTGTAAGTGACCTTTGAGAATATTATAGTGGATCAATTGCTGGAAGTGAGGAACATCTGGGATTAAATACTGCCTCTGATGCATACTGTTTATATAATTGTACATTTCATTTAGACTCTCTGAGCTTTGGTTTCCATATTTTACAAAATGTAAATGATACTTGTAGGATCTAATTCACAAGGTTGTTGTGGGAATTAAATGAAACAATTATCTAAACAAAACACTTAAAAAACCTCAATAGTGATACAGAAATGTCAGCTATTGTTATTAATGGTATTCCATTCAATTTATTCATTTTACTTATAAGGACCAAAGAAGTTATGTTATTTACCCATGGTTAGAAAGTTAGAATCTAATGAATCAAATAAAATGATGCATATAAACTTTAAAGAGTTATATAAATGCTGCTGATTATTATGTATGTGATATAGTAGAGAGAGAATAAGTCAGATTATATGTTCATATTTCTCCTCCTCAAACATATTATTTGTGTGACTTTAGTCAAGTCACTCAAACTCCTACTGCCCAAGGACACTTTTTACAGTCAAAGAGATGATGATGATCTGAATGCATAGGCAGAGTTTCCACACTGGTAGTTCCTTGTAACAATGAGAACTCAGTTCTTTGAAAAAATTCTTTTTTTATTATTAAAATATTAATAAGTGAGGGCAATTATAATTTTCTTTTCAGGATACTCTTGGAGTTGCCCCATTGGAAGTTCCTTATAACAATGAAATCACAGGTTATAAAAATTATTATTAAAATGGTAATAAGAGTTAGGAAAATCATAGTTTTCTTTCAAAGCTACTCTTGGTAATGTGTATATTAAAGATTGCATGCAAAAGAAATTGTTGAAACTCCAGTGACATCCAAATTCCATAAAGTTCTGATTTGGAAGATCTAAACTTTCCCTGTTTTCCCAAAAAGGGGAAATCAAACAAAGTAATAGGGATATTTAAATAGTTTTGTGCCAGGCACTCTACTAGACACTAATCATATAGATTTAAAGAATAAACCATGACTATTGTAAAGAGAGCTTATATCCTATCTGGAAAGAAAACATACAAATGTAAGCTTATGTAGAATGCATACAGAATGAATACAAAATAATACAAGGCAACTGGAGTGGATGGCACTTGCAGTTGGAAGGTTCAGGAACAGTTTCATGCAAAAGGCTCTGCTCAAGTTTCAGTTTGAAAGAATAGAGAGATTTTATGAGACAGTGCTGAGGAGGAGGGAGTATATTTTGACCATGGGACACAGTTAGTAAAAATGCACAGAGGTGACAGATAAAGTACCTTGTATGAGAACACGGAGAAGGCTCATTCAATTTGATCATAAAATATAAGAAGGAAGGTACTGGGGAAATTTAAGTAGAAACTAAACTGAAAAGTTTAAAAGTTTAAAAGTTTTTTAAAAGTTTAAAAGTTTTATTCAAAATGTGTGTGTGTATGTACATATATATATATATATATACATATACACATTTTAAATATATATAGTATGTATATATGTGTGTGCATATATAGGTCTGCATGCATGTATGTATATGTATGTATACATGTATGTGCATGTATATATGCATGATGTATGTGTGTGTATATACACATATATACACGGTATATATATACAT
>CM053582.1:414808944-414826673 GCA_028627135.1 Pseudochirops cupreus
CTGAATTCCAGTCCTATATTTTCAACTGACTATTGGATATTTCTATCAGGATGTTTCATAATTGGATATTTCTATCAGGATGTCTCATAATTCTCAGCATCAGTAATTCCAAAATGGAGCTTATCTTTATCTCTTAAACTTACCCTTCTTCCAGGCTTCCACATTTCTATTGAGATCACCTAATTTTTTAACCTTTCAGTCATTCTGGACTTGTCTTTTTCCCTTACTATTTTTCAATAGTTACCAATTATTTTCATTCCAATGACTCTGTCCCTATTTTAGGGTGCATTCTTCATCTCTTAACTAGACTATTGTAAATGATTTCTAATTAATCTTCCTTGCTGTTAGTCTTCCCCATCTCCATTCCATCTTCTGACAGGTTTCTAAATTAATATTCCTAAAAAAAAAAAGGCCTATTAAACCACTAACTTAATAAAAATAGCATTGACTCATTGTCTCAAGGTTAAAATATATGCTTCAAGGTCAAGTATTTAAAGTTCTCTACAACGTGCCTTCCACGAACCACTATTTGACAAAAATATTATTGTGCCATAAGAAATAATAAGCAAGATGGTTTAGAAAAACCTGGGAAGAGGGACAGCTAGTTGGCCCAGTAAATAGAGCTCCAGCCCTGGAATCAGGAGGACCTGAGTTCAAATATGGCCTCAGACACTTGATGCTTACTATCCATGTGACCTTGGCCAAGTCACTTAACCTCAATTGCCCTGCCTTCCCCCCTCAAAAAAAAAAAGGAAAACTAGCAAAAAAAGAAAAAGAAAAACCTGGGAAGACTTATAGGAACTCATGCAAAGTAAAAAGAGTGAGTCCAGGAGAAGAGAGTACGAAGTAATAGCAATATTATATGGATGATCAACTGTGAAAGACTGAGCTATTGCGATCTAGACAACGATCCAAGACATTTCCAAAGAACCCATATGAAAAATGCTATCTACCTCCAGAAAAAGAATCGATGAGCTCTGAATGCAGACTGAAGCTTGTGTTTTAAAAATTATCTTTATTGTTTCATTTTGTTTGTGTCTTCTTTTAAACTTTTTGAACAATATTTTTTAAATTACCCATGTAAAAAAATGTAATGTTCTTTTAAAAATATTTTGAGTTCCATTATGCCCAAAGGGCTGTAAAAATGTGCATGCCCTTTGACCCAGCAATAATGCTTCTGGGGCTGTATCTCGAGATCATAAAAATGGGAAAAAGGACCTGTGTGTATAAAAATATTTATAGCAGCTCAAACTGGGAATGACTGAACAAGTTGTGGTATATGAATGTAATGGAATACTATTATGTTATAAGAAATGATGAATAGGCAGACTTCAGAAAATCCTGGAATGATGTATACGAACTGATGCTGAGCGAATTGAGCAGAATGAGGAGAACATTTTTCACAGAAACAGCCAAAGTATGCCATCACTGATTTGATAGACTTTGCCCTTCTCAGAAAGGCAAGGATCTAAAACAATTTCAGAGGATTCATGGTCAAAGCCATGGTGAAAGCCATCCACATCCAGAGAAAGAACTATGGAGTCATAAAGCAGAGTGAAGCAGATTATTTTCTTTTTTGTTTTGTTTTTTCTTTCTTATATTCTTTCTCATTTGTTATAATTCTTCTATGCAGCATGACCAATGTGAAAATGTGTTTAATAGGAATGTATGTATAGACCCAAATCATATTCCATGGCATCTTAGAGAGGGAGGGGATAGGGAGGAGAAGAAAATTTAAACTTTATGGAAGTGAGTGTTGAAAACTAAAAAATAAATAAGTTCATAATTTTTAGTGAGCTCCAAATTCTCTACCTCCATTTTAACCCCCCCTTCAGTTGAGAAGGCAAGCAAATTGGTATATGTTATACATAAGCAGTTATATGAAACTTTTCCCTATTAGTCATGCAAAAGAAAACACTATTAAAAAAAAAAAAGACAATTTTTTAATAAAAAAAAAGGATGCTTTAATCGGCATTCAGATTTCATAACTTCATTCTCTGGAGGTGGTTATGATTTTCCATTATGAGTCCTTTGGAATTGTCTTAGATCATTATACTGAAGAGAATAGCTAAATCTTCCACAGCTTATTGTCACGCAACATTGTTGTAACTATACAACAACTATTGTTGTATCAGTTCACATAAGGTTTTCAAGATTTTTTGAATACATCCTTTTCTTCTAGCACAATAGTATTCCAATACAATCAGAAACCACAATTTGTTGAGTTTTTCCCCAACTGATAGGCATCCCTTCAAATTCCAATCTTTGGTATCATGAAAAGAGCTGGTATAAATATTTTTGTACATATACATCTTTTTTCTTTTTCTTTTCTTTTTTTTTAAAATCTCTTTGGGTGCAATTACTAGGTCAAATGTTATGCACAATTTTTAGTTCTTTGGCCATAGTTCCAAAATGATCTCCAGAATGGTTGGATTGGTTCTTAATTCCATCAGTTTCATTATTGTCCAAATTTGGGGGACACATTCCCTCCAGCATTTCTCATTTTCCATTTCTTATCTTTTTAGCATACTTTGTTTTTTGCATAATATTTTTTCTAATTACATGTAAAAACAATTTTTAACATTATTTTTAAAATGCTGAGTCCCAAATAATCTCCCCTCTTTCTCTCCCCCATCCCTGAGGAAGCAAACAATTTTGTATAGATTATGCATGTACAATCATGAACAACAAATTTCCATATTGGTCATGTTGTCAAAGAAAACACAGACCAAACGCACTCACACATACACCACACACACACAGAAACATACACACACTCATATTAATGCACAAATAAGTGAAAAATATTATATTTTCATCTGCATTCAGACTCCATCAGTTCTTTGCTATCCAGTTCCACAGAAAGAAATGACAGTCTGAATGCAGTTCAAAGCATGCTATTTTTTTACTTCATTTTTTTCCACTTTTTTTGGTCAGTGTTCTCTTTATATCTAAATCATTTGCCCATTTTAACCTTATCTCAGAATATTGTGTAAGATGTTGGTCTGTATCTAGTTTTGGCCAAACTCTTTTCCAGTTTTCCCAATAATTTTTGTCCAATAGTAACTGTGCACCTAATATATGGGGCAACTATGTGGCACAGTGGATATAGCACTGGGTTTAGAATTAAGAAGAACTAAGTTCAAATCCAGCCTCACATATTAACTACCTGTGAGACCCTGGGCAAATCATCTTACTGTTTTGCCTCAGTTTCTTCTTCTGTAAAATTATCAGGAGAAGGAAATGGCAAAGCACTCCAAATATCTTTGCCTAGAAAACCTCAAATGACACCACGAAGCATTGGATATGACTAAAACAACTGAATAACAACAATGAATCTAATATGATTCCACTGATCTACTACTCTGCTCCTGGGGAGGAAGGGGTACTGTCCTAAACTTCAGGTTTTCCATGCTGCGATTTTTTTTCCTTTTATTTTTTCATCAAAATTTTTTTTTAGACTCAAGGGTCAGAACACAAATGAAGAACAAAGAAAAGAAACAAAAACATATCATAAACTTAAATATTGGGACTTAAATACAAAGTTAGAGAGGAAAAAAAAAACATGTCTTGTGCACAGCAAAGCCTAAAGAGAGGATTAAATATAACAAAGAGAAAATGAATGAAAACATTTATGTTCTATTTATTTCTATCCTCTCAATGTCAAAATAAAGTGAAAAAGTGACTGAGCACATGGTGAACATATCAGAGGACATGAAAAGAGAATAGGATATATTGGTTCCTGTTTATTACAATATGAATCAATGAATTCAAAAACAATTATTTTGTTTGCGTCTTTTAATTTTCAGGATTTCTATTTTGGCATTTAATAAGGGATTTTGAATTTGTTGAATTTTTATTTATTTTTTCATTACATGCATAGTTCATCTATTCTTTCTCTTTTATTGGTGTAGATGCTTATAAATATAAATTTTCCCCTAAATACATCTGTAGAACTGTAGTTGCTTCCTCAACATTTCAGAATGATTTCTTATTATTGTCATTTTAAGTTAAATTATTTATCATTTCTATGATTTTTCTTGTAGGTATCCATTGCTTTGAATTTATATTTTGTTTCTTTTATTTCTTTTTTAAAAAATATTTTCTTCTTAGTTTTGAGTTCCCAATTACCTCACTTTCTCTCATCACTTCCCCAGCCATAAGAAGGCAAAAAAAAAAAATCTATGAATTTTACATGTGAAATCGTGAAAAGAAAATTTTTGTATTAGTAATATTAGAAAAAAAATGACAGTTAAATGAAAGTAGGAAAATTATTCTTCAATTTACACGTAAAGTTCACTAGTTCTCTCTACAAGTGGATCTCATTTTTTTTTTCATCATGAATCCTTTGCAGTTGTCTTGGATCACTGTATTAATCAGAATAGCCATATCTTTCACAGTTAGTGATCATTACATCATTGCTGTTACAGTACAGAATGATGTCCCAGTTCTCACTATATTTTATTTCAGTTCATATAGATCTTACTAAGTTTTATTCTGAAACTCCCCTCCTCCACCCCATTGTCATTTCCTATAGCACAATAGTATTCTATCACAATCATACACCCTAATTATTTAGTTATTCCTTATTTGATTAATATTCCCTTAATTTCCAATTCTTTACCACCACTAAAAGAGCTGATATGAATATTTTTGTACAAATGTTTCTCCCACCCCCCCACTTTTTCTTTGCTCTCTTTGGGCTACAGATCTAGTAGTGGTCTTGTTGTCTTCAAAGGTATGCAGTTGTAGTCCTTTGAGCATAGTTCCAGATCACGACAGAATGGTTGGACCACTTTGTTGCACCATCAACAGTTCATTAATATACCCATTTTCCCTCATTCACTCTAGCATTTGTCATTTCTGGTAGGTGTGAAAGTAGTACCTCAGAGGAGTATTAATTTGTTTTTTCTTCACCAACAGTGATTTATAGCATCTTATATGACTATAAATGGCTTTGCTTTCTTCTGAAAACTGTCCATTTATATCCTTTGAAGTTTTATCAATTGGGGAATGGCTCTTGTTTTTTAGAAATTTGACTCAATAGTTCTATATATCTGAGAATGTAGGTCTTTATCGGAAATATTGCTGTAAAACGTTTTTTGACATTACTTGATTGTTTATAAAACCTTATAGCAAAATATTGTTTCCCTGATTGACTCTTTCAGTTAGGTCTATTTTTACTGTTGCTTTGTCAGAGAACATGATTGCTACACCTTCCCTCTTTATTTCAGCTGATTCATGGCATACTGCTCTGGTCTTTCATTTTAAGTCTGTATGTGCCTTTTTTTTTTCCCAAGTGTGTCTCTCCTATATAAATTATTCTTGGATTCTGGTTTCCAAACTATTCTGCTATTTACTTCCATTCTATGAGTTATATGACCCTATTCACATTCGTAGTTGTAATGTCTAAGTGTAAATTTCCCTCCTTTCCATTTCCCTCTATTTATCCTTCTCTCTTTTTTTATTTGGCACTTCCTCAAGAGTCTGTCTTGCTTCTGACAAATGCCTCCCTCAATCCTCCTTCTCTCTTAAAAAACTTGCCCCTCTTATTTTCCTATTAGATAAGACATATAACCAACTCTGTGTGAGAATGAGTGTGAGTGAATGAGAGAGAGAGAGTGTGTGTGTGTGTATGTGTGTGTGTTTTTCCCTCTTAAAACCAATTTAGATGTGAGCAAAGTTCAAGCATTGACTGTCAGACCCCTGTCCCCCTCAACTATCAAAGTTCTTCCACCTCTCCTTTATTTGAGGAAATTTGCCACATTTTCCCTTTTAGTTCCACTTTCTCCCAGTACCTCCTTCTTTCTCACTTTTTTTCATGACCTTAAGAATTATATTATTTTTCCATATAGAAAAATAAACAATTTAACTCCATTGTGTCCCTTATAATTACTCTTCTATGTTTACCTTTCTATGCATTTTTTTCAGTTGTATGTTTAAATGTCAGATTTTCTACTAAGTTCTAGTCTTTACATCAGGAATGCTTCAAAATCCTCTGTTTCATTAAATATCCATTTCCCTCTGAAGGATTATACTCAGTTTTGTTGAGTAGGTTTTTCTAGGTTGTAATCTCTGCCCCTTTGCCTCACAGAATATCATTTTCCAAATCCTCTGCTCCTTTAGTGTGGTAGCTGCTTGATCTTCTGTGGTCCTGACTATGACCCCCTGATAAATGAATGACTATTTCCTGGCTGATTAACCATGTTCTCTTTGAAATGGGTGCACTGATATTTGCATGTAATATTCCTATGAATTTTCATTTTGCAATCTTTTTCAGAAAGTGATTCGTGTATTCTTTCAGTTATTATTTTACTATTTGGTTCTAGGATGCCAAGACTGTATACAGCAATATATCACAAAAATCATATAATAGTATGATAGCAATTTTATACCAAGAATACAGGGCTGGTTCAATATTAGTAAAGCTATTAGAATTTTGATCATATCAATAAGAACAAAAATCATAGAATTATTTCAATAAATATAGAAAAAGCTTTTGAAAAACACAATAGTCATTCTAATTTAAAAACACCACAAAGCATAGGAATAAATGGAACTTTCCTTAAAATGTTAAGTAGTATCTAAAACCATCTACAAGCATTTTCTGTAATGAGGGTATAGCAGAAACCTTTCTAATAAGATCAGACTTAAAGCAGCTCTGATACTCATTATCACCACTATTATTTAACATTGTTCCAGAAATTTTATCAATAGCAGTAAGACAAGAAAAATAAATTGAAGGAATTAGATTACCTAATGAGGAAACAAAATTACTGCTTTTTGCAGACAATATGATGTACACTTAGAGAATTCTAGAAAATCAACTAGAAAAGCAGTTAAAATGATTAACAATTTGGCAAAGTTGCAGGATATAAAATAAACCCACATAAATCATCAGTATTTCTATATATTACTAGCAAAGTCCAGTAGCAATAGATAGAGAAATTACAATTAAAATAACTATTTACCATAGAAGATACTTGAGAGGCTGCCAAGACAGATGCAGTAACTATGTGGACACATTTACAAAACACTTTTCACATTTCTAAACAATTTTATATATACATATACACACACATACACACTTATATACATATATTCAAACTCACATTTCTAAGTAATTACAGAACTATTAATTATTCGTGAGTAGACCTAGCCAATATGATAAAAATGTCAACTCGACCTAAATTAATTTACATATTCAATATCATATTAATCAAATTAGCAAAAACAAAAAATAGAGACCTAAAAAAATACCATAACCAAATTCATTTGAAAAAAAAACTAAAGATTAAGATACCAAGGAAATCAAAGATAAAAATGTGAAGGAAATTATTTTAGCAGTACCAGATGTCAAAGTGTATTACAAATCAATAATCACCAAAACAATCTGGTGATGGCTAAGGAATATGATGGATGGGTGGAATAGATTAGATATACAATACACAGTTAAAAATGATTGTAGTAATATGGTGTTTGACAAATCCAAAGATCCAAAATTTTGGGGCCAAGAAATCACTACTTGACAAAAATTGACTGGAAAACTTGAACGAAGTTTGGCAGAAACTAGGTATAGACCAACATCTCATACTGTATATCAAGATAAGTTCAAAATGGGTACATCATTTACCCAAAAATGGTAATATCATAAGCAAATAAATGAGGCATGGAATATTTTTTTCCTAGTCAATAGGACAAGGAATAATTTATGACCAAACAAGAGATAGAAAGCATTGTGGAATATAAAATAAATAATTTTGTTTAATTCAGTTTTTAAAGGTTTTGAAGATACAATAACACCAATGCAGCAAAGATTAGAAGCAAAGCAGAAGACCTGAGGGAAAACATTTACAGAAAGTTCCTCTGATTAAGACCTCATTTTCCAAATATATAAAGAACTGAGTCAAGTTTATAAAAATACAAGTCATTCACTAATTCATAAATGGTCAAAGAATATTAACAAGTCAGTTTTCAGAAAAAGAATTCAAGCTATCTGTAGGGTGATCTAAATTAATATTGACCAGGGAATTACAAATTAAAACATCTTAGGTATTAGCTCACACCTATCAGATTCACTAATATGAAAGAAAAGGGAAATGATAAATGTGGGAGGGGATGTGGAAAAATAAGGACATTAATGCACTATTGGTAGAGTCAGTTGTGAACTGATCCAACCATTCTGGTAAACAATTAGGCACCATGTCCAAAGACCTATCAAACTGCACATCTTTTGACCCAGCAAGACCACTACAAGGTTTGTATCTGAAAAACAGCAAGAAAAAATGAAAAGAACCTATATTTCTGTAGTGGAAAAGAATTGAAAATAGGAAGGATACCTATAATTTGGGGAATGGCTGGAAAAGTTTGCCTGTTAAACATTTCTTATTGTGCAACATTATTCTATTATATTCATATACTACAGCTTGCTCAGCCATTCCTCAACTGATGGGCATCCCCTCATTTTCCAATATTTTGCCACCATGAGTGAATATAAGTATTTAAATATAAATATTATGCACATGTTGGTTCCTTTTCCCTTCTTCTTTATGATCACTTCGGGCTATACACCTTGTAATGGTATTGCTGGATCAAAGGGTATGCAAATTTTCATTGCCTAGTTCATAGTTACAAATTGCTCTCCAGAATGGTTGCATCAGTTCACAACTCCACCAGCAGAGCATTAGTGTCCCAATTTGCTCACATCTTCTTCAACATTTATCATTTTCTATTTTTGTCATACAAGTCAATCTGATCACTGTGAAGTGGTGCTACAGAGTTGTAATTTTCATTTATCTGATAAAAAGTGATTCAGAGCATTTCTTCATATGCCTAGAGATATCTTTGATTTCTTCATCTGAAAATTGCCTATTCATATCCTTCGACCACTTGTAATTTGACAAATGGCTTAGGTTCTCAAAAATTTAACTAAATTTTCTGTTTTTTGAAAATTGAAACCTTTATCAGAGACATTTGTGTAAAGATTGTTTTCTAGTCTTCTGCTTTCCTTCTAATCTTGTTTGCATTGGTTTTGTTTGTACAAAAGCTTTACAATTTAGTATGACCAAAATTATCTGTTTGACATTTTGCAATGCTCTCTATTTCTTGTTTGGTTGTGAATTCTTCCCCTCCCCATAGATCTTACAGGGAGTCTATTCCATGCTCTTCTAATTTGATTGATTCATCGTTTAAGATATCATTTAGCTAGATGTAGTTTCCCTCCTTAACTCTTTTAATTAGATCTTTTTTTTTTGCCTTTACTCTGTCTAATATCAGGATAGCTACCCCTCCTTTTTATTTTTTAAACTTCAGCTGATGCATAATAGATTCTTCTCTAGCTCCTTACCTTTACTCTGTGTGTGTTTCTCTGCTTCAAGTATGTTTCTTGTAAGCAACATCTTGTAGGATTCTGGTTTTGATTCACTCTTCTATCTATTTCCATTTTATGTGGAAGTTCATCTCATTCACATTCACGGTCATGATTACTACCCATGTATTTCCCTCCATCCTATTCTTTCTCCTTTCTCCACCCTCTCCTTTCACTCTTTTCCACCTTACCAGTGTTTTGCTTTTGTCTACCCACCTCCCCTGATCTGCATTCCCCTCTGAGTCTCCCCACCCTTTACTTAATCTATTCCCCTCCTATTTCCTTTTAAGATAAGATAGATTTCTATATTCAAGTGATTGTGTATATTCTTCACTTTTTGAGCCAATACTAATGAAATTAAGGTTCAAATAATGCGTATCCTCGCCTGACCTCAATATTCTTCCCTGATGTAAAAGGCCTTTCTCACCTCTTCATGTGAGACAATTTGCCACATTCTTTCTGTACTCCTCTTTCTTAGCCCTTAATTTTTTTTATGCCAGTCCCTCAAATTCACTTAATATCTTTAACATCTGCCTATGTATATTATTTCTATATGTGCTGTTAGTGATGGAATTTTTAAGAGCTACAAGTATCTTCTTCTCATATAGAGATGTAAACAGTTTATCTCCATTGAATCCGTTATGTTTTCTTTTCTCTTTTTACCTGTTTATATTTCTCTTGAGTCTGGATATTGTAGGTCACATTTTTGGTTTATCTCTGGTCTTCTCCTTATGAAAGCTTGAAATACCTCTATTTCATTGAATGACACTTTTATTTTTTTGCTTGAAGTATTATGCTTAATTTTGTCAGGTAAGTGATTCTTATTTGTTGTCCTATCTCCTTTGACCTCCAGAATATCATGTTCCATGACTTCCTATGCTTTAAGACTGCAATGGCAAAGTCTTGTATGATCCTGATGGTGACTCCTCAATAAATGAGTCTTTCTTTCTGAGCATTTGTTGTATATTTTCCTTGACCTGAAAGTTCTGAAATTTGGCTATAATGTTCTTTGGGACTTTTATTTTGGGATCTCTTTCCTGAGCAAATATACTACACATGCCCAGAAAGAAAGATTCATATATTGGGTTTTGACTGGTACTGTTGAAGGCTGTAGAGATCTGATAATTTATCTTGTAGTGAGCTAGGATTCCAGTGGTGGCATCTGGTGTGTGCTGAGGCATGGTGGGATGTTTCTGTGTTTCCCCATAGCTACAGTAAAGCATATGGTGTTCTGGCCTCTGGAGGCTGCCTGTTTGCTTCGGTACCCATAGGGTTGGCTCTATCTGTTTGAGTGGGTTTGTTCTGAGGCACAAGGTGGTCTGACCTCTGGAATCTGCCTTTTTTTTTTTCAAGGCTACCCTGAAACAACATGGTGGTTCTCTGAGCTAGAGTCTGCTGCTTCCCCTGGCTATGCTAATGCATGCGGGGGTCCTGGTGTTGGCATTTTCCTGCTTTACCACACTGAGCCTCAGGATCTCCCCCTGGTTTGCTGAGGTGGGGCTTGCTGCTGCCTTGCTGGGATGCTTGACATACTGGACTGCACTTTCCTTTCACCTGAGTGAAATGGATCTTTCTTGCTGATCCTACAAATTTCATGCACTAAAATAGTGTTTCACCCCATCTTTTTCTGGTTCTTCTGTTCCATGATTTGTTTGGGGATTCTATTTTATGGTTGTTTGGAGGTGAGTATGTGAGAGTTACAGTGATTTAACTGCTTACTCCACCATCTTGGCTCCCAGAAGTCCCCTTTCTATTTATATCTTATCTCTAATCATATAGTCACTCTCCTAGTTCCTGTCCTCACCACACCTCACAGAGGCTATTACCATAGCATACTAATTGGTCTTCATTTAATTTCTTTCCACTCCCTATCCATCCTTATCAAGCTCTCAGAGTGATATTATGAAAGCACATGTATAACCACGTCATACCCTTGAAATGAATCTTTGTGTTTTTCTGTTAACAGAGGATTTGTTGAAGGTTTTTTTGTTATGCCAATAAGGTTTTCTAGACTCAGTCATATTATAGGTATTAGAAAAGGGGAATTTTCTTTAACAGATGAGGAGAGGAACCTCCTTCATAGCAGAAGAACAATTTCACTATTGCCTTTGTGTTTTTACTTTTTTTCTTTTATAACTTCAAACTCTGAAATATTCCAGAGTAGATTCAAGTATTGTATGTTCTTTTCAGACTAACTACTATGTCTATCTGATTATTCTGAGCACTTCTTGGAATTCTTGAACAGTAAATGGCACATAATACACAAATGAATTAGATGGTGAAACATAATGAAATATGTAATTGAAACTAAAGAGATAGGAGCTATTAAAATAAGAGGACATTTAGTTTGGCTATTTATTAGACAGGCATATCCACCAGCACCAAATAAATTGAGGTCATTCCAGATTGGTGAATGTGTCTGTGGTCATAATTGCCAGGGGAATTTGAATCTGTAACCATTACTTAAATTATATTTTTTGAATTTTGCAGTTTGGTGGAATTCTGAAACATTCTATTACAGGTGATGAAGTTGTTTAATGAAATAAGTAAATCTGGAAGAAAACACTTGCCTCAAAGTCTCAAAACCAATAAAAATGAACATTTGTTTTAGTCTGGACAAGCAAAGAAGGCATGGAATAGAAGCTTTGCTGCCTGGTATAGTTATCTTTTGCATTCAGAATATACATAAAAATGTCCTAAAGATTTTGATGTTTAAGGCTAGAGAAAACCTTGGACAATATCCACCACCTTCATTTTAAAAATGAGGACACTGAGGGCAAGAAATGAAATAACTTGCCAAAAGTCACAGAAGTAGATAATAGTAAATCTGAGATTCAAAACCAGGTCTTCTGATCCCAAATCCATATTGCTGTCTGGTCAAGAGAGCACGTATTTACTATCAACAGTAAATATTTAAGAATCTGTTAGAGAAGCTAAATGATTAAGTGGATAGAGTGCTGGACCTGGAGTCAGGAAAACATGAATTCAGATTTGACCTCAGGCACTTGCAAGCTGTGTAATCCTGGGCAAGTTACTTAACCTCTGTTTGCCTTAATCAACTGGAAAAGGAAATGGCAAACAATTCAGATATCTTTGCCAATAAAATCCCCTGGATAGTATGGCCATCAGTGTCATGAAGTGATGTGACTGAATGACTAGACAATGTTTAAGGAATATTAAACTTCCATTAATGTAATTCACTACTTAACTTGACACCTAGCCCATGGCATGGAATGACTCTGAATTCTCAAACATCTCCACCCTAAAGTTGGATTATATGTTTGTTACAACAATTAATGATTTAAGAACCAGTCAAGCAGTACATTACAAGGCAGAAAAAAATAAATCAAATGGTTCACACCCTCAATTACATTTGACCTGTTGGTGGAGATAATATTTATATTTATAAGAAAATAAAGTTCAAAAAAAAAAGAAAACAAATGGAAGGTAATTTTAGTGGGATGACACTAGTAGCTGGGAAAATTAGAAAAAAAAATCTGATATAGAAGGTAATGCTTAAATTATTCTTTAGAACAAAATAAGTATTCTCAGAGGTAAAGTTAATGAAAAAATTCAATCTAGGCATAGGGGATAGAGATGGAGTATTGTTGGGGAACAGTAGAAAGAACAGTTTAAGATGGAGAATAAATGAGAATAATGTATAATAAGACAGGAAACATAAAGTTTAAAACATAAAAAAGTGTATATTTAATTCTGAAAATAGTGTAACTGATTATGTTAATCACATGGTCAGATACACATTTTAGGAAAAATACCTTGAATTCTGAGGGTGGATTATTTGGAGTGCAGAGAATGTTAAGCAAGGATCTCAGTTAGAAAGATGTTGTAATAATCTATGTGAGAGATGTTGAGAGTTCAAATTAGCATTATGATATGTTAATAGAAAGATGGAGATATACATGAGAAATGTTGCAAAGGTAAAAATGATGAGATATGATAACATATCATATATGAATAATAAATGAGAGGAAAGAGTTCAGGATGACATTAAAAGTTGTGAGTTTGCATCAAAGAAAGGATGGTGGAACCTTTTATAGGAAAGATTAGAAGAGAGGGATTTTATGGGGGAAAGATATATATTTCTGTTTTTGACATGTTAAGTTTAAAATGTATACAGGACAATACTTTCAAAATGTCTAAGAATTAGTTGGTAATTAGGGATTGGTGCTTAAGAAAGAAATTAGGGGAAAATATATAAGCCTAGGAATCATATGCAATCCAGATAATGGAACTCAGGAAGCTGATGAGATCACTAAGTATGAAAGTAAAGAGGGAGAAAGTAAAAGGCCTAAGAGGGAGCTTTGAATGACACCCATGGGTGATGACTGTAACATGGATGAAGAAGCCGCAAAGGAGACTGAGACGTATTGACAAGATAGATAGAATGAGAATATGAATAAAGCAATCAGCAAAACCTATTAAATATATGTAGAAGGAAAAATAAAAAAAATAAAATTAAAAATAAAAAGTGCGCATAGAAGTCAGTAAGGATCAGTATTATGAAAAGATAATTAGGTCTGATGTGGCAATTAAAAGACAATTGCTAAGTAGCAGGGGAATTTCCTGTTGAATTAAAGAATTAGAATTCAAATTCACTATGATTTAGAAGTAAGAAGGGAGAGACCTTTATTATTTAGTGTAAATAGCTTTCTCAAGGAATTTGGTTAAAAGTGGAGCAGAAACATAGGATAACTAAAGACAACTGTAAGATCAAGTGAAGATTTTCCAAGACTGAGATAGATATTGGCACATCTGTAACCCTCAGAAAGAAGCAGAGATCAAGACAAAGAAGATTAGAGAGATAACAGAGATGATAGAACAAACTGTTTGAAGAGTTGGAAGGTGATGGGACCAAGAGCGCATGAAGTTGGTTTTTGCAAGGAAAGAGGCAACCTCTTTTGACACCAGAGTGAAGGAGGAGACAATGGGGGAAGATAACAGTATAGTATGAAATGGAGTAGAACTCAGAATGGGCAGTTCTTGGCTTTCAGGTGAAGGAATCAGGGAAATTTCAGGGGAAAAGTTAGCATTTCAGTTGAGTGTTCAGGAACTGACAGTATTTCACTTGCCAGAAAGGAAAATGTTGGATAATATTTCAGGGAAGTATGAAGTAATCAAGGAGGCAAGAATGCATGTTATGTATTTGTGGCATGGTTTATAGTCCAATTCTGCTCAAGTATAGGACATAGGATGTAGTTTAGTGTAAGATAAGAAAATAGTTGAATTCAGATTATACATGACTATGAATTCCAAGTCAAAGAATAAAAACATTATTTAGTAAGCAATAGGGAGGTACTGAACATTTCCAAGTAGGAGAGAAACATAATCAGAGCTATATTTTAAGAACATTAGTCAGTAAGCAGGGTAAAATATATATTGAAGGAAGGTGAAGTTGGAGTATGGGAATCAATTTGGAAACTATTGAAACAATCTGTATCAAAGTTAATGAGAACCTTTTAACTTGTATTGTTGCAGTAGAGATAGAAGAGTTTGAAGTGAGAAGTTTCGTAAAGGTCCAATAAATAAATAGAGTTGGAGAAAAATATTGCTTGAGTGAGTGAGGAAATACCGTTTAAAATGTTCACCCTAGATTTGATGCAGGATGATTATGAGATGGATTGATGCCGTGAAAATAGAGAACCAAAAATCAGGAAGAAGTTTGAGGTCAAAAATAAGATGTTTATTTAATATAGAGAGAGATTTTAGGTGCAAATGGGCCATTCAGATAGAGGAAACTGTAAATGCAGTGTTAGAGACAGACTAATTTTAGAGATGGAAATTAGACAGTTATCTGCACAAAATAAAACAAAAACCTGAAGCCAAGGGAAAATATTTGGTTGTCAAGGGAGACAGGATAGAGAGAGAAGATGAGGTCAAATAGATGGAAGATAATTAGTGAAGTAGATTAAGTTTAGCTGGTATGTACATTTAAGTAGTAGGAAGAGTAAAAAGAGTCATTGGAAAAAGAGTAAGGGAAATGCTAGGAGAAAAAAAAAGAGATGAGTACATGGAAGTTCATGTAATAGCTGATATAAATATATTTGAAGATAGATGGGAAGAAATTAATGATAAATGAAAAAATGGACAATCCAAGCAGTCAGGAAGAAAGATATCAAGCACCAAGAAACTGCAAACTGGGTTCCACAAAGTTATGTAGCAACAACAATAAGGGAAAAGTAAAGTTTGGAATATATCATACCAAGAGGTAACCAAAAATTACTTATCTAGCAAAACTGAGTATAGTCCAATTGGAAGAATAATGTACCTTTAATAAAATAGAGAAATGATCCACAAACATTTTAGACCACCACATTTCTTTTTAGCATGGACCTTCGATGTCCTTGTATGCACATGTGATAAGACATAAGAGAGTACTAATATAAATGTTATAAAATGTACACAAAATAGCCATTTAAATATGAGATAAAAGGGGAAAATGTTGAAATTATCTTGATTTTATGTATTAAAGTTAAATCTCACTAAATTTTTTTATGATTTTTTAAAGTGAGAGCTGTTACTGAATATTTTGCATTATTTTAGAAATATATGTAATATGTGTATATACATACATGCATACATACATAGATGCACAACAAATAAAATAATTTCTTTTAGAGACATTAATGCACACTTTTCAATACCAGATCAAACTAAAACAATTGAAAAGATTGCTAAGGATGTTAATGACCTAAATAGATTTTTAGAAAAGATAAATGTGATGTATCTCAGGCAGTTTTTACATGGGACTCATATACATAACTATATTTTTTGAATTTGAATAAGTGGTGTATAAAAATGACCATTTTCTCAATCACAGATCTCCTAAAAACCTGCAGAATGGCAAAAAAAAAAATTACTATATTTTAATGACCGCAATGTAAACAAAATTTTAATTATTATCAATGCAAAATTTTTGAAAAAATCATTAGAACTTATCACTTATTAGAGATTAATATAAACACATAGCATTATTCTGTCAAAGCAAAGATTATAGAAACAATTTTTTTTTAATCAAAGAAGACAAAACAAAACAACGTTTCAGAACTTTTGGCATAAAGATAGAGCTATTCTTGGTAGTGTGGTGAAGACCTGGAATTATGTAGCTAAATACCTTAATCACCAAAGGAAAGAAAAAAATGAACCACATATTGGGCATAGAACAATGAAAGGAATATGAAATAATTTCTAGAAAAGCATCAAATAAACCACCTTCAAATAAATGCAAAACAGCAATCCTGAAAATCAAAAGAGAAAAATGATTATTTTAAGTGGATTATTAAAAAAAATACTCGGGATTTCTTTTTTTAAAAGACTAATAAATAAATTTGATTTTGAGAGAGATAAATAAAGAGAGATGAAGACGCAGAAGAACCAAATTGGTGGCATTTTTTTTAATTTAAAAAAGTACTGACAACAGAAGAAAAGAAAATAAAAGATGTTGTTGAGACACTTTTACCAATTAACAATAAAACTGGGAATATAAGCAAAATATTAAATTTTCACAGAAACTAAAATACTCAAATTAAGAGAAATATATGTATAATTTAAGTAACCTTCACTCAGAATAGAAACTGAATATGACATAAATTAAGTAGAATTATTGTCCAAAAACTGATGTTTTAGAAAACTCTAGAGATTCAATTGAAAAATTAAGTGAAATGTTAGTAAATTATGTGAAATTGCAAAGTATAATATAAATGCCCAAAGTCAGCTTTTTTTCCCTGTATGTTACTAATAAAATGAAGGAGGAGCTAGAAAGATAAATGCCTTTCAAAACAACTACAAAATATATTAATGTCTAAGAGCTAGCCTATGAAGATACAATAAGGACTCATATGGTTACAACTACAAGTACAATTTATAAAAAAGATAAATAATTAGGGGGCGGAGCCAAGATGGCGGCGTAGAAGCAGCAACACATTGCAGCTCTCACATAGCCACCCCAAAATACCCATAAAATAGGACTCTAAACCAATCCTGGAACTCCAAAACGCACACAAAGATACTTCCCACTAAAGTCAGCTCGGCTACGAGGAACCATATCAGCACTGCTAACCGAACCAGCCTGGCCTGAAGCCGCGGCTGTGCCCCGGGAGCGGCTGGATGGGAAGAGCTGAGAAGCTTCAGGTGAGCAGATTAGCGGCAGCTGTGAATGGGATTTGTGAAAGGGGGAGATAAGCAGTCTGGCCAGAAGGCCTCCAGAGCGGAAAAGTGAAAGGCAGAGGTTTTGCACCCGCTTGCAGCTTCCCGCCGCGGCCTGCAGACAGCAGGGAGACTGAGCGACTGGGCTAGCCAGGGCTCTCGCGTTGAGTGGCTAGATTCGGATAGCCGTCTTGGGCCT
>CM053582.1:414827173-414852173 GCA_028627135.1 Pseudochirops cupreus
GACTTTTTCCCCTGAACTAGGTAAATGGTATTTGATTGATTAAAGTAAGATTGTTAACCATTTTGAGTTGCTTTCCTTTAGAAAAGCAGATCTAAGAACCTGTGCTAGCAGCTGCCCTGGGTGTGCTGGGGTGCTTGCTGATACATGCATTTAGAATTAGAAAAGAAACAGGTAACTGGGAAAACTTTGTAGCACATTTCCCTTATAAAGGTTTATTATTCAAGATATATAAATAAATGAAATAAATATATAAGAATAAAAGCCATCTCACAAATGCTAAATGGTCAAATCGTTTAAATAGACTTTTCGAATGAAGACATGAAGGCCATCAATAACTATGTAAACAATAAGTTTCACATTAACAAGAGAAGTGAAAATTCAAACAACTCTGAGATTCCACTTCACAGGCAGACTGTCAAAAATAGCAGAAGATGAAATGGTAATTCTTGGAGAAGCTGTGAAAGGACAAACATGCAAATATACTTTCCGTGTTGCTGTGGATTAGCACGATTATTCTGGAAAGCAATTTGTAATACAAACTATAATTAGGAAGAGAAATTAGAAAGAGAAATTCCATTCAAAATAACTACATAACGTGTAAAACACTTGGAAGTTCCCCTACCAAGATGTATGTTGAAATTGCAGTAATACAACTGCAAAACACTATAAAATACAGACACATATAAATTATTGGGGATAAAAATTTGGTCACTGTTGGGTTATTATAAATTATATTTATATATTATAAAAATGCAAATGCTACATAAATTAATTTATATTTTCAGTGCATTAATAATCACATTATCAAAAAGTTACTTCACAGAACAAGAAAAAATGTATAACTACAAAATCAATGTAGAATAACAAAAGATCAAGAATCTCCAGGGAAATTAAAAAAAAGAAAGTGGTAAGGAAAGGGGTTTGCAGCATCAGATCTCAATCTATAATACAAATAAATAATCATGAAAAATGTTTGGTACTAGTTAAAATTTAAAAGAGTTGATCAATTGAACAATTTTGACACACAAAATTAAAAAGTGTACAAAATTAGTAGCATAACATTTGATAACACCTTGGACCCCATTTATTAAGAGTCATATGATAGGTTACTTAACTCTGTAGAGCTGAATTTTTTTTTTCCTGTATAGTGTAACATACAATGTCCACATATAAGCCACGTGAGTGTTAACTTTACTTTGCTATATTTATTTGCTACGAAAGATAAACTATGTGTGTGTGAATGTGTGTGTGTGCGTGTTTGTGTGTGTGCACATTCCTTGGAGCAATTATCTATAGTAAAGTAAAATGAATTATATGTATATATGCACACAAGCATGCATTGTGGATTTGTAAGTTTGCATGTATGTGCATATGTGTGTATACTTATATACATTTGAAAAAGGGAAGAGTTAAATAAGGATGAGGGGAAGTGATGATGATGATACCAAATTAAAGAAGGAAAAAAGGAGCATCAACAAAGCATTTAAAAATACCCAAAGACAGTATAAGGATCAGCAATGCAGCATTCATAATGCCTACAGTAACTATAAGTATCCTGATATGGTTATTAATCCCAAAATATATAAGAATATATATATACATATATATATATATACATACATATATATATATATATATATATATATATATGTATGTATATAAGAAATATAGCTAGGGCATTGACTTAAATACCAGAAAACTGAGTCCCAAAACCAGAAAGTCAAAGCCAACACAGTAGTTATGAAGTTGGCACATGTAGTTAATGTAGTAAACACCCACATTCTCAAGCCTTCAAACAGGACAGGCTACCTCAGGCAAAGAGCCTCCTCTCCTCACGCACGCAACTGCTCAGCATCCAGGCAGCTTGCTGCCAGTAGCTCCAGCCCCCCGCAGTTCCTGTCCCAGGCAGTCCTCAGCAGGAGTCCTTAGCAGAGATTCTGGCCAGCTCAAAGAAAAAGGAGTTCACCCACTGCAACCACAGCCACTGCCTCTGCCTCTGCTTCCAGTCAGCACCACACAGAGGTTATCTTGGTTCCGGCATTCTCTTGCTCCACCCTTTCCTGCTATGTCAGCAAGTTCAAGGGGCATGGAAGATCTTCAAATCCCAGTATCATTACAACATTCAGAAAGAAACAGATAAGTCCAGCAATTTGAGCATTCCCCCATTAAATGGTACATTCCACATACAATTCTCCATTTCTATTTTGCTTTACATATGAAAATTCAAAACAGTATTTTTTAAAAGTAATAATCATAGTGTAATGTCACATCTATAACTAGACTAAGGAATACAGAGTTTTACTTTGTTTCTTATATTAAACGAATGGGATATCAGAAGCAGCAAGTGACTAGCTTAGTCCATTCTTGCTCCGGTTATCCCTTTCATGCTTGGCACAAGATCTTATCTTCTCACTTTATACCTTTATTTTCTGTAGGTTGTATGTTCTTGTTATACTGGTTTTGACTTTTGGCTTCTCTTTTTTTTTTTCCCTATTGTCCTGGCATTAACTCTTTTTTGCATGATTGAGACAAGTTGTCATCTACTCTGCCCTCTGGCAGTCTAGTATAAGGAGCTCTGCGCCAAAGATCATTATGGCTAGATTTTAAACCCTGAAAATTTTGCATTTTCCATCAAGGAAATCTGAAAATGAATATATTGGTTCTGACTCATTTGAAGAGGAAGTAGAAATTATTGAATAATTTTGGTCTCAGATCTTTTTCAAATAAAAGTGGCAGCTGCTTTATTTTTTGTGTTATAAATTTCAAGGCTCTATGAGTCTAATAGTGTTTAGTATAGTCACCATGTGGATTGTGCTGGTTTCTTTGTACTGCCCATGGAAATGGAAACTTATGACAGATGATTTCATATAGTTGGGAGAACAGTGAGCATAACTTAATAAAAGCTAAATGTAATGGATACTGATTAACAAATCCAATGAAGAGGCCCTCAATAGAGAAATAATAAATGCTTGTTCACTTGTTCTTCTGAGTTCTTCAGTGTAGATGTTCCCTTCAACTATGCTGATGTCAACCTATCTATGGCTACTGTTCCTTGAGGGTCTCTCTTGACCTTGTTCTCATGCAAATTTGTCATAGATATCACACTTACTGTTCTGGTAACCTTCCTCACTTGAAAAACATTAAATCAATTTTATCTGAAGTCTCTTTTGTATACTTGCCTAGTCCTTTCATTGGTATTCAGAGATTTCTTTCAAAGCATTGGGTAGAACAGTGTTCATAACCAAACTTAATCCAGGTATCTTTGGCAGCTCTCAAAACTCACTGAAGATTCTATGAGTGGCAAAATTTGACACAATGCGTAAAAGAAGAGACAGATGAGTCACTGAATACATTAGTATTGAGGAGATCTAGCTTAGGAAGGCATCTTAAAATTCCTACTCATAGTCAGAAAAAAAAAAGTTTTCCCCAGTTCCTCCAGTCTGAGAAACTTGTGCCAGTCCTCATACATCTTGGGAGTAGGCTTTGGTCTTAGGTTTGTGCCACTGCTGAGCACTGGAGTGGGAGTTATTGCAGGAGGTGAAGAGGCAATTTACCATTTCTATAACCACAAAGGCTTTCTTGCATCTGCTCTTCTATCCTGAAACTAAAGGCAGCAGTGTTTCTGAAATGTGACATATTCCAAATGGAATGGGCTGAGAGACAGGACTACTATTTTATCATTTCTCTCTCTCTTTCCCTCTCCCTCTCGCTTCCTCTCTCTCTCTCTCTCTCTCTCTTTCTCTCTCTCTCTCTTTCTTTCTCTCTCTCTCTCTCTCTTTTTCTCTCTCTCTCTCACACACACACACACACACACACACACACACACACACCATAGAGTAAGTTATCAACAGAGCAACTAACCTTTAATTGTATCCCCTCTTTCATTAAAGTTTGATGAAATAGATTCATTCAAAAATTTATTCAGGATTTGCATTGGCCAGTTATCTTAGATCTTATATATTCACATTATGAAATTCTGTCTGGGACCAAATTTCAACTGCAAATGAGGCAATAAAAGAGAATGCTCTGTGGTACATAGTCAAAGAGTTTTCAGGGAGATTATAAATTGCCCTGAGAAAAACTGGAATGGATGTCTATGTCTGCCTTTTTTCTCCTATGTTCCTGAGAAATGTAAGTAGGATGGTGGTGGGAGTGCATTTGTTTCCTAAGTGACCCAGCCTGATGACTGGTCCAGGTAGGATATAACATTTCTTATGGATAAAACCTAATGCCTTGACATTAATTGAGTGCACTGGTAGTGGCCAACATGATTTTATTTTTCAAACATCTCCCCAGGATGGGAGAAATGTTCACAATCCTGACAAGCCTACTGATCAGTTTTCCTTTGAGTAATAAAAGTGACTACATTCCTCTCTGTTTCTCCCAGTAGTTCCTAAAAGCTAAAACAATTATCACATGACATATATGCTTAAAAACCCTTTCTACATTAGTCATGTGTCACCTACTTCCCTCCCAAACCAATATGTTGTGAAAAGATGGTGTTCTATATTCTACATTGCACAAAATAAAATCTATGTGAGACCAAAGAGATTCTTCTTTATTCCTTATAAGGTCACTAACTTAGTCAAAAGCTTTGTCTTTCCAAGTTAGAGAGAAATCAATTCTTTTTAATGTCAAAATTGGAGGTAATAATAAGCTTAGGTTTGGGACATTTACATATAAAATTCCTTGCTAGACATAATCCCATTAATAGACTCCATCCTAGGAGATGTTATTTCCATTACTCTGAGGCATACAAATATATTTTATCTACATATGTGGTAATATAGAAGATAAATTTCTATACATAGAGTTGTCAGACTTTATATCTTTGGCAAGCATGGGCCTTCCAAAGCTCCCATTGCTGATGAACCAAATTAAAATGTAATTGGGATATATTTTTTAAAAAAATAGAAAATACAACAATTAAAAAAATAAAATACAAAATAAAAAAATACAACATGCTAATTTGTAGTCTTTGAAGTCACTTTGCTGATGGCAGGGGTCCATTTCTATTTTCATTTGACAATACTGAATAGAGAATAGGTTCACTGGCAAATTGAATGATTTTTTCTTATTAAAAATTAGAAATAATATCTATCCAAAACTACTTCATGTAGTTCTTGTGCCTGAGAAAAGCACTGAAAAGTATGCTTGAGGCAAAAGAAGCACAGAAGGTACCTAAAGTCAATTTTAAAACAAGTTCAAGAGGGCTGTGAGGTAGGTAGATGGAAGAAAGAACCCTCAAACTTCAGCATACAAAACCTAATGGCAGAAGACACTCATACCCTTATTCCTATAGCCTGAGACTCCAGGGACAACACAAAGCCTTGGTTAGATTTCTGTGGTTGACCGTAGAGGAGAGAGAGATTCAGCATGGGAGCTTCTATGGCATGTGGCAGCTCCCTCTTTTAACTAGTTATTCTTACTAACTAGATGCTATGCTCAATTATTTCTACCTACTGATGAAGTGCCAGTGCTCTCACTGCCCTCTAAATTTCAGCAGGCTAGGAAAAGTCTCAGTCACCTCATTCTAGTTTTCAGCTCTGCTATTACAAATGTAATATTTTATCTACACTTATTAAAGCCTAGAACAATTAATTTGTTGTTCCCTGTTGTTCCCCCTACCCACCCAGAAACTGTAAACAGCATAATTCCATTAACAATGTATTTGCCAAGAAGCTGATAACTTTGTCCATTGTGACGACTTGGTATATACAACCCCAAAATATCTTGGAAGTAAAAACAAAACTACGATATTTGAGTCATTGATGAAATAAAACACTGTTTCAATTTTTGTCAGTTTAAAATTTTTAATTTATACCACCAAACTAATTTGACTAGGGGGAAAAAAATACATACCAGGAGTCAGGGGACTTGAGATCTGGTCTTACCTCTACTTTCAATTAGCTACATGATTTAGGGCAGATCAATGCCCTTCTCTGGCATCTAATTTTCTTCATCTATAAAATAAAGGGGTAAGATTACATAATATCTAAGGCCCTTGCTATATTTAAAATTCTATGAGCCTAGGTCTATTCCTTTCATGACCCTGTGGCTAATGTTCCCTAATTTGCTTCTGGATTGGACCAGATATGGCAATACAAATGAGAAAAAAAAACAAAACATGGAAATCTCACAGAGTCAGCTCTGCACAAAGCTCGTAAATAGTGCACTCTTGCTAAGAGATGGTAAGGATGATGATGATGACAATAGGATGATGATGATGATGATGATGATGATGACAGTGATAGCCCATATTTAAGGTTTGTAAGATGGGAAAACACTTTCCATGCATCATTTCCTTTAATTCTCACAAACATCCTGTGAAGTAGGTGCTATTGTTACCTTCATTTTGCACGTGATACCCCTAAGGCTCAGAGAAGTTAAGTGATTTGCCCAATATCACTGCCTGTGGGACCAGATTTGAACTCAAAATTTTGAGTCTTCCTGCTTCCAGGCCTTGTGCTCTATGCAGGGAGCCACCAAGATGCTCCTATTTTCATTGTAGCTGCTAATTTAAGAAAACAAAGTCAACATCATGAAAGATACAAACAAGAAATAGAAAACCTGATAATGATATACAGCAAAGAATGAAAAAAAATTGAAATTATGATTGAAAGAGCTTATCCATACATAATTAAACCTTAACAGCTACCTCTTAATGAGAACACTGATGATATATCTGCCCCTATGATAGGACAAAATGTTTGGATTTTTTCAATAATAATAGTCAATAAGTATTGATTAAGCTTCTACTAAATACCTAGTATACAGAGGGCTGGGTCTAAAGTTAGAAAGATTTATCTTTGTGAGGTCAAATCTGGCCTCAGACACTTATTAGCTGTGTGACCCTGGGCAAGTCATTAAACCTTGCTTTCCTCAGTTTCCTGATCTGTAAAATGAATTGGGGAAGAAAATAGCAAACTACTGCAATATGTTTGCCAAGAAAACCCCAAAAGACATCATGAAGAGTTGGACATGACTGAAAATGACTGAACAATTGTAAGGGCAGGGTATACAAATACAACAATGGAAGATAGTCCCTGCCCTCAAGGATCTTATTATCTAATGGGGCAAGAAACACACAAAATAACTGAAAAGGGGAAGAGAAGACCAAAATTATTATCGTCCCAGAAATCAGTGAAGTCTAAAATGAGGGGGGCGAGAAATGAAGGGGCGTTTAGAAATGAGATTAAATGGAGGATGAGCTCATGGATCTGTTCTTTAATCAGAGAAAGGTGATAAAACCTGAATATAAAAGTTTGATTGAATGAAGAGATTTCCTAATGATGAATTTACAGGGGGCATGGTGGATATGTCAAAGAAGTCCAAAACGAGTGTAGCCAGAGAACATTTTTAAAGTGTTATATACATTGTAATTTTTTACTTATTTTTAGCTGTCGCGCTATCAAAATCAGGAAGTGATTAGAAAATATATTCCCTAGTAAAAGTTTCAAAACATTTCTTTTTTTAATTTCTTGAGGGGAGAGGGGAAAACTACAACTAGAATTTTACTGATTGGGAACTCCCTATCAGAATAGAGCGATAAGTACTGAAAAATGAAATGATTTCTTTATAGTCACATAGCAAGTAGATATCAAATGGAGAATTTGAACTCAGATCTTCTTGATACCAAGGCCATTATTCTTACTATGTTGCTGTTCTGTTTGTTATAGTTGTTGTTAAGGGAGTTGCACACTGCTATGACCCACAGCCACTGTAAAACCAATTTACATAAGGGCTAAGAAAGAATCTTTGTTCAAAATGTGTCATACTGATTGAGGAAGAAATGCTGGAGAATGTAAATTAATAAATTTAAACCGGGGATATTAAAATTGCATCCACAAACATTTTTATAATTTATGATAACTATATTTCAGTATGTCTTTGATTGTCTTTATAATCCTATGCATTTTATTTTCTTCATACAAAATTTTTACTTCTGCATATCCATAGGCCTCATCAGACTACGAAAGGAATCTCTCTCTCTCTGTCTCTCTCTGTCTCACACACACACACACACACACACACACACACACACACACACACACACACACACACACACACACACACACACACAGAGTTCAGAATTCTTTCTTTAAAGGGAATTACCAGACAGGAAACTAGAGTTCATTTTTGGTCATTAGTGAAAAACCAAGAAGTGAATATACTAATTACAAGTCAGTTAATGGGCCAAGGTCAGGTGCAATGAAAATCTTCTGACCTGGTTAGGTCAAGGAACAATTAGCTCTGCTGATGTACTCACCTGGGCCTTCTGGGCTGACACAATCAGTCCTGACCTCTATGTCAGTTTCTACCCTGAGGCCACACCAGGAGGGATTCTGACCTTATTTCACAGAACTAGGCGAGGAGTTCTCAGGATTGCTCATTTCCATCCTTGAGGGTAAGTCTATGTCACTGTCAAACTGGAGAAGGGAAATCTTCCATAGAAGACAGTTGTGGGCACACCCTAACAATAACTATTTTTTTCCATATCCATTCTTATGAGTCTCCATCACTTGAAAGAATAGACCGTTAGAAACAGTAAGTCAAAAACACTGCAGTTCACAAGTAGATTCAAGTATTTACTTCTTGTTCCACTTCAGCTGGCTCTAGCTAAGACTGCTGAGGGGCTAAAATAAGAATGGATGTGATTTTCATTATTTCTGGTTACTCACTGAGCCCTGGCATAGTGGGAAGATACATTATACATTTCTTTTACCCAGACAAGTGATTGTAGATGTGTGTGCCTAGACTCCTTTAAGTAACTAGTGTTATTATGCAGCCCTTTTCTGTCTTAACATCTTATCATTCTCTGATTCCATGACGCATACTGTCAGGGGATGGAAAGGTGAAATCAAAAAAAAAATTTAAAAAAAAATATATATATATTCTCTCGTTAGTAGTGATTTATATTTACAATGCCTACCTTCTTTTGAACTACCGTTTGATTTTCCAAGTTTCCAGAATTTACATCACAATGAATTTTTTTTAACTACCACAATATCTACCAGATCTGTAAAAAAAAAAGAAAAGTTTCCTTTCGATCCACCAGTTGAATTCAATATTGCTCATCAGAATTGTCCATTTTTGAAAAAGAAGCATCACCACATATGACATGGTACAATAAAGTGCTAGATTTGGAGTCAACATAATCTAAATTTTAATCCTGCTCAGATATTTACTAGTTATGACACTCTGGGAAAATCATTTAATGTCTTTAAACATAATTTTCCTCATCTGTAAATGGGGACAATAATAAGACCAACTTCATAAATTTTGTCTGATGATCTAATGGAGGCAGATGATGTATGGAAAGAGCATTGTGAGATATTAAAGCACTTTGTAATGCTAGCTAGCTATTGTAATGCTAGCTAACCATTGCTGTCATTTGGGACACTGGAAACCCCAAAATGTAGGAATACAGGGCAAGTGTGCCTTGAAAGACTCTAGTCACTCAAACCTTCTTTCAGTCAAAGTAATGAAGTTTATTATAACACCAGTAAGGTGGGCATGATTCCTAGTCAGTCTGCTATTGTTTCACTAATAAGATCAGACAGAGTTCCTAGTGAGTCTGCAAATTCGATGATGGGACTTATATACAAAAAAAAAATTGTGAGACTATTTAGATGGGATTAAGAAGTGGTAAATAGTCTAGTGTGGTCCAGATGCAAGAAGTTAATGTGGTCTGAAATGAAAGAATTTAAGAAGTTAATGAAGTTAAGTGGTCTGAGAGTGTAGCACCAATACAATATTAACAGCGCCCAAGGTCACTATAAATATAGCATTATAGTGCTCTATTGCAAAATATAACAGGCTCTCCTTATAGAAGACAGAAGCAAAACATTAATTCAGATACTATAAAACTTAATCACCAAACCAGAACACTGACTCCATTGTAGTAGCAAAGAAGTTAATAAACCATAACAGCACATAGAGCCACACCATCCTTTAGCCTTCCCACAAACCAATAGAAGTCCAATATTTACTCACAAGCCTATCTGTCTCACAGTAAAGAGTCCTCTCCTCCCAATCATCTAGCTTGCTCTGACTCCCAGCTTCCTGCGGGCTCTGTTCTACCCTTCAGCAAACTCCTCCCACCATAAGCTCCATGTGATTATATTCAACCTGTTGGAGGCAGGATTTATTTTCAAAGCAAGGAAGGTCTTCAAATTCCCATAACCATTACAGAGGCCCACAGTGAAAGGGCAGTTAAAAGAATTGTTGAGGATGTACATGGGTCGGGATGGATCAGATGCCTCAGCTGAACAGCCAGTGTGGGAAATTTCAGGTGCTTGTTTGCTTTCATAGATGTGGTCTTTTCCTTTTAGGGGTCCAGGTCCCATCAACCCATCATCATCATCTAATAGCATCATTTTTCATTGGGATTCTGATAGAAATAGATCTGGAACAAATTGCTATTTTTATTATTCTTTTATTTTCAATTTTCTTCGGACTTTTTTATACATGGATCAAAGTGTTGCTTTTTTGTAATTGAATAATAATCATCACCATTTTTATTCCATTCACATTGATTGTCATCTAGAGTAGTGGGAAAGGTGTTAGATATAGAGTTAAAGACATAGTTTTAAATTCCCATACTGTTACTCACTGTGGAAAGTTATTTTCATTTTTAAGCTTAGTCTCATTTTTCATCTTTAAAAGGAGGGTGATGAACTAGACAGTACTTAAATTCAATTCAGTTAAATTCAGCCAACATTTAAGTTCAAACCATGCACTAGAAACCATACTATGGTTGAGGATATACAGAAAAATTTTTAAATCCCCTTCTTCAAAAGGGTTTATATACTTCTAAGGGGAAACATGCAGACATGTAATTATGTATAACCAAAATATTATATACTATAAGCATATGTGATGAGCACAAATTATATAAATTTAAGATGTATATGTATGTGTGTGTATATATATATATATATGTCAATATAACATACAAAATATATATAAAGTAATTTAAGAAGTAGCAGTTAAGAAATATTAACACCTAGTTGAATGTGGAAATATTCAACTGAACCCACAGTGACACTTAACCTAAACCTTTCAGGGAGGTAGACGTGATAAGATTATAGAGATTATAAGAGGTCTCTTTGAGCTCTAAATTAGAGATTCTTAATTTTCCCCTCCTTAACCTTTAGAGGTCTATTGACCCCTATGAACACCCCAAAATAAAGTTTTTAAGTGTATAAAATAAGCAACACTGGATTTAAAAGAAAATCAATCACATTGAAATGCATTTATTAAAAAAATAAATAAAACATACAGTAAATTCACAGGCCTCAAGTTAAAACATCTTGCTTTTTAAATCATACAACTAATTTTACATGCCATTGTTGATATGGAATTCATTGTGTATGAGACTTCAAGTGGTCCAATTCTTTTACTGAAACTAATGTAATCTAAATCAGGGCTTCTTATACTTTATCCACTCATGACCCCTTTTCTTGCTCTTGCAGCCTGAGTTGGTATTGCATAACCTGAGGGCATGCACAGTGTAAAGTGCACATTCTTTGTGTTCAGAACCAAGGCTGCAGTGAAGTTCAGTGATGCAACACTGACAAGCACTGCCAGAAATACCTCAGATTCCTTATGCATTTGATTTTTAATTAATTTTTGGTTCAGAAACTGTTGCTAAATGTTTTTGTGACCCCTTTTGGGGTTATGACCAACAGTTTAAGAAGTGCTGGTAAATGTCAATATTCCAAAGAAGAATGTGCTTCACTTTTCCAAATGTAGTCACAGGGATTGAATCATTGGAATTATTATCAGTGATATTTTATAGTTATTTTGCAACACACCCAAAATAGATGAGGCCACAAGGTTTTCTATTTTTCATTCAGTCCCCTAATATTCCCTTAAATTGAAGCCAGTTCTCTGCTAAGGTGATCTATGTTGTACTATGGGTGATCAGTCTACTGTTCTTGTCCCCAACACATAGACAGGTTTTATGGTCACAGAACCAATCTATACATGACAAAAAACCAACAAATTATTGCAGCTTTCAGCCATTATAACTGTGTGAGTGTAAGATTAAGATTTTAGGTTAATGTGCATTTCAAGTAATTATCAAAGCCATATTATGTATATTTAATTATATTCTATTTCATACATGGTATTTTTTTTCTACCTCATTAGAAATATAAAAAAAAAAAATCATGAGGGCAAGTACCATGCCTCACACATAATCAATCACAAGGTGCTAGAAGGAAGGCTATACTTACTTGCTCTATGGCAATGGCAAATCACTTTACTCATCTGCAAAAGGAGGTGGTTGAATTAGAAGACTCCTGATTTCTTCTAGATTTAAATCTAGGATTCTACGGGAGGAAAAAGTACTTGACAACAGATTGATTATACTCTCCATGTTGAGAAAAAAAAATATTACCCCTTGTGTAGTTTGGCATTAGTTAACAAGATGGAGACCAGGATGTTGTCTAAACCAAAGTAGAAGTTTGTAAAACTGGAAGTAAACTTTGAAGTCACACAGTCCAAAATCCTAATTACATAGAAATTAAGATCTTGAAATTCAGAGATGTGTCATGAACACATAGTAAGTAGAAAAAATTAGGTTATGAAACTAGTTCCTCAAACTCCACTCAAGCCTCTTTCTATGACCTCATGCTTCCTTCCTTATTCAGAGGACCTATATTACTTTTACAGTACAAGTGGGAAGAATAAAACGTATGAGATAAAAGAGACATTTCAAAGGAGGAGCAAGGCAGTCTGACAGATTGGAAAGAGCCATGGATTAGGAGTAAGAAGTCTCAAGTTCAAATCTGGCTTTACTTACTCTCTGCCAAGGCAGATCACTTTTCTGCATTTCACCTTCCTCATTTGCAAAAGAAGGTAGTTGGATTAGAAGACTTCTGATTTCTTCTATCTGTAAATCTAGGATTCTCTGTGGGGGAAAAAAGTGTTTGACTGGTAGAGGATACAGGGGAGGGAGGGTAAAATAGGATTCGTACAATTTCAAAGTTAGAAAAGACCTCAGAGCCATCTACTATAACATTTGCTAAAGAAAAATAAAACTCTCCTTTATAGAACATCTGGCAAATGGAAATCCAGATTTAGTTTTAGTATCTCAAAGGATGTGGAGCCTGTTACATCCCAAGGCAAGCTATTCTACTTGGAAAAGCTCTAATTAAGACATTTCCCTTATATCTAGCCTACATTTGCCTCTTTGTAATGTCTATCGAGATTTACTTTTGGCTATTGTTCCTAATTCTCCCAAGTGGGAACATATAAAGCAAGTCTAAACTGTTTTTGGTGAGACAGGCCTTCAAATACTTGAAGGAAATTCTGAAATTGTTAGTCAAACCTTTATTAATGTCTACTATGTGCTAAATAGTACAATCAATAATTGTGGGAACCTAGTATATGGAATGTTTTCCAAATGCTCTGATAGAAGGATCTAAGCTTCTGCACTAAAAAAAGAGGTTCCAAAGAAAAAAGTTAAGTCAGAGGATTCTGATAACTCACTCTATGATGCTTCAAGATGGGACTAAAATATTCTGTGGAAAAATGAGAGGTTTATCCTCGACTCAGAGGGGAATAAGAGGAAAACCTGAGGGATGTCTTTTTTGCTATCTCAAGACAAAAGCAATGGGCTTCATGCTAAGAAAAAAGAAAGTATCTTCAGAATGTACTCTTCTCTTGAGGAAGAGAGATTCCAGCTAGAGATTCCAGCTAAACCAGAAGCTGGAGTCATTCTGTTGGACATCATCTAGAAGAGTCACATCTACCTGAGCACTGTCAAGTATGTACACTTCAAGACCAGGAGTAGGCCTAATGGGAACAGTATAATGATATCATTAGAAAACATTGGAGTCCCTATGGCTTTAGAGATCTAAATTCTCATGCCATGCCATGCATATTCTCTCTGTGTATACTCCTAGAGTTATGTTCCCTTGGAAGGATTTATTTTGAGGGCATCAGTGTATTACCCTAATTTTACAAATGAGGAAACTAAGGCACCAAGTGATTAAGTGACTTGTTCTTGACCAAACAGTTCATAAATATCTGAGGTAGGATTTGAACTTGGATTTCTGTGACTCCAAGTATAGTGACATAGCCATTACTTGAAAGAGGGTGCCCCAGGTTTATGGGGAAAATATTTTGCTTTTGTTTCTTATTAAATCATTTCATTAAATGTCTTTGATTTGAACTAATTATAGGATGTCCTGGAATACTGAAGGTAAATGTATCTAGTTATGCCGGCTCCTAGGGGAAAAAAAGACATGCAACACTCAGAAATTTTATCTTCATTATTAACATTTTCTCCATAGCTTTCTTAAGTCTGGGCAATCATCAAAATAATAAATCAGGTATCAGTTTGTGACATTTGCCAGCTTTTGAGGTGCAAATGCTCATACTAGAAATTTATCGATTGGCTCTGGATCTGGTACAAGCCAGCTCTAACACACCTCTGAATTATCAGTAGTAATTTAAGGGCTATGATTTTAGGGGGTGCAGATGTACAGTAACTTGAACCATAGAAAGCTTTCTTCTTAAGGATTCAGCCCTTCTGAGTTTTAACTTCCTCATCTACAAAATGGTAACACTGGTCATACTAGCATCTATCTATCTATCTATCTATCTATCTATCTATCTATCTATCTTTCTATCTATTTTTTACAACCTACTTTACCAGTTTGTTGAGAAGATATTTCTTTGTAAGCCTTAAAATGTTGTATAAATGAAACATTGTCATGGTGTGACTTGCCCTTGGTCACAGAGACCACAAGTATAGGGATTTATTAGAATGTAAAATGACATTTATTTAGAATACAAGACATATAATGACTGATATGAATCAAGCAGCAAACACTGTCAAATCCTGTTTTCCAAACCTTGAGAAAATGTCAGTGGGAAATTCTCAGCCCCATTTCACGCACTGAGGGGAGGACAGAAATTTCCATTGGAAACCAACCCAAGTAGCATACATGAATATAAGCCTGTAGGGGCCTTCCAAGGCTTCTTTAACACCACTGTAAGCAGAATCTGTGATCTGATCATTTCTGGTGCCACATATGCTCTGAATTCTCCCCGAAAAGCATTCTTGACTCTGTCCCTTAGTTTCATGATGGGAATTTGTGAAATAGTATTAACTTCTGAAATAAATTAAGCCACCAGCTCAATACACTTTAAAGTAAATTACTGATTTTTCTCTTTTTTCCATTTGCAAAAAATGTCAGGTCCTTTGATCTCTCTTTTAGGCTTCCAGTAACAACAGGGGTGTGTGTGTGTGTGTGTGTGTGTGTGTGTGTGTGTGTGTGTGTGTGTGTGTGTGTGTGTGTGTTGGGGGGACTTGGGAGAGTTATCTCTACCCCACACCCTCCTTAAGCAATGTCTAACACAATGACACAGCAATAAGATCATGGTGGTATCCTAAACTCCTTGCTGGTTTCCCAGCAAGAGATGATCTGTGCAACAGCTTAGTGAAGATAACTACAGCCATGAGGATAACATGGCAGAAAGAACAAGAAAGTCCAATCCTGGGTACAGCTTGCCAGGGAATCTGCATATATGAGTTACACAGACAATGCAGTCAGAGGTGAAAGCAAAATAGTCTGTTCGTGAATCCCTCAAATAATTTTATATATTTCTTTAAGTATCAACCTCTCAGGAGAATATAATAGGAGTGATGGATTACTATTTGTCAATAGGCACTTATGAGTCATTCGTGTTTAAAGCATTTCTTTTGCAGTGGACAAGAATCCTGTCACTGATCTACTTTGCATATTGAGTACCTTTCAAGAAGGGACCCTATTATTAGTTCCTTTTCTGGAATCTCTAGATATGTCAGCTCCATGGCAATGTGATCCTAACACCTATTCTCACTAACTAGTTGAATTCTTAAGATAAAGCTGCCTCAATTATGGTTCTAAGAGCAACACTGAACAACAAAGCTTATTTTCTAATACCATTGGCTCAACCAGAATGTTCTGCTCCCAAGATTTTCAGAATCATTTAATCAGCCAGTCTTAAATAGCTTTTAGGAAAGCAGTATTTATTAAGGTGTCCAATAAGAACAGTTAGAATAACCCATTTTCACAAAGCCTGTGACACACTCTTCCATGAATACCTACTATGTTTAGGAAAAAGTGGGCTCTGGGAGTACATGCAGCATTTGGTAACTAATAGTTTCTGGTTAGTGAAAGGTCATTGAAATGTTAAGGGAATTTGAAGATCTTCCCTGTCCCTTAATAGGCCCATGGGACCTGCTTTAAGCTTTGGCCCAGCCCACAGCTTGATTCACATTGAGCCCATGGTGGCAGGAGCTTGTTGAATGGTTAGAAAAGGAAGAGAGAGTGAGGCAGAGCAGCTGGTGTGAGTGAGAAAGGGAGGAATTTTGCCTAGGGGAGCTTGTTTGTAGGGAGGCCTAACAGAGGGAAGCCTTGGGGAGGTTAGCACTTCCCTCATTGGTGATGTGTATAAACTTCTTTGTTACCCTGGTGAAACTGGCTTTCTGGTATCTAAATATCTTGGTTTCATCTTTGAGGAAGAGAGTTTGTTATATTTTGTAATTCAACCCCGGAAATACATCTGCATATTAATAGCTGCTGCTGTGGGTATCACATTGCCGATATAGTCGATATAGTCATATATCCCATTTGGGGAGCATTTGAGAATTTTACCTTAGGAACAGCGTAGCCTATTCTCTGGGTTTTTTATACACCCATGTCTGCGGTCTGTATTTGGCACCTGATAATGCAGATGTTGCTGCCAGCTGATCTAGGAATGCCATTTAGGAAACTGATGTGAAGATACAAAGTCCAGCAAACTCCAGACCAACATTATCCAGTCAGATGGAAGAGGTGGAAAAAAGAGATTTGATTAAAGTTTAGACAAAAGCTTCTCCTTCCCTCTCTCCCCGCCCAATAGTTCCTTCACAAAAAGGTTTTAGAAAGCCACATACTCCAATTTTTGGAAAAGCTTTTCAATTCTCCCAGCTTGATGCTTTTATACAGGATTCAAAGGGTAGGATAAAATTCCAGAACAATTAGAACAGACCTCTTGCATGGCATC
This sequence comes from Pseudochirops cupreus, assembly GCA_028627135.1. Lineage (NCBI taxonomy): Eukaryota > Metazoa > Chordata > Mammalia > Diprotodontia > Pseudocheiridae > Pseudochirops > Pseudochirops cupreus. Next base: position 414,844,223 of record CM053582.1, read on the forward strand.
ATTTCATTTAATCAAATGGTTTTCAAAGACTTTTCATACTTATCTTAAGGTCTTTTCATTGATATATATTCTCACGTGATTAACGTATCAGGCCCAATTAGAGGTGGGGTAGATTTGATCACACTGTGACATCTTCATAACAATATATCTGCTATGCTGTATGTGCACACAGCCTCCCCTGCAATAAATTTATCAGGCAATGTTTTCCTCAGGTTTTTCCATGGGAAATAATCATCAGTCTTCTGCTGAAGATTTGGAAATCAGGAATGTGACAATTCTCTAGCCTGGGGGCAATGGACTCAAAATCCATTATAGACTGGAAATCAAGAAGGTTGCTGTCTCTATTGTCATGTGACTATCAGAGTTGTCCTTGTTCAGTTGTTTTCAGTGGTGTCCAACTCTGTGACCTCCTTTGAGATTTTCCTTTTCAAAGATACTGGAGTGGTTTGCCATTTTCTTCTCTGGCTCATTTTACAAATGAGGAAACTGAATCAAACAGTGGCACGTGACTTGTTCAGGGTCACATGGTAAATGTCTGAGGCCAGATTTGAACTCAGGAAGATGAGTCTTCCCGACTCCAGACTTGACAGTCTATCTACTGCACCAAGGCCTACTACAGGTTCTAACTTCAGGTAGTTCATGTTAAAAGAAGATGAGTAACACTGAAATTTTACCTGTCCAATGCTCTCATTTTCTGTGTGATTTTCTCCTCCTACTGAGACAAGTAGCTTCTTGTGACCATTATCTCTTAGTCACTAGTCCAAGAATCTGCAATTCCAGGTAGTGTATAGCATCATCATATTGGTTGCTGTTATTGCTGAAGGATGTGAGGGGAGGAGTGTCAGGGAAAATAGAGAGGAAGAGAAATCAAGTTGGGTGCTGTATGGTAGGTTTGGCTCCCAAAAAGAATATATCATTCTTCCCCCAAACCCCACAATACACAGATTAGAAATAAGTGTATTAATTTTACATATCGAGAAATGGAGATTTAGATAGATTAATTGGTGTCATAATCAGAATTTGGGCTTCAGTCTTTGATCCTAAACTCTGTCTTGTTTAAACCACCATCCCACTGGTACCTATTATACATACTTCTTTCTACATATTCAGCAACATTGAAGCTGGTTTTACTTTACTCTGTCCATTTTGCAGCTCTGCATTTTAAGAGAGATGTGCTGGATCAGAAGTGAGACCAGAGGAGAGCCACAAAAATGATGAAGGAGTTGGCAAATAGGACATATGAGGAAAGGTAAGACTGAAGATGTGAAAATTATTTAGCTTGCAGAAAAGAAAACTGAGTGGTGATTTATTAACAGTCCCCCAATGTAAGAAGGATTAGTAAAGAGGAGGTTGGTGACCAGATGTTCTCTTTCTCCACAGTGGATAGAACAAGATTAAATCAGCTTAAGATGCAGCAAGAGAGATCTAGGTTAGACATAACTTTTAGACTATAAGGGGAGTTAAACACAAGAACAGACTACCAGAGGAGACTACAGTCCCTGCCATCTGTCTGAGCTAGTTTAGGTAAAGATCTTCCTGAAGTCAGCAGGATGACTCTGGAGGCTCCTTCCAAACCTATAAGACTGATCATTTACACACTACATTCTGGATAAGATTTCTTGGGAGGAGATTAATTAGAGGTTAAGTGACTACTAGTATGTGTGAAGTAAGAAGAAGCAAAAACAGAAGGCAGCTAAACATCAAAATATGAGTAATTTTCTAGTAATGGATTAGCATAGTAGCCTGGCCACATAATAGGTGCTTAAAAAAGATTTATTGAATAGAATTCTGTTGGAGTGAAATTATTTTGTCCCTGAAGCTGCATTTTAGTAACTGAAACACAATTATGGAATTCTTATCTTGAATCCTGTCCTATGATTTGAAGGCTAATTTGGCTTAACTTACTTGATTTCCTCTTAAGATAACAGGCCTCACTGAGGAACCTGCAATTCCCCGATTTTTTGCAAAAATGAAAAAAAGCTATGATTTCAGCTACATGGCCCAGGGCAGCTAGATAGGGTGCTGGCCTGAAGGAACCAGTACTGTAGTCAGGATGACCTGAGTTCACATCACACATCAGGCACTTAACTAGTTATGTGACCCAGTACAAATCACCTAACTGTATTTCCTCATTTGTAAAAGAGCTAGAGTAGAGAATGACAAATTACTCCATTGTCTTTGCAAAAGATGAACAAACAGAACAAAAAAATTAAATGAGGTCATAAAGAGTCTGACACAACTGAAAGGACTGAACAAGAAGAACAGAGAAAGGTTTGGGTGTGGGGTGTACCCCACACAGGCAGAACAAACCTTGTCTAGGATTCAGTCAACAGAATCGAGGGAGTTCTCTGAATAACATAGAAATTGAATGATTTTTCCATGGATGATACAATTAAAAAGTTTCAAGGGGGTGAATTTAAAGCTGATTCTCACAAATTCCTAGCTTAACATTATATATGTGCATACACCACATTGTATTAACCCTTTTCCCTCAACCAAAGCTGTAATAAAAGTCAAGTTGTGATATATATCAATTATTTTCAAGATTGGAGTCCCTCAAAAACATGAATTCTTAACTTGTAGTCCATTGATCTCTTTGGATAGATTTCAGGGAAATCTGGCTAGGGGAAACAAAAATTATGTGTTTGTTTAACTATACTTATTTTCCTTCATATTCCCATATATTTTATTTTAAATATTTAAATGTATTATTCAGTGAAGGTGTCCAGAGGCTTCACTGGACTTCCCAAATGGCCCATGACACAAAACAGATCTAAAAGCTAATCTCCCAGAAAGACCTCAAATAATATTCTTCCATCAATAGTGTTTTTGGCCAAACATTGGCTTTAAGTTGATAACTTTAAAAACAGAAGCTGAACTTTTGTCAATAGAAAAACAGTGGATACAAGGTAAATGGCAATGGATTTGAAAATAGCAGAACAGATTGTAGCATGTGTGTGGTTGGATATTATGGTTTAGAAGCGGCAAATTAAGAGTAATTCAAAGAAACGTGGGGAGATTTCTATGAATACATACAAAATGAAATAGATAAAAACATTAGGATGACATACATAATGACTACAAGAACTTAAATTAAAATATTTCTAAAATGAAATTAAATTCTGGGCAATTGAAAAGATAATAATGGAATCTGCGGCAAGATTACTCACAACCTCTTTTGGTCTCAGTTCCCTTATCTGTCAAGCGAGAGGATTGGACCACAGGACTTCTAAGATCCCTTCCAGCTTTCTATGATCCGATGATCCAACGTACTCCTGTACTCTTGACTACAACGGAACAATGTGTTGCTTATTATCAGACAAGGTCACTAGGTGAGAATTTTTAAAGTGTTTTTCTTTTTTTCAAGGGAGGGTGGAAGGTACTATAACAGAAATAAATGCAATAGAAAAAAGCAAAGGTAATTAGTATAATTTTTTAACTTGAGGCTAAAAGAGCAAAAAGAAAAACATGACTATATTTCTTTAGAAGAATTGCTAAATCTAGCAATTCAGATTAAAAGGGAAAGAAAGAACAAGGGCAAACTAGGTCAAAATCATGATGAAAGTAGATACAAATGGAGATTAATGGTTCCTAGCAAATGAATCACCTAATATTTGGGGTGGTTGGTCCTTTTATTATTATTATCAATAGACATATTAGTTGATCTTTATATAGAATCTAACCATTTACAAAGCATTCTTAACAATTTTTTGCAAAGTGTGTATGGAGGGATTCTTTGTATAGCCCCAGATAGCCCAGAGTAGGAAGAAGAGCACTGAATTTAGAGCAAGAGAGCTTATGTTCAAGCATTGACTCTGCTACTTATTATCTTTGTGACACTGGATTTTTGTTGTTGTTCAGTTGTTTTTCAGCTGTGTCCAACTTTCCATGATCCCATTTGGGGTTTTCTTGGCAAAGATACTGGATTAGTTTACCATTTGTTTCTCTTGCTCATTTTACAATTGAGAAGATGAAGCAAACAGGGTTAAGTGACGTGCTCAGGGTCACATAGCTAGTAAGTGTCTGAGGCTAGATTAAAGTCAAGAAGATGAGTTCTCCTGACTCCAGGCCCTGCTTTCAAATATCAACTTCACCACTTAGCTTTAAATCATAAGCTATTTGGCTAATTGTATCAGTTTCTTCATCTCTAAAATAAGAGGGTTGGACTAGATAACCTTTAAGGTTTAATCCATTTAGACGGCTTAATATTCTATGATAGAGAATATAGGCAACATAACCTAGCCTACTCTGATGCCTGAAAGGAAACATGGTTCCACAAACCTGAATCTTGAGAAGTATATGCTTATTAGGTAGAGATTTTCATGAACAGGATTCTAATCTAACTGGAATAATTTCAAAAGGAGTACATTTGGAAGGCAGGGGATATGATATAAGATGCCTAAGACTGACTTTCTCTTATACTGAGAAATGCACAGGGCTGTTTGATCCCCTGGGATCAACTGAGCAAAGAAAACATTAAGCTGTGTTTTTGGTATGTTTTATTTCTTTTTCTTTTTGTCTAGATTTCTTTCTTTTTTTTTAATTTCTAGATTGTGATGCCAGGGTTTCAAAGGCTTTAGAGGTATTTCTGAAAGTTTGGCTATAGCTTATTCAACTGCTTAGGTCTGCAGAGTTGAATTTGATATTTCATGGGAATTTTATGCCCTTGATCAAGGACATGACAAAAATACATTTTTTTAAAGCATCTTATGTCATTTTATCTCTTCCTGTTGCCAGACAGGGAAAATGAAATTTCAAGGGAAAAAAAAAAGCCTACAATCAAGTAAATTAAATATGTTAATATAGGTTGTAAATGTCTGAAATCATTTGCATATGAGGTAGAGGTTATGGAGATGCAGGGGATTATTTTGTTTAAACTAGTTAACCTGTTTGTGCTTCCTCCACTCTTTTTTTTCTTCCATGTGTGAGGATTTTAATCTATGACTATGGTGTTGAATGATGATGAAATGACACTTAATACAAGTCTCTGCCAAGTTCCTGCTAGGAAAACATGCCTCAGTCACAAGTAATAAAGTAAACACAGAAGCTGCAAAAAACTATCACCAGAGGAAAACAATAATTTGAATGAGTGATAAAAAAGGCATTTCATCTATGCATGATAAGAAATCGCTGAACAAAACAAATTATACACCACACCAGAATGGCTCAGTGCCCAAAGAAATTGCAAACAGTTTATGATGAGGGAGAAGGGAAAAAAGAGAGAGAAACAGAGAGAGACAGAGAGAGACAGAGACAGAGAGAGAAGCAGAAAAGGAATCCTAGAATTTGCTACACCAATTCTAGATCAGATGATTTTATGCATTAAAGTGAATGATTGCACACGAGCAAAAATCAGTATAGACTATCCCATTGTGCTTTTGAGTATTTTGATGGAAAATGGCAATATTATAGTGCTGCAGTTTAATCACACATAAAATCTGAGTATTTTGCTCTTGAAGAGGATCCTCTCAAGGAAGGTTTCTTAGCTTTCCTTCTAATTTCATAATTTATTTATACATGAACTTATAGTGAAAATATACCTATGTATGCCTGTCTGTATGCAGACTAATATTTTTTTACACAGCTTCATGGAAAAGATTTGTAATCAATGGTTTTCAGGAAACTGAAAAGCAGTTTTATTCAAGCTTTCCAGAAAACCAAAGGCCTTTTTAATGTACAATATTTTAACAGTGTTGCTATAGGGCATAAAAATTTATCTGTCTATCTAATCTATCTATCTATCTATCTATCTATCTATCTATGTCTGTCTATCTATCTATCTATCTATCTGTGTCTGTCCGTATATCTTTCTATCTGTTCATCCTACCATGCATCTAGCTATCTTCTTTCCCTATCATCCCAAGCACGAAATAAAAATCTGGCATCTTATAGGAAGAACCTTTAAAAGAGAAAAGACTGCTTTTTAATAGTTAGTACATCAGGGAACATATTTAAAGAAATATTTTATCAGTGCCAGCAAGCTAGTCAAAAGTGATACACATTTCCCAGTTCATCATGTATTCAAGTCTAAAAATTATGTGAAATACATGTTTAAACAAGTTAAAGGAAACCAAACTTTTATATAGTATCTACTATGTACCAGATAATGTGCTAAGCACATTGAATATATTTTGTCATCAGATCTTTAAAACAGCACTGAGAGATAGGTGCTATTATCATCTTCATTTTAAAGATGAAGAAGTGAAACAAACACAGTTTAATTGACTTGCCTAAGGTCACATAACTGAGTTTCTGGGACCATATTTGAAAAGAGGTATTCCTGATTCCAGACCTAGCACTCTATCCAATGTGCCACCTTGCTTCCTTGGCATTGTTTCATGTTGGCTGTCTCAACACCAATCCATTTCACCAGTGAGCAGGTAGAAATCAATATTAAGTTCAAGTTTATTGATGCAAAAATGAAGTCTGTGGTGTCCTTTTAAAATTTAATTCAGCCATCTGGTTTACTCAGCTTCATATCAGTAGCCGCTCTGTTTTTAATATATTTTTTCTCATTTTTCTGTGGCTCCTAAAGTAAATTGAAAGCAGTGATTTCAAAGCAATCTTCAGATTTTCCACAATTAAAGAAAAAAAAATCAATAGAGTACCAAATAACCAGGTTTAAGATCCCGCCCCCATGCCAAAAAAAATGCACTATATTTAATGCACTACAAAATACATTGGATTTAGAGTCAGAAGATTTGGGTTCAAACCTTCATCTGTCACTTATAACCCATGGACATAGAGACAAGTCACATCCTTCCTTGGTATCAGTTTCTTTTGTGATGTAGGGTGCAAATCTGGATAGGATTCCCACAGGAGGTATCACTTCAGCTGCACTTTTAAGAAAACTAGGGGTTCTACAAGGCAGAAGTGAAAACACAAGTGTATTCTTGGGATGCCATGGCAAGAATGGATAGGGAACAGCAAGAAGGTCAGTTTGGCTTGGGTAAAAGGAATTTCCCAAGGTAAAAGCTCAAAAAAAAAAAAAACCGATGTAGAACCTGGAGTCAGAATGGGAAGAAATTGAAAGTCAAACAACAATGTTGACTTTTTATCTTAGAGGCAAGAGAGAACCTCTAAAGATTCTAGAGAATAGATGTGGTATAGTCCTATCTGGATAGGACTATATATTCAAAGTGCTTAGCACATTATCTGGTACATAGAAGATACTATGTGGTTTAGGACTATAATTTTTTTATTATTATTATTATGTTCTAACCTTTTTTTTTTCAGTTAAGAATCACTATTTTCTTTCTTTCTCTCTTCTATGCCATCCCACTGGGAAAAAGAAAAAAAAAAGAAGAAAAACTTAATAACAAACATACATGGAAAAGTATAACATTCAGGTCTATCTTTTTCTATATGGAGGAAAGACATGAAAAAAGAGAACTTTTAGAGTGCAGGGATACTGTTTAGAAGGCTTTTATTGTCCTTTAAATAAGAGATGATATTTCTAAACTCGAGTAGTATCTGCATAAGAAGAGAGAAAAAGAATGGATGTGAAATATTTTGTGGATATAGAGCAAAAAAGATTGGGCAACTAATTGGATAATGTTAGGAGTTGAAGGAAAGAGAATTGTTGATGACTGGGGTTTCAGATATATTGTAGATGGAAAAATAATGGTATCTTGAACAGATACAGAGAATTTAAGGAGAGGGGCGAGTTGAATTTGAGGCATACTGAATTGAGATGCCAGAGAGATATCCCTTGAAGATGACCAACAGGAAGTCCATACTGGGGAACATAGTTCTGAAAAGAGACCGGGGATCAATGTATTGATTAGGAATTTGGCAAGAGTCAAAAAGAATTTTCTACGTATGAAACAAACCATTGTCTAGAATCAGGTAGGGGGCACAGGGATAGAGCTCTGAGTTTGGAATCAGGAAGACTTGAGTTCAAGTGTAACTTCAGACACTTATTAGCTGTGTAACCTTGGACAAGTTGTTT
>CM053582.1:414857173-414865027 GCA_028627135.1 Pseudochirops cupreus
CAGAATCTTTAACAATCTGTATGGTATAAGAAGCTTCTTCACTGAGGTTTCCCATTGCTAAGAAAATCACACACACACACACACACACGTGCACACACACACACTCATGCACATGCGTGCATGCACACACACACATTCATACACATGCGCGCATGCACACACACACGCATACACACACACATGCACACACACACACACACTCATACACATGCACGCACACACACACACGCACACACAGACTCATACACATGCGCGCACGCACACACACACACACGCACACACACTCACACACACACAATAATATTCCTATCCAAAGTAGCAACACCATAAAGGGCTGTTGTGTTTTGCTTTTTTTTTCCCCAGAACACCTGCATCTCTGATGGGGTCCTGACTCTGATGGCGATGGTCATTAATCACACGAAGAGCCTGCACAGAATCATCCTGAAGGAGATGCTCCTTGCCTTTTACCTCTGACCCAGCCAATCGCACATGGAGTGGCAGAAAGTGGCTTTGAATGTGGGAACCACCTTGGGACAATCTGACCTTCTTTTCTACTTTAATGGGTTTAGAGAATGATATTCCTGACTCAGGAAACCATCATTCATCAAGGTGATGGAACTGATAGAGACCAGCACATTATTACCCAATTCACTCTCTCCAACCCTGATGGCATCCCCTCCTCCCTCCAAGCACATACTCCAGAAGCCAACAGTGAATAAAGAAGAAATATGAATAGTTCTCTGAAACACATATTTTTAACTTCTAGACCTTCTAAGATTTTTTTAGAATCAAGTCCAGATTTTACCTTAAGTAGGAGTGAAGCTTACATGGAACGTCTGACTTTTTTATTTTTTAATATCCTCTATCACTTCCTTATGTACTGCTTACATAAGTACATATGTAAGCCTTATCATTTCCCTATGAAAAAACAACAAAGAATTATCATTCAAGCAACAAACATTTTTAATGATTTGACTTTATTTTTTACTGTATTAATTAATTTATTTTTTATTTTCAACATTCACTTTCATAAGTTCTAAATTTTCTCCCCCTCTCTCCCCTCTCCCTCCCCAAGACAACATGCAATCAGATATAGGCTCTACAAAAATATCCCTGTTTAACACATTTTCACATTAGTTAATCAACAAATATTTATTAAGTACTTATGATATGTCAGATACTATATTAAATGGTAGAGATTTAAAGAATGGAAACACAGTCCCTGTTCTAAAAGAAGTTCCCAGTCTTATGGGAGAGACAACATGCAAACAATTATGCACAAACAAGATTGTTACCTATACGTGTGTGTGTATAATGTGCATTTATATATTTATTCATGTATGTATAGATAGATATGGTTTGGAGATAATCAACAATGAAATGCAGGAGAATTAAGAAAGATTAAGAATTAATTAAGGACAGGCAAAGGTGGGATTTTATCTGGGACTTGAAGGAGTCCAGAGAGATAGAGACAGATTTGAGGAGAGAGAATTCTGGGCACGTTGGACAGCCAGTGAAAACGCCTTGTGTTGGGATGTGTGGGAAATAGAGTACCTTGTGCAAGGAACCTTAAGAAGGCTAGTGTCAGAGTGTCAGAGGGTACCGAAGTGTGTTTAAGGGGAGTGGGGAGACGTGTAAGAAGACTTACAGAACTTTAAAAGTTGTTTCAGATTGGCTTATCAAAAGCAGGATTAAATCTTTTCATTTTTTTTAATGACTCTCTCTCTCTCTCTCTCTCTCTCTCTATATATATATATATATATATATAAATATACACACACACATATCTTTTTGGAGGGGGGAAGGTAGGTCAATTGGGGCTAAGTGACTTGCCCAAGGTCACATGACTAGTTTTTTTTTTAGTATCTGAGGCTGGATTTGAACTCAGGTCCTCCTGACTCCAGGGCTGATGCACTCTACTCACTGTGCCACATAGCAGCCCCAAGACCATATAATTCTTCACATAAGTATCATATAGATGGAAGTAAACAAAACTTTAAAGGTCGTTTAGTATAACCTCATTTTACATGTGAAGAATCGGAGGCACAGAAAGGTTTAGTGACTTGCCCAATGTCATATCAATAGCAAATTCCAAAAGTGTTGTGGAATTTGAATTCAGTTCTTCTGGGTTCAAATCTAGTGGGATTTTTTTTGGTTGCTCTTTCCATACTGCACTAAATTAGAGGAACCATTTCCATGTTTTCCTTTCAAACCTACCACCTTTTTGTGACTAATAGAAAGGGAAAAAACCATGAGCTTTAAGATTACAAGCCTCCTGCAAAATTATGCTTGATGTAGCTAATGGAAGGACACCATCCTGTTTCCTGACCTACAAGGTGAACATGCTGTTCATTGCTTGGGAGCAGAATATGTTCAGTATTTTTATTAAAGCACAAAATTGATGTGTCAAATTAATTTTTTGCTCTCCTCACCTCAAACTGATTAACACAAATTAAGTTTCACACTCATCAGCTAGAGCAGTTAACATGTAGTAGGGGAAAAAAAATGACTTACTCACTGTGGTTTGTGGATTGCCCTTTGCACACTCTATGTTTATTAGAAGTGTGTGGTCTTCTTTCCAAAGCAATCTTGAAGTATTTATAATAATAGCCCACATTTATACAACTTGTAAGATTTGCAAAGTAATTTACATATGTCATCTCATTTGGTCTTCTCAACAACCTTGTGAGAAAGGCACAATTAGAATCCCCATTTTATAAGTGAGAAAAGAGAATCTCAAAAATAAATTGACCCTTAAAGGTCACAAAGCTTTTAGTAGCTTTACTAAGGTCAGAGATCTTCCTGACTTCAAGTTCAATGCTCTGTTGGCTGCCTCCAAGATGAATCTGATGCTAAGAAGATGCCATTAGCCATGTCAATATCACCTCAAACAACGAGGTAATTGCACTGTACATCCTTCAACCTTTTTAAAAAGAAAGATTGAAATATAGCAAGTATGAATGCGATATTCAGGAGTCTTACATATCCAACACTTTTGCCTAATGAGAACATAGAGGTAAATTGTCAATACTTGGCATGTGGTCATCTATGTAAAGAATTAAATCCATATTCAACACACTACTGCTAAATATCTAATTAGCACGTAAGTATGAGGTACAGAAATAATGTTTGTTATTTTTAAAAAGATCTATTTTTAATGCTTCATCTTCCATTTCATCATGAGGAAATTAATAAGGAAGTAGCTTTGCTGAGACATTGCTTTCCAAAGGTTCTCTCAGAGATTTACTTTATGCTGAAGTTTCACAAATTTAAATGTACAGCTACAAAGAGACCCACAATAAAACATTTGTTAAACAACAAAGGAGAAGAAGAAAAAATGTAAGGTATGTTTTTAGATATTTTTTAAACTGCAAAGACCAAGGGAAGATATATAATGTCAAGAAAAGTAAATTAGAATTATTTAAAAGAAAAATCATTTATCAGCCTTCCAAAGAATAAGGGCTCATACTTTTGAGCTTTACAGTATGAAACGGTGTCATTCAAATCAGAGGCATTATGGTATAGTGGATAAAAAGTATTAGAGGCTTGAGTTCAAGTCCTATCTCTGACATATATCAGGTCCATGATGGTGAATATCTGTCTTAACATTTCAGTGTCCAAGATAATTCTGTAAAGTGATATAAGATGATTTGCTGATTTGTAACAAGCACATAATATTACATATCTTTGAAATGTGGAATAGAGTTTCATTGATTAGCTGCTTAATGCCAGAAGTGAATAGAGAAGCAGTCTGACATACACAAAGTCAACTCCTGGCTCAGATACTTTTATGCTGTTTGATACTAGGGAAGCCACTAAATGTTTGTTTTTTATTTGTTTGTTTTTCACTCAGTTTCCTCACCTATAAAATGAGGAGTTTGAACTCAGTGATTTCTAAGGGCACCTCCAGATATAAATCTAGGATCCTATATATGTATGCCATTAACACTAAAGTCACTCTGATAAACAAGCTGGTTATCCTCAAATGTGATTTGATTAAAGATCCAATAAGCAATTACAGAAGAGAGTTAGAGAAAAAAGACAAGTTTTCAAAAGGAACAAACAGAAACAGATGTCAACCAGTAGCCTCATCAGCAGTGAATTCAGTTTATTCAATTTACTATATATTCCCTGTGCTAGCAGCCCAAACAGCTATATGACACCCTGCATCCCAGATGCCTGAGGGCACTGTAGGTCCCATTAATAAACCCCCTTTGCAGTTTGCAGTTTACTGGACTGAAAACCCTGAACCTATCCCATCTCAATGGACAAGTCCTAAAGATTTCTATCCTCCAGGGTTTTGCAAACTTGGATAGTGCCAAGCAATTTTGTTACTCTCATATTTTGCTGATGTACTGTGCCAAAGGCTGATAGAAAAGGGCTGGCAGATTTTTTTTTCTTTACCCAGGTTACCTGCAATAGGATAGAGTCATATAGTTAAGTCAAATCAACGAGTTAACAAACATTAAGTGCTTATTATATGCCACACACTGTAGTCTGTGTCCTTGGACTATAGACTTTATCCTTGTTTTAAAGTGAAATCCTTCTTAACTGGTCTCACACATGGAATGTGTAGAAATGAAGAGGTAGGAATTCATGGCAAGCAATATATGCCTTGACCATCCATGGTGAGCCAGAGAGGGGTGATGAGAAGTTATTACTGAGTAAGCAGAAACTTAAGCAGAAAAAAAGCAAAACAAAACAGAACTCAAAAAACTTAAATGATTATGTTATAGAGAAAGTAAATAGTCAATAAAGTTTCTGGACATTTTAGAACTGATTTATAGGCCGATGACATAACTGCTGTTCACCACATCATGGATGTGTAGCGTTATTCTTCATTTGTGTGTTAATTTGTTTTATGAATGTACGTTCTATCACCAAGATTATAAATTCCTCATGAGCAAGGCTCACATCAAACTTTGTGCTTATTTTTCCACAATAGTGTCTCACATAGAAAGCACTTAGGAAATAAATGAATTAACCTCCGTGTCTGGATACAGAGTCCATTTGTAGGTCTTGCTAAATTTAGCTCTTTCCTACCATTCTTCAATCTTCAGGCCACTATCTTAAGTCACTATTGGCATTTATTGGGTCATTCCTCACTTTGCCTCTTTTGTCATCCTCCCTGCCTTCAACACACACACACACACACACACACACACACACACACACACACACACACACACAATGCATATATTCCCAAATATCTTGCAGATGATGCTTACATATATTCTTTCATCCCTAGCAATAGTCCTGAATAGGAAACTACACTTAGAATTAATTAGATAACTAAATACAGAATAATCTTTTCTTCCTCTTTCAATTACAATGTATGCTCATTTGCATAGATTTGAAGTTGAAAATTTTATTAATAACTACGATTTTTGGAGGAAACTATAAAAATGTTTCTGCTCTAATGACTCTTAATTTATATCCAATTTCCTTAACAAGCTATTTTCTGAATGCCATACTATAATGTCCATGACATTTCATATAGTAGAGGAAGTACCAACTACTATTTCTTATTAATTTACTTATAATTAATAGGATCATTTCTTTCTTAATGTCATAATGATTTGGATATCAAGGGCATTTCCATTTATGGAATTTACAAATATCTTTGAAGCTTTAAAATAGACATATACAAATTTATTTTCTTCATGCCCTCACAAGGTGCCAGGGCTTCTCTTCATATCTCGGTAGACTTAAGGCCTTCCACCCGGAAATGAGTTGGATAGCAAGAGACCTGAAGACATTAATGGGGAGACAACCATCTCGAGGTTTCAAATGCCCTTTATCTAATCCCAAAATATTTCCTTTATTTCTATTTCAAGGTAAACAAGTCAAATATACCGTGTTAACACTACCTAAATTGCATGTAATCCACAGAATTGAAAAGTTAGAACTGGAAAAAGTAAATCACAACAAAGCAAACTGACAACAACAAACTGCCTTAAAGACCGTATAATTCACTTCCTCATCTTACATGTAAAGTAACAGACTCAGAAATGGAAAACCTGGGCAATAAACTCTGTAGTGTAAGGGACAGACTGAAAAGTATTGAATTGCTGCTTAGAAAATGGGAAAAATTAATTGGCATGACCCATCATCCAAGAAGAGTTCTTAGTTCCTGTTTTTGATCTTAACATAGTACTTGCCTTTGCCAATCATTGCTCAATTTGTTTGATTCTGACTCAACTCACAGACTAGGCCTCCTTTTGTCTGCCCCCCAAGAGAATACTCAGAAACATAATGCTCTCTACCCTGCATCTGACTTAGACTGTGTTCTCTTAATTTGGATTCTGTGTACCAACTCTGACCCATGGCTAAATGATTAGTCATTCAACCTAATCTTGCAATTATGAATCAATAAAATGCCTAGAATAGACTCTGGTTCTTACTTTCAGCCATATAATTAACCTGCAAATATTGGTTGCTGGACAACCCTACCTATGCTATCATAATGGAAAATTCCTGAGGATTCCTGCCTTCTGGGATTTGATAAATCTGTATTGTTCCAAGCAATTTTATGATCATTACACATTGAGTGGCTCTTTTCCTTGCCAAAGTCAACCCCCAGTGTATGCAATTCTGTTCTCATCTTCTCCAAAAGATGACCCTTGATCATCCTTACTCTCTCACCTAACAAATCCCTTCTTGTCTACTAGCTGTTTCCCTAGTGCCATGTCTCTTTCATCCTCCAAGAACCCTCACTTGAACCATCCTCCCTCCTATATCTCTGCTGTCTTTTGTGGCTAAACTGGAAAATACCTACAATAAATCCCTTCACTTTCTCTTCTCTAATTCTTTTCTTACTTTCTATAGTCTGTCTATAAATTTCATTATTCAGTTTAAATCACTCTCTCCAAAATTGCCAATGATCTCTTAATTTCCAAATCTAAAAGCCTTTCACTGAATATTAGAGAGGATATAGAAAAATTGGAATGCTATTTCATTGCTGGCAGACTGAAAACCATCCAACTGGTTTGGTGAACAACCTGGCATTATGCCACAAGACTTAAATTACTTATGCCCTTTCACCTTCCAATACCACTACTTGGTCTTTTTTCCAATCCATTTCTTGACTTAGAACTTTATGTTGAAGTTGTGTTTTTTTCCTGATGCGGAGGAAGCACTGTCCCAAGCTTCAGGTTTTTCGTACTGCTGTTTTCAGAGCTAGTACTAGGGATCTGTAAGTTTTCAGTTCTTCCAAGCTAATATGACTCAAAGTGAGATATGGTCACTGCTCTCCTAGCCTGTGCTCTGGTCTGTGAGTGACCACAAGCACTCTTTTCCACTCTGGAGCTGTAATTGGGTCTGTATTCCCCAGCAGTTGCACACTCGTGTGCTAGTGCTCTTCCTTTTCCTAGGACTTTGAGCCAGAACCAAGTATAGACAAAGCAACAGAATCCTGCACCCAATGCTAGCAAAGGGTCAACTCTAATCTCTTTCTGACTAGTTGTCTTATCCCTTTACTATCTGTGGTAAGAGCTGGATGCTGCTGATGCTAATTCAGTTCCCGCCAAAGCCTGTTGTTGACTTGCTGAGAGTGGCCTGCACTAGACTTTGCTCTACTCTGACCCCAGTGAGAAAGACTTTCCTGTTGACCTTCTAAGTTGTTGGGTTAGAAAATTGTTTCACCTCATCTTTTTGTTCATTTCATTTTTTGGTATTATTTTAATGTTATATAGAGTGGAATTTGGGAGAACTCAAATAAGTTTCTGCCTTTACTCTACCATCTTTGATCTGCTCCTTCTGTTTTATTGTGTCTTGATGTCTCATGGTGTCATTAGCTTCCACCACCTAATTCTAATTTTCATGGAATTATTATCTTCAGTGAATTTGTGTGCG
>CM053582.1:414865527-414885532 GCA_028627135.1 Pseudochirops cupreus
AACCTCTCCACAGTGAGCACACTGTGAGAGTCTGATTACATGTCCCTTCTTCCTTTCCTTCCCCCCCTAATCACTCTCCACCCTGTCCCTGTCCCTGTCCCTCTACAGAAGTGTGAACTTTCATCAGCCCTCCCCCCCACCCTGCCCTCCCCTCCATCACCCCACCTCTCATCCCCCTTCCCCCTATTCTTCTATGTGGCAAGATTCCATAAACTTTTGAGTTTTAAATTTTCTCCACCTCCTTCCCCTTTCCCCTCCCCAAGATGGCATACAATCTGTTATTTTCTGTATTTTTTTATGGCTCTTTTAGCAAATTGTTAATTCTCTTTTCATAATTTTCTTACGTAACATTCATTTCTATTCCTTTTTTCCTCTACTACTTCTATCTCTTTCTTTAACTCTTCCAGGAATTCCTGTTGGTTATGGGTCCAATTAGTACCTTTCTTTGAGACTTTGGTTTTAGTTGTTTCCATACTGTTGTGTTCTTAGTTTATGTCTTGGTCTTCCCTAACACCATAGTAGTTTTTTATGGTCAAGTCCTCTTTTTCTTTCCAGCCCATTTCTTGTCTTTGAACTTTATGTTAAAGTTGGATTCTGCTCCTCTGTGGGTGGGGAGGAATTGTCTCAAGCTTCAAGCTTTTTCAAATTTCTGTTTTCAGAGCTAGTTCTGGGGGTCTGCATGTTTTTTGGTTCTTCCAAGGTGATGAGATCCCAGGAAAAGTATAATCACTGCTCTACTGGTCTACACTCTGGTCTTTAGCCAGGAAGGGCCTCTGTTTCCCAGAAAACATATGCACTGGCACTCTCTCTGCCTTGGAACTGTAAATAGGGCCTCTGCTCCCTTTTGACAAATATCAGCCCTCCCTTGTGCCCTGAAACTGCGATTTCAAACCATATATATGCAATAATCAATACCAACAAAGGCTCCCCTGAGGTCTATTTCTGATGAATTGTCTAATCTCCTTACCATTTCTGACTTGAAAGTTTCAGAAATTGTTTCCTCCACTGTTGCTGCTGTCACATCTGTGGGCTCTGGACAGGCTTCCATCCTAGTGTCACAAACTCTTCCTACCAACTTTCTAAGTTTTCTTAGATTGAAAAGTTGTGAGAAAGTGGGTTTTGGATGAAAGATGCTGAGAGATTTTTTTTGTCTGTTTATTTGTAGGTTTTTTTTTTTCATTTTGTTATCAGCATCTCTGTTTTCTATACTAAAGACTCCTGTTTTATTAACCAGTTTTCATTCAAAATGAACTTACAGCCTTTCGCAATACAGGTAACACTTCTCTGGTCATTTTTCAATTCATCAATGTCCTTTTCAACTGTGATATCCAGAAATGGGAAAAAAATTACTCCAGAAGAGGGCTGAAATGAGATTATTAGATTCAGACCAATGCTCTACCTCAAAGGTGTCAGTCTGCTGATGCATAAGCAGTCTTCAGTTGGGACCAGATTAAAATATGATTGAGAAATGTTTAAAAAATAAATTAAAATACAATACATATATAAAAAAAGCAGTAAAGGACTTTGATATAAAAATACTCTAGACATAGATTCAAAAAAAGCACTAAAATTACAGGAAAGGAAAGATTTTTCCTCAAAGTTATTATTTGACTGGAAATATCATTATATTTAATGGAGAAGCATTAGAAACTCTCGGACTAAGAAGAGTCAGACAGAACTGAAAAGGATTGAACGTACTTGGTCCCAGTACCTTTCTATGTGATAGCTCATTAAATGTGTGTTTAATTTCATCTTCTGAAATCGATTATTTAGGTTATTTTTTTCCACTTTTGACAATTTTATGTATTTCTAAATGCTCATTTATTTCTTTTATTTCATAAAGGGTTGTTTTCGGCATTAAGGTATGGGAAGTTGTGTTTCTTCATTTTTAAAATAACTTTTATAGTTGACATGTTGCCCCTTTCTCATATCTGACTTTGCTAATTTAGATTTTTTATTCTCCTATTTTTTTATTAAATTTGATAATTACTCATCAATTTTTATCACCTTTTTAAACAGCAGCTCTTTGTATCATATTTTTTTTTTTGCAGGGGGAGGGCAGGGCAATTGGAGTTAAGTAACTTGCCCAAGATAACATGGCTAGTAAGTGTTAAGTGTCTGAGGCCAAATTCAAACTCAGGTCCTCCTGACTTCAGTGCTGGTGCAAATTTCTGCTTTGTTAATTATTCTTTTTATTTATTTAAGTTATTTCCTACTTTATGTTTGTTTTAATTTCTCCATTTTATAAATCTTTAACTGAAAACCCAATTCATTAATTTCATTTCTTTTTCTTTTTGTCACTAATATGTTTGAGGATATATAATTTGTTTTGTTTGTTGCTTTGTCAATTTCTTATAAATTTAATGATTTTTTTAAGGTTTCATTACCATTGTCTTAATTTCAGATACTATGCATATGTTTGCTACTTATTGACAGTAGTTAGGGGTTTCCAGGAAGAAAAGCATGTTTGGAAATCATCAGTTATCAGCATGGTATCTGAAAACATAATTTCTATTTCAAAGCTATGCCTTACATAGTGACCTTGGCCAGGGGTAGACTACCCTTAACTAGAGCCAGTAAATGTGGGTATACATGTGTTTTATACATATGTTACATGTCTATGTGTGTGTGTGTGTGTGTGTATGACATTTTATGAATCTTATCAACATGGTCTTAACCTGAAAAGTAATGAGGAAGGATAACACCGCTCACCCAAGTCAGATACTATAGTGCAGGGTCAGGGAATTTGTGGCCTGGAGGTCACATGTGACCTTCTAGGTCCTTGGGTGGGGCCTCCTGACTGAGTTCAAATTTTAAAGAACAAATCTTTTTGTTAAGGGAATTTGTTCTGTGAAGTTTGGATTCAGTTAAAGGGCCACACCCAAGGACCTAGAAGGCCATGTGTGACCTCCATGCCACAGGTACCCCACCCCTGCTGAGTATTCGATATTAAAAGAAAAGCAGCTGATAAATTACTGGGTTCTTTTAATGAAAACTTTATTCTCTAAAAGGGAGAAGAAACAATAAAGAAAATTGCTATTCTGGACAAGAAGAACCTAAATTTCAATGGGTGTCAGATATACAAATCAACTAAAATTTTTTTTTCTTAAAAAGCAAATCAACTCAATTAATGGATGTGATTGACTTAAATAATGTAAAAAATTTTGTGTATAGAAAGGGTGTTATTTGGGAGGGTTTTTTTTGTTGTTTTAATGTCTTATTTTGAGCTAAGAATTTCAAGAAATTAATATCCAAATATTGATAAACAAATGTCTTTGCATCCCATAGAAGGGGAAGAAAAAAGAAAGCTTGATTTTTGGGGGGGAATTGGGGTAGGACAGATACTGTACGGGAAACATATATTGAGTGGGGGCATCACATCTGAACAAAAAAATAAAATACAATTTGAGTGGAAAAGAATGGATACACCAAATGAAACCCCTTTTGATGACTTGGTAAAAGGCAGGGAAGTTGATACGGTAAAAATCTCCCACTAAAAATAATAGAAATTTTGGAATTATGTTTAATGTTATAGTACTCTTTATCTGCTATAATATGAGGAAAGTCATGGTATATATTTGTGTCTTTATATGAAAAGACTGAGATTGACTTAATAATAGTGAAATAAGGGGGAAAATTACTCTGTTGACAAAGCACATGCTATTACAGGTTATCGGAAAAGAAAAACACAGATCAACAATAACTCCCTTATGCAAAGGAAAAGATTATGAAATAGATTTTAAAACATAGTTTCATAGTATTTACCCAGAGGAAAAACAACTAAGATATAAGACCACTGCAAAAACTTGCTGCTTATTGATTTCTCTGAAGCATCACTACCTTTTCCAATCCATGCTCTACCTAGCTGCCAAGCAGATATCCATTCCTCAATCACATTTCTGATCATGTCAATCCCCTGCTCGAGTAGCTCCAGCAGGTCTGTGGATGGTTGGTTGCCGCAGGTCAAGTAACAGCTTCCCAAACTCCTATGGTGGGCAGCAAGCTGCCTATGGCCATATGTGATACAGGCCTGCTCTAATGGCTTCTTTTGGACTGTAGGATATAATAAAAACTTACCTAATTTTCATTTAAGGTCCTTTTCCAATCTGATTCATTAACCTTTTCAGCTTTATTGTATAGGGATCTCCGTCATGTGCCAGTCAAATTTGTCTACTAATTGCCCTTACATGACATTCTCCTGTCTATCCTTTGTAATATGTGTGCAGCATAGCTGGAATGCACTCTCTCCTCACCTCTGCTTCTTGGAATCTCTAAGTTTCCTTTGAAGTTCTGATCATTTCAAGTGTTATTTTCTGCTGCATGTCTATCTTGATCATGTCAATTTCTTGTGCCCTCTCCTAACAATAATTTGCAATTATTTTTGCATTTAATTCTATGTGTACATGCTTGTTTTCCTTCAAGAAATAGTCTATAGGCTCTTTGAGGTCAACTGTGTGCTCTTTGTCTTTGTACCTGCAGCACCTAACACAGTGTTTAGCACTTAACAAATGTTTGTTAAATCAATAAATTAGCCATTTTGAATGAGAATAAAGAATAAAATCTACTTTGCTTGAGCTGATCCTGGGATATCAGTTGCTGCAGTAATGTTTTCAAAGCTGAATAGAAGGTGAATGTACTAAGGGAGATAAACAAGACAATTATACCATTATTTCATCCTTAAGGTCTATGTAGGAAAAACAAACATATGTCTGAGTGTTGGTATGAATATGTGTTTATATGTGCACTAAACAGAATTAAAACTAAAGTCCTTTAAGGGCAAGTTAGTTGAAATGCAAGATTCTTTCAACAAGAAATCAATAATGCTATTCTAAAAATGAATATAACAGGTCACAAAGAGAAATTAGAAGGAAGTTACAATGTAAGCAGGACATGGTAAATGGAAAGGATGGATTTCATGGAAATATAGAGAAAGCAGAATATAACTTTAGGAAAAATTACAATATTGCTATTTACAAACATTGATCAGGCTTTATAGAATAAGCAAAAGATGGATGCACAGAGAGATGATAGATAGATAGATAGATAGATAGATAGATAGATAGATGATAGATAGATAGACAGATGGATGGATAGATAGATGGAGATGACAGACTTCTTCTCTACCCACTCTGGACAGGAACACGGGGCTTGTACTATACTTCAGAAGACTAGCACTATAGAGACATAGTTTGGGTCCCTAGCTTAGTCTTTGTCTTTTCCAGATAGCAGAAGATGCCTGAAATATTTGATTAGATGCAGAGAGGTGTCTCAGTGGTAGTATTGACCGAATTGTATTACCCTTCAATTGTAGCCTTGGGCTTGTTCATTGGGAAACTGAGCAGCAAACTTTGACCTAAGAGTTCTCAAACCAGACAAATCATTGAGGTTTCCTTTGAGATTTGAAGTGAGATATTTCCTCCCCCCCATGGGGATCTTTAAAAAAAAGCAGCTGAAAAGCAGCTTAAGATTCTCTCTCTCTCTCTCTCTCTCCCTCTCTCTCTCTCTCTCTCTCTCCCTCTCTCTCTCTCTCTCTCTCTTTTCCTCTCTCTTCTCTGTTGTCGGAGTTATTCTCCTAGAATAACAGAAAATAAATAGTTAAAATACTTAGGAAGCTAGAATTTATTAGCTGCCTAGTATATGCTAGCATTAAATTCATCACTTAGATGAAGGAGGAGGAGAAAGAAGAGGATGTGGAGGAAGATAAGGAGGAGATCTCTGCTCTCAAAGAACTAGATAAGAAAAAAAAGATTCACATATAAGGAGCACGGAAAAGCCACAGGTAGAATACTAGGGTCACGTTGGGGTGTAGATGATCAAAGAGTGAGGATATGTTAAGGAGAATGCAGGAAGAAATATAGATATATTCTAAAAGTCAGAAAGTTTAAACATTGTTTTTTATAGACAGAGTAAAGCAATTAATAAGGAAAATTTGATTAAAAAATACGAACTTAAATGAAAGGTAAAAATTATTTCCTAAATAATACTCAGGTCAAAGATCAAATTATAGAAAAAATAAAAAATCCATTAAAGATAATGACAGTAGTAACATAACCTATCAAAACTTATGAGATACAGCCAGAGTGGTCCTTAGAGGCAACTTAATAACTCTGGAAACTTACACTAAAAACAGAGAATAGTATTTAGTTGAATATGGTTTAAAATTAGGTAACAAAATTTAATTAATATAAGCACAATGGAGTAATTATAAAAAGAAAGGATAAAAATATAGAATTCAAAACACAAACAAATCAATAAAAATGTTCTTTTGGAAAAAATAATGATAAAGAGCTAATTTAATAAAAACAGATAAAAATGATCAAATAAATATGAGAAAGGGTCAATGACAACAAATTGAAAAGAAATTAAGAAAATCACCTGAAACTATTATTCATACTCATCTGCTAACAAAAGTAAAATGACCTATTTTATTAATGATTTTGGAATTTTTTTTAGATGGTTGTTGACTGTATTTCTTCTTTTGAAAACTGTTAGTTCATAGGATTTATGAACTTGTTGCTTCATAATGATTTTGGTAATTTTTAAATCAATGTTCTACACATATAATTTCAGACTTTTATTAAAAACATTGGGTGCCATATTTCTTTTTACATTCTCTCCAATTCTAGCTGCATTAGATTTAAATGTGCAAAAGCTTTTAAATCAATTAAATGACAAATTAATATTGTTGTTTTTATAATGTCTCTATCCTATGTCCATTTACAAATTTGTCTCTAATTTGAAGATACAAAATATTTAATCTTTTATCTACTTTTAATTTTATGGTGACTTCAAACAGGTAGATTGTTAGCTGATTTGAAAGTGATTCACCATATGATCTAAATTGATCACCTAAATATTTAGTTTTACATTTGTTAATTTTATGTTTTCTCCAGGAATTCTATTATATTTATTTTCTACCTGTGTTTGTAAATGAGAGTGTCTGGGGTATGTTTTTGCTTCATTGTTCTATTTTTGGTCTTTTCTCATAAGTTTTCCCCTTCATTTTCTGTTAGTGTACACAATCATATTCCTTAAATTCCCCTCTGTCCCCCATTCTGCCCTTCCTACTCTTACACTTCTTCCTTCTCTTCCCTGTACTCAACATTCAATCCACTACTTCTATGTCTTTTTACATACTTTCTCATGTCCCATGCCTGGAATTTTCAGGCTTCTTATCTCTGATTCCTAGGATTCCTGACCTCTTTTAAGACCCAGGAATTGTCACCTAATACAATAGGCCCTCACTTATTTTCCCTCATTCTTAGGGCTTCACTGCCAAATTACCTTCTTTTTATACAAAAATATTGCATTTATTCATATATCATTTTTTTGATCAAATACAAAGTTACTTGAGGGAAGAAATCTCTTATTTTTGTTTTTGTGTTTCCAAAACATAGCACATTCTGTTACACATAATAGAGACTTAATAAATACTCATTGAATTAAGGTTGTAGTAAGAAGGATTACAAAAAATAAATGGGGTATTTTTTATCATATATTGCATCATAAGTTTTTCATTATTATAAATTCCTCCAATAGGAGCTGGGTGGCACAGTGAATAAAGAACTGGGCATTGAGTCATGAAGCTCTGAGTTCAAATTCACTCTTAGACACTTAGTAGTTATATGACCCTGAGCAAGTCATAACCTTGATCTGCATCAGTTTCTTCAAATGTAAAATGATAATAATAGCCCCTATGCCCACAGTTGTTGTGAGGATCAAATGTGCTAATATTTTGCAAAGTGCTTGCTTTCTTGTAGACCCTTAAATATTTACTTTTTTTACCCTACTAAAGTCATACACTCTTGCCTAATGATGGCATTAAACTGACGTTAGTTTTTCAGAATCAATTGAACAAAATTCCTCTTATGTACAAGGAATCATTTGGGACACTAATGAAGAAATAATAAAATGAATGAGTTCTTTTTTACAAACAATTTTCATTCATCTGGGGTAAGAACAGCAAGGTTTTTCAGGTGCTACCCAATTTTAAAAGTTTTACTAAGGGCCCATTAAGGTATGCCTATCCTCTGAAAATCAATCTAGTTAAATTCAGAGCCTACTCACCAGAAAGGTGACCAGCAGACTTTTCTTCCCCCAAAGAAACTGTAACAGCAATCAATTTGGCAGATACTTAGCACTTAGTAACTTAGGGCTAAGTATGGAAGTTGTGAACTCTGTCCCACTGTTGAGAGAGCATGAACTCCCCTGTTGATGTGGAAGAAGGGCATTAGCTGAGAAAGGAGGCCAGTGTGTGTATATAAGCAAGAATTCTAGAGACAGAGAGACAGAATTGGAATGTTTCTCCTGGTGAAGGAAGAATCTTGGAGACTGAAGCCAGCTGAAATAGAGAGGGGGTGGGAAAGGAGAGAGAGAGGGAGAGACACAAGGAGAGAGAGAGAGTTTCTCTCCCAGCATCTAGAAGCTGACTGAGAACTGAGATGGAGTTTTCCTGAGACCAGAATCTGGTGAAGGCCACCTGGAAGGCTGAGAGGGCTTGCCTGGAAGGCCACCTGGAAGGCTGATATTCCTTCTGGGTCCCAGGGCCAGCTGAACTGCTGGAGGACTGAAGAAGCAGGATAAGACTTTGTTTGTTCCTGGCCTGGCTGATCCTTGAGTTGCAGGCAAGAGAAGTGGCGGAGGGTTTGAGATGTGTTGGACCCTGTGAACTTCAGTGTGTGCCAGGGACTGCCCTGAGGACTGGACAAGGACCTGGGAGCTGTCTGCTTCTGAATCCAGGTGACTATTTGGTGGGTTCAGGAGGGAGCTGGGACGATGGAAGGGGATCCAGGGAATCAGAGAGACCACCCAGAGTCAAGATGAAGAAAAGGCCTCCCCTTGGATGAAATTGATGTTTGCTGGACACTGAAGGGTAGAGGATTTGTATGGTTTTCTAATGACTGTACTAGTGATTAATGATAGTTAGTAATTGCGAATCTAGATTAGTGACTGATTAAGTTAGTAGTTGCCCCATGAGTGGAAGCTTGATTATTGTATTGTGAATTGATTGAATGATTAAGTAAGGAGAGTTTCCCCCTTAGGGAAACTAGATGATTATTCTTTTGTTCCTTGTTCTAAATATTGTGGCCACTGTAGTGAAAATTGTGTAGCCGTTCTAATGTTAAGCTATTATCAATGCCATATTGTGATTTTCTGTGATAAGATGTAATGTTGTGAATATTATATTGTGATATACTGTGAATGTTTGCCTTGATTTGTAATGGAATAAACAAAGTGTTCATTATACTGTGTAATCTGAAGCTTAAAAGCTGTTCACAGTAGCATTCTTTTTTGAAATCTGCTGGTGCATGGCGTTACAGAAACTTATGAAGATGATTTACTAAGAAATAGAAAAGTTATAATCTGTTTCAATGGAGAAGATATGCTAAATAACGAAATCATGAATCCTTGAAAAAAGTGAAGAATTGCATATTTTTGTAAAACATTTTATGTCTACGACTATGCATTACGCCTTTTGTTATATTGTAAAGTCTGTGAAGGTAGAGTCTTAATCCTTTCACATACTAAATACAGTTCTTTGCACATAGTAGGTGCTTTTTATTATTGTTCAGTTCTTTCACATTTGTGTCTCACTCTTCCTGACTCCTTTTGGGGTTTGCTTGGCAAAGATATTGGAGGGGTTTGCCATTTCCTTCTGCAGCTCATTTTACAGATGAGGAAACTGAGGCAAATACTGTTAAGTGATTTGTTCAGGGTCACACACAGCTAGTGAATATCTGAGGCCAGATTTGAACTCAGTAAGATGAGTCTTTCCGACATCCAGACCCACTTAGCTGCTCCTGGGAGCTTAATTTATGGTTATTTAAAGTATGAATCTGAGAGAGTGGTTAATTGACAAGGGCAAAATGACTAGTAAATAGTCAAGTAAGAATTTAAATCTCGATGTTCTGATAACATAATGCAGTATCTTTCTGTCATGCCATAAAGATTGCCACAAGGAATGGAATGAATTTCCACACTGAAAAGACCAATTGGTTACTTTATCACCACACCCTTATCTGAATTTGAATTAATTATACACAATTACAGAAGACTCAGTTTTTCAGTACCCTGTTCTCACTGAGAGAAGCACTGTCTAGAACACTGGTTCTCAACCTTCCTAATGCCATGACTCTTTAATACTCCTATATGGGTGTGTTTGCACGTGAGCGGACCCACCTGGAGACAGATAGAGGAGCCATATCTAGATTCCTAAGACCATCAGAAATATGTGTTTTCCAATGCTCCTAGGTAACCACTGTGAAAGGGTCATTTGACTCCCAAAGGGGTCACGACACACAGGTTGAGAACCACTGGTCTAGAAGAAAAAAAGATGGAGACTAACAATAAAATCTGTAATGTGTTTGGGGTTAAGAGTATACTAGATTTCCTACAGGTAGGAAATTTTGGGTTCAAAATTAGTTCTGTCAGGGGTGCTAGGTGGTACAGTGAATAGAGCACCAGCCCTGGAGTCAGAAGGACTTCAGTTGAAATCTTAACACTTAACACTTACTTAGCTGTGTGACCTTGGGCAAGTCACTTAACCCCAATTGCCCTGCCTCCCCCCCTTCAAAAAAATTTTAAAAAAATAACTCTGTGATTCTTAGCTATGTGGCATGATAGATAAAGTGCTGGGTCTACAGTCAGGGGGACTGGAGTTCAAATCTGACTTCAGACACTAACTGTATGACCTTGGGTAAGTCACTTAACCTCTCTCCCCCTCAGTTTGCTGATTTGTAAAATGGGGTTAATGATATCACCTACTTCTCATAGGTGTTTTGATGATCAAATTAGACAATAATTGTAAGGCATTTAGCGAAGTGCCTGGTACATGTGAGCGCTATATACATATTACTTATCATTATTATTACTCTCAGGGAAATAATTTCACTGAGTCTCAGTTCCCACAGTGTAAAATGGACATAGCAATATCTACATCACAAGAGCAAATGAATTGCAAAGACTCAGATCAGATAATGAGTGTTATATGCTAAGTAAACCTTTAAGTGTTATATAAAGTGATCTGCTGCCAAGTTAAGAGGAAGAGGAAGAGGAAGAAGAAGCACTTAAAGCAATGGGCAGGGATGGAGGAGTGGGCTTGGAGACGGCAACCCCCCACCTCAACAGATCATGCCCAGGGTGGGCTGCAGTGGGGAGGAGGGTGAGGAGGAGTAACGACTGGGTGGTGCTGGCTCAAGGGACATCATTTCCAGTTCCAACCCAGGGATCACAACAAACACAACTGTCACAGAAACATTATAACATTACCTCTCCCATCAGTTTAGTGGCCTCCAAAGAGACAGACTTTACACTCACACAGTAACAATGAAAACCTAAAGTCCTTGGGGGGTTTTGAAGAGGAAGAGGAACTGCAGCACAGATACAGATCTCCATGACTATAACAGGTCAGGACCACATTCCCTCTGAATAGCTTGTGGCTTATCTCTCCAATGGTGGGTTACTGATTTAATGATCCAGCAGACAACTATACCTGAATTCAAAACTCTAAACAATATCAGTTACTGTCTCAAGAGCTTTTTTCCTCTAATGGATTTTAATTTGGGGAAAATTAAATAACTTGGTAAAAGGATAGATATGGGAAATCAGTGAAAACAAGAAATCTCCCACAGTTTGTAATTGAAAATGTTGGAGGAAAAAATTTGACATTTGGATCCTACAGATTAGTAGTTCATACAAAAGTTGGTGATATTGCTGTATGTGTGTTGTACCAAGACATGTTGATCAAAGTGACTTTTTCAACTCATTCTATAAAAAATTGAAGGTACAGGAAGAAGGGCTGTTAAAGAGGCATTTATATCAGTTATGAAGTTATGTTTTGATGTTATGGAGAATGATATTTTATTTTCAAGATTAGCACTGCAGATTTTGCCTGAAGATTTTGACCTACATGATGACAGTCTACTAAAACAGATATTAGATGGATAAGAAGTCTTAATGGTTGCAGGGTAACTGACAAAATTTAACCTCTAGTAGAAAACACTCACAACTTCAGGTTAACTCTGAGAGCTATCAGACTGAGTCAAATATCTATTCCAATATATTACTTTTCCTCAGCTATGCTACTAGCAAGAACTTGCAGCTTCATTCAAACGAAATAGCATCAACTCTTGTATACAATTTTTTTCTTGATATTTTATAATGGGAATGGCTAAAAGTGGTGCTATTGAAACAACCTGAAGAATAAAATCTTAATTTACCTATATGGGACCCAAGGGTAAACCCCAGTCATAGGTACCATCTTATTCATACTCACAGCAAAATTCTACATATAGTGTATCCGTTTCAACATGAGTAGTCATAGTTGATGTGTTTAAGCAAGGTCTTGATATCACAGAGGAAATTTTGTTAAATAAGACAAAGCGGTCCCAATGTTGTGAAACTCTCAACTTCTTTCAAAAGTATAATTGTTATATTTTTCTTCTAGTAAATGCACTAACGGAACAGCAAAAACTAGAATGGTTGGCGTTGGTGGAATAAAAAATCTGAATACTGGTTGGAAGTCTGAAGAAGAATGTGTTTATTGCACTGGCTAATGTGAATCTTCAGTCATTTCTAACAATCAAGGAAAATCCTGACAAGGAAGAATTTCATACAATGTGGGTGATTGGTTTAGTTTTTCAAACAAACAGACAAAAAACTGAAAACCTCAGTGCTGATCTTACATATGACATTCAGTCTTTGTAAAGCCAACATGAGCAGCTTTCTTGAGGACTGCTGCTATGAACAGCTTTATGGGTTCTGATCACATAGTATAGTGAACTCTCTATTTATTCAGCAGTAAACTAAAGCAAAACATTCACAGAAACCAAAGTACAGCATTCACAATGATATAACATAACAACTTATCACTAAAGTGGCTACATAGTTTTAAATAAAAGATATCATTCAGTAAGTCCTTAACTCAATCATCCTTAAGAGGTAAGCCTTCTTAAGGGACACAAAGTACAAAGCTCAAAGTTCTCCATCCCTAGGCCAGAGTAAATCATGATCTTCTCAGTCAGCACTAAGGACCCAAGGAGAAGTCTTTTCATCTTGGCTCCTGGCTGACTCTCAGATTTCTTGGTTCCTCTTCCATGGTCCCAGCTTTTGCCTGAATTTACCCAACTGTCACCTGCATTCAAAGGTAGGCAGTTCTCAGTAACTCATCCAGTTCCTCATCCAGTTCCATACTGAAGTTCACAGTGTCCACTCCACCTCAAGTCCTTTGAAGTTTCTGTTTCTGGGAAGATAAAGCTTAACAGAGCCAAAACAACATTCATACACATTGCTGGCACCATCATCAATTCACTGTGAAAACACTACAGACTCACAAACATGGTCTGAGAACTCAACATAGACCCACATATAAGGTCTGAGAACTCAACACAAATGGTCAGTGTAGTCCCCAGACCTCTGAATTCCTCCTCCAGGACTTCTGTAAACGGACAACAAGAAAATCCTCTTTCAAGGCATCCAGTAAGGTCCCAGGGCTTCTGTACAACACAGACAGAAGAGACAAACAGAGTGCTGCCACCATATGTGCTCCCTTCTCAATTCTGCTCTCTCCCAGCTTGTGCTCAGCTTTTTATGCGGTCATTAGCTCCTCCCTCTTTCACTTACCTCTTACGTCCTTCCTGTTTCTATCTTTGGCAAGTCCATCCTGCTGTGGATTTTACAAGTTTTGTTTCTTAACCAAGACTTGATACAATCTTTGGCAATACTCAGCTGAAACAAGGTGCTAAGTACTTGTTTGCTTGACATTACAGTCTTCTGTAGATACAATTCATAGGCAAGCAATAAACTGCAAGATGTTTGAGATGGATATGAAAATTGCTGCAATGCATGTAAAAGAAAGGAAACTTCATCAACTCCTCCCTAATCACGTGCTTAAAAAAAGAAAAAAAAAGAAAAAAAACATTCTTCAAAAATTCAACTAGCAGCTTTGATGGACAGCAGCCTACATTTGTCTATGAATAGTGACAACAGCATGTCTGTGCTTTCTCCTACCAGTGCTATAAAGAAAGATCAGTCCATTAAATAGTTCTGGCAGTTCTCAGGGCAGAAATGATCCTGATCTATTTGTAACAGTAGGATTTGTGACCAACATTCAAGCAACTGAGGTTTCTGTATCACAAGTAAATTCCCATGAAAACTCAGGGGATGCTTCAAGTGAAAGCATCCCTCAGACTGCCACCCAGCTACCCATTTCACCACCACCAAAGTCTCCAGAGTTGTTTACTCAACACGTCTGGTAAACCAAACAACCAAGACCTTCAAAGAACTCAGAAACAAAAATACCGAAGCCTATAATCAGAGTCAAAAGGAAGTCTTCACTTCATTAAGAAGAGAAGTCCAAGAAAACCAAAACAGAATAGCAGGATGAAACAAGTAAAGATTACAGGTCTCTTGATTTGAATGAACATGATAAACAGGAAACTAAGAAAACATACAGTACAGAACTTTAAGATATCCTGTCAAATCCTATCTCTGTTTTCAAAAATTCAATAAAACTGAGATGGAACTGGTAAAAAACAACCTCAGGGGTCCATAAACAATATCTGCCAACTCAACCTGTTGTGTTCTATTACTAAAAAGAAGAATAGAAGGAGCAAGACAAGTAATGGATGAAAATGGATTTAGGTTTATTTGGTGAACCTCCCTTACTGGGCTAATCAGCACTTGATTGGGAGTCCAGGTTAGTAAATGAAGCCAGAAGTACAATTAGTAACATGTTAGCAAGAGTTGAAAAACTATTTCAAAGGATTATTGCTTTTAAAAGAAAAATAAGAGGGAAAACCGCAAGTTATATGTGGATCCATATTTAATATCTGTTTGGATTTCTGTTTGACACATTGTTTGAAAAATTTGCAATACAAAGTGACATAAGAATTCCTTATATTGATGATGCACTTTTATGTATTTTTTATTGTGAAGTAGAACTAATTTTTATATCTTGAGGTTGATGATTTTCTTATTTTTCCTGAATTTTTTTCATCATTATTCTATAAACTATACAACATTGTACAGTGGTTGTACTAATTGTACTTGAGGCAAATGATACAATGTTGTATAGTTTATAGAATCAATATAAGGAATTCAGTGATATTGAAATAACCATAACCCTTGAAAATGTAATGTTAAATCTTGGGATATGTGACAAATTAAAAGAATCATTGGGAAATAGTTGGTTTTGAATGGGACATCAGTAAGAAGTGGTATATTGGTTTTATATATAAAGTTCTATAGTGTATACAAATCAGGGATCAAACGAGCATTTTTTTTCCTTTGAGCTAATGAAGCTCCATTCTTCTCCCCTGCTTTCAATCTTTTCTCTTTGAAAACAAATTTTGATCCTTTTTTTTTCATTTTGCATGCGCACAATAGGAATAATTTCATCAAAAATAATTGTGAGTTTTCAATTAAGCCACGATATGAAAGAAACCACCTCATGAGCACATGATAAAACAGCAAATTTTGATTTTTTGTGCTTCAAACTTTTGGGTGACTAAGTGGTGCCTGTAAAACATGACATCTCTCAGGATAGCCATTTGATCACTAACACAACAATTTTGTATGTATACTCCATAGATTTCCTGCTGTAGTCAAGTAAAACATCTCAAATTTTGAACATAGAGGCAAAGCTGTTTTCTACAAGACAACAAAAACTTAAAAAAAATTATATGTCTCATAAAAATTGTCAGTAATTTTTAGATTAAAAAAACATACTTTAAAAATCATTTCTAGCAAGCACTTGGCATCTAGTCAGCTCTCTTTACTCCATTTTATTTTTTTCCTCAGTTCTTTCAAAAAGATTTAGGAGCTCCTTCTTTTAAAATAAAATTTTAAAAACTTCCCGATTACAACAGAATACTAATATCTAAAAAATGTGAGGAATATCAGATGTAGATAGGAAACTTAAACTTAGTTACTTATTCTTAACCAGGTTGGGGGTGAGAGAGAAGAGAAAGCAAAACCAACAAAAACCTCATATTTTCTGATTAGCATGTTTTATGAATCCCCCATTGTGCTCCATCTTATTCCATGCGCATTTTTAATGTTAAATTCCAATTACTTACACTCTTCTACTGTCCTTCTAAATTAATTTTGTAAAGTTAGAGTGTAGTTTGTTTCCCTCCTTATGCTATGTAGTAATTGAGGCTTTCTTTTCACCATTTCTTTGAGATGTCTAGTTTACAATATTTCTATTTCTCTTATCTTCTGCCCTGTGCAGCCACCTTGCCTCTCCTTTCTAACCATTAGGAAAAGATGATTATACTAAGAGTTGAAGCATATAAGGTGTCTGTATATTTTGTGTAGCTAAGGAGTATAGATCAACATTGCCAGGCACAAATTTAGTCTTGTCATTTTGTTTACATAATGGGGAAAATAGAATTCAGTTTATGAAGTGTTTCATGTAGCTGCACCCAAGTTTTTCCATGCATGAAATCTGGAAAATTTCTGTATAGTTACTTTTTAATTTTGCTTTTCATAATCTGGAGATCAGACCGTTGCTTTTGCATGGTATATGTAGTGTCTCATGTCTGGGGTTTGCTTTGTTTTACAGTATCTGTACTCCTTGTATTTTTCAAGAGCTATTTTGCAAACAGGTGATGTATTTCTCCATTGAAAACACAATAAAAAACAGCCCAATTCCCCCTCAATAAAGTGAACTACTACTACTACTACTACTACTATTACTACTACTACTACTACTACTACTATAACTACTACTACTACTAGTATTACTACCATTATTACTACTGCTACTGCTGCTACTACTACTACTACTACTACTACTACTACTACTACTACTACTACTATTACTACTTACTATTACATGTGTGACATTAGAAAAAGACAATGATTTCTCTGAGCCTATTCCACTTCTTCAAATGGATTGAACTAGATACCACCTAACTTCACTTATACCTTTAAAAATAATCATCCTATGATTACCTCAAATGTAACTAAATTTCACATAAAAAAAAGGGCAGGGAGAAAAAAGGAGTTGAATGTAGGGGAAGCAAAGAAATGAATATTCTAAACTATCATAATAAGTCATCACCTATATCATCATCAAACCCAATTAATTATAGAGAAGGAATTTCACCCTATTCAAATTTCCTACTTGAAACAAATCTCCTAACATTTCCATCTCAGCCTCTATGTTGCCATGTTTAACCCATATTTCTAAAGGAGTTTCTAGGAACTTGTAATTTTCCCCAAGTGGACTTTTCTCTGACAGTGTTAATAGTTTTAAGAATAATTTACAGGTTCCTATTTCCTTGCATAGTTGGCAAAAGTAATTTCCCCATTCTAGTTTAATTACTTAGAATTTTCATTTCCCATAGGTGGTAGCATGAGTTTTCAAGACATATTCATTATGAGTAGTTTTAATTCAGCCCTTCCTCTGTCAAAATGGGCAAAAGCAGCATACTGAAGTCTTTCAGATTCCACAGAGCCCACTTTTGGATTCTGCTTAGGACACTTAAGGTAGGAATAAGATGATACATTTTATCACTTGAAAGAGAGTAGACAAGTGATTTCAAATGTCTTTTCATCACCTCTTCCTCCCCAGAATTCTATCATTAAAAAACTAATTGATGAAAAGAAATAGAATTCAAAGTATAAAGACACTTTGTCTGAAAGTGTATATATAACTGATAAGAGTTCTAGTGAGTAATAATTTGCCACTTTTATTATGGGAACAACAAAGTTCATGTCATCAAAATGGTTATTTTATCAGATTTACTTAGGATTAAAGTGACATATTTTATAAAGTCAAATTATCTCAAAAGCAATGTCTTTATTTAGAGAATACCTCATTTTAAATTGCCAGTGTCACAGGATGAGTCAGTATTTTCTCTTAACAATTCAAGCAACAGAAACTAATGCCATCCCTTGCAGGTTGTTTCTCTTTAATTTTTGTAAATCTGGAGTTTTATTCAAAGAATTTTGGGACTAAAATGGATCTGCAGATTCATCAACATAATTCAGTCCCATGCCCAGTACATCAGTTCCCATTTTGAAATCTATAATAAGTAGCCAGCAATCTATAAAAAAAAAAGTCAATAAGCTTCTGTTATGAGCAACTCCTGTAAAGCAGGAACATAACTATTTCAAGAACGAATGCATTCCACTTTGGGGCGTCTCTGTTAATTATATTGAACACAAGCTTGTATCACTGTAATTTATATACTTTGGTCCTCCAACTCCCCAATTCAACTGTCAAGAATAAGTCAAATTCCCTCTTACATGACAAACTCATAAATTTGAAGAAATCTAGCATGCCTAATCTCCTTTAAGCTAATCACTACATTTTCTTCAACTAAATGTTATATGACACTGTTAGTGGTGTCTCTATCTCCCTCTTAAATCCTAATTTTTCAAAACCATAGCAAAACAAAAATTTATTCCTATGACACCTCTACAGGTTCTTTGAACTACTTCCTTCCCTGTTCTCTTCAAATGGTACTCAACAATTATTGTCATTCTGAAAGAAATAGCATGGTTTCTTCTGATGTAGTTGTTCTTTACACAATTTTTAAGAACATTTCTTTAATTTCTCATGATTCTAGATAAATTTTTAATTCTGGGGACATCGTATAATAAAATGATTTTAAATCAGTGACAAATTCACTGTTTTTGCACACAATTTGGTACATTCCTTTCTGTTCTGACTGACTGCTGTTTCAAAGAATGAAGTCCACGTTCTTTACAGACTTTGCTCATAAGATGCAAAGTTTCTATAAGGATAAAAGATGCTGTTGAGAAAGAATCAAATTTAATAATCAGGCTATTAACCAAGGGTATTTGCTGCACTATATAAAGAGAAACATTAAGAAGACTGCCATCCTATCCAGAAGCCATCTGTTAACCAATGTCAAGTTGATGATAAAGAAAATTAAGTTCCCTTGGCAGTTGATTTTTCTCCAGCTGTATCCAGCTATAAAAGAGCTATCAAAGACAACTTTCCATTTGTTGTTAATTCAGGAACGCAATTGATTGGCATCATGAAACCCCTAGTGACAACTTAGACAACTTTGCAGTCTAAAAGTTGATGATAAGATTCCAATAAGAGTTACAAGTGGCTTCTTTGTTCCAAAGCCTCTTGTGTAGAAGAAAATACCTACTATACATGTGAGAGCACCTTTACAACAAAAGATAGTAGAGGTTGGTCAGTAAAAAACTCTTACTCTTTTTTTTTAACCTGGTTCTAAGACAACGAAATAAATATGCATACATAACAGAATTGTGTGAAACAATTCTCTATTAAATAAATAAATATAGAAAATTTTACTCAAAAATGCAGTTAAAAAAATGAAGCTTTCATATTGTGTAACATAATGCTTACACTTCTGATGATTTCTCTGTAGCTAAATAACTATAATGGAGTATTGTTTGGAAATAATTTGAA
Organism: Pseudochirops cupreus; assembly: GCA_028627135.1. Classification (NCBI taxonomy): domain Eukaryota; kingdom Metazoa; phylum Chordata; class Mammalia; order Diprotodontia; family Pseudocheiridae; genus Pseudochirops; species Pseudochirops cupreus. Next base: position 414,884,945 of record CM053582.1, read on the forward strand.
GATGTTCTCATTCCTTATTTCTTTAGGGAAAAGACATTTTGTTGTTTAGTCATTTTCAGTCATGTCTGACCGTTGGTGACTCCATTTGGGTTTTTTTGGCAAAGATACTGGAGAGGTTTGCCATGTCCTTCTCCAGATCATTTTACACACAGGGAAACTGAAGGATACAATGTTAAGTGATTTGCATAAGGTCACACAGCTAGTAAATGTCTGAGGTCAAATTTAAACTCAGGAACGTGAAGATGAGTCATCCATACTCCAAGCCCAGCGCTCTACCCAACGCACTACCTAGTTACTCAGAATGGACATAAGTTTAGAAGACTGGTTATCTTGTCAATGGGAGCATCTTGCAGAAAATTACCTGGCATTTTATAACATATTGACTGGACTAGTTGGTTTCTAAGATTTCTTAGAAAAGTGAGTTCCTGATATTCTCTCAAGTTTCAAAGGAGGTGTTTGGTCATGTATTGCAAAGCAAAGTCACAGAAATGTGGGGTTCTTTTCCAAGCATATTTTTCATACATATTAAACATTCTTGAGCTTCTTTTCAGAGAAACACTGCAATTTATTAAAAGGAAAAGTCTATGA
>CM053582.1:414886032-414904610 GCA_028627135.1 Pseudochirops cupreus
GAAATCCAAAGTATCTCAACACAAACTAGAGATCTTAAATAATTCAATCATAAAAAGACTATCTCTAAAAGAACTGCTAAAGAAAAAAATAATAATTCAATCTTGATAGATTGACAAGAGAAGTCTATCTTTTTTTTTCAGTACCAACACTACAATAAATATTTAAAATTTTTACAAAAAAAAGAAATAAAGCACGCTACCAATTCCTCTTCTGAGATAAATATTGCCCTAAGAAATAAACATGTAAACAAAGAACAAATATAGACCAATAGCATTAATGAATATCAATTCAAACATTTTAAATAAAATCATCTGACTACAGCAATTCCTCTAAGAAATCATTATGACCAAGGTGAATTTTTACCAGGATTTTAACTGATGATTGAATAATAATAAAATGATCAACATAATTAATTATGCTAAATACAAACAAGCTAAGTTGGAAGGGGGCTGTTCCTGAAGCCAAGAAAACCTGTGTTCAGTTCTAGCCCCAGATACTTACCAGGTGTGTAATACTGGGGAAGTTATTTATCTGTCTGATTCAGTTTCCTCAAATGTCATCTAAGGATAATAATAGCCTCTACCCAGAAGGATTATTGTAGAGATTAAATGAGATTACATGTCTAACATGTTTAATGAAACACTTGCACATAATATGTCCTTAACAAATCTTTCTTTTCTTCATTGCTTCCTTCCTTCTTAGCCTATAACAAGATATGTCAATAATTTATGTTCAAATGTTTACAAAGTATAAGCTTAGAATGATTTTTTTTGTTTTTATCATAAAGGCTATTTTTCTAAAATCAAACATCACTCATAGTGGGGATTTATTAGAAGCTTTCCCAAGAAATTCAGGAGTAAAACAAGGATACCCACTCTTACCATTATTATTTTATATAATTCTTAAAGTGGTAGCAAGAGCAACAAGATTAAAGAAAGTCATAAAAAACAGATTACAATACAATAGATAAACTATGTCTATTTGCCAAAGACATGATGATTTATTTAGAAACTCCTAGAGAATCAGCAAGTATCATAAGAAAATAGCTTTAACAAATTTATAGACTAAAAATAAAACCTCAAAAATCAATAGAATTGCTATATAATAATAGCAAAATTCAAGAGGTCATAATGGAAATGGAAATCCAGTTCCTAAAAACTAAAATGTTTGGGGAGCAATTTACTATAGCACACACACACACACACACACACACACACAAATGAACAAATAAAATTCCTACTCAAAGAAATAAAAAAAAAAACTTTAAATAACTGAAAAAATATGCCATGAACATGGCTGGGTCATGCCAGTATAATAAAAATAATCATGCTAATTAAGTTAATGTATAGTTTTAATGCCATACCAATTTAATTTTTGAAGATACTTCACAGCACCAAATAAAATAAGAAGAAATAACAGTTGGAATAATAATAAATAAAGATGAAAAAGAAAAAAAATAATAGAAATAAATTGGGAAGCTGTTTGAAATCCCTTCTAGACCTTTAAATATATTAAACGACAATAGTTATCAAAAACATTTAATATTGGCTAAAATAGAGAGGTAAATTAAAAAAAAACTTGAGATGGCAGAAGCAGAAGCAAACTAAAACAATTTCATGTTTGATTAAGTGGAAAACTTAAATCACTAAGCAAATACTTCTCTTGAAAAGCAGTTTATCAGAAATAGTCATAGACCAATAACTTATGCCATAACCCATAATCCATTTTAAATGAATGTCTCTAATATTAAGGATCATAATAGTAAAAAAAAATAGTAATGGAGATGTTGTGGGATTATAGTCATCTTTGTACATTGTTTTTGGAACCATGAATTATTAGTGCAATCATTTTTTGAAAGCATTTTTGAATTATACAGCTAATGTGACAAAAAATATAAAGCCACTTGACTCTTCAACAAAAAGATTTTACTATAATATCCCAACAAGAACATTTCTAAGTCAGAAGTTCTCCTAGACAAAAATTATTCATAGCAATACTTTTTGTGAGAGAGGGAGGGAGCGAGGGAGAGAGAGAGAGAGAAAGAGAGAGAGAGAGAGAGAGAGAAAGGAGAGAACCATTCATGATGGAATGGCTAAATGAATTGTGGTACATGAATGAAATGTAATCTTACTGTGCTTTAAGTAATGACAACTATTATGAATACAGAGAAACGATAACAAAAAATCTGAAGTGATGAAAAAATGACATAAGCAAAAGAACAGAAAAATATGTAAAATGATTACAAAAGGAAGAACAACCACAAAACAATGAATGTTACTATTCCAAAATTACAACAAAAACAGCAACAAAGCATGACTGTGAAAAAGAGATATTAGAAAATAGCTCAACCTACCCTTTAACAAAATAAAAATTCCACAGGTATGACATATTTCAATGTATTGAACAATTTTGCTAATTTTTATGTTTTTTCTTTAAAAATATTATTTGTAATTTGAGATATAGCTTAGTGACAGAGATGTAAGAAAAAACATCAATTATATTGTTTTTTCCAAAAAAGTTGCTAAAGAGTATCCACCCAATGTGGCTTTATCTTCCTCCCATTTTCTCCCCCTTCCACCTTTTTTTCAAATTGTTTTTTGGAAGGAGGGAAGGTAGAGCAATTGGGGCAAAGTGACTTGCCCAAGGTCACATGGCTAGTTTTTTGTGTTAAGTTTCTGAGGTCACATTTGAACTCGGGTCATCCTGACTCTAGGGCTAGTGTATTCACTGCACCATCTAGCCACCCCTCCTTCCACCCTTAATTGTCAATTTGTGTATCTCTTTATCTGTATGTCTGTCTCTGTTATTGGTTCTTGTCTTCTGCCTCTCTCATTTTACTGATGCCAATATTTTTCATAGCACTCTACCCAATACAGCCTTTCCCTACACAAAAAACCTTTCTTTGTAGTAAAGATTTTTTTTAATGACTCACAACAATTCAGCAAAACTGTTTATCGCATAAGATACTTCTGCTATCATGTGCAGTATTCCATTTTTATACCCTTTGAATACTCCAGTGGCAAAATTGAGATACGTTTTTGAATCTCTTCTCTGAGATCAAGCTGTCATTATAATTGCATAACATTCATGTTGATTTTGTTGTCCTTTCCACTTGTATTATTAAAGTACATTGTGCATATTATTTTGAAAGTCTACTTACTTTGCTTTAATTCTTATGTCCTACCATGTTTCAATCCATTCTTTATGGTTGTCATTTCTTGCAGCTCAGTGATTGTCTATTTTAATCACATGCCATAATCTGTTTGGCCATTCTAAACTGATGGAAAACATCTTTGTTCTGATGTCGTCTTTATCATAAACAGGACATCACTTAGAGGCCAAAGGATTTGGACATTTTAGTAAGTTTTTGGCATAAGCTTTTTCTTTTTTTCTTTTCAGGAATTTTGGAATATTTGATAGCTCTGTCAGTCTATCAAACAAAAAGCATTCATTAGGTTTGTCAAGAACAAACATTAGTTTGTTCCAGGCATTATGTTAGACCCTACATATATTAGTGTTTTTCCTCTTGCAGTCTTTTTTAACATTGACGATTCCCATGTTTTATCATATAATTATTGGATATGAAGTGAAACCTCATAATTAGTTTAATTTTCAATTTTCTTAGTATTACTGAAGTAAAGTGATTATTTTGAAAATTGCTTATATTCTTTGACCACTTATCCACTAGCGAATCATTCATTCTTATATCAAAGTCTTCACACAGGTATCTGACAGAATTTTTTTCCCCCAAATCAAGTTTCTTTTCTATGCTAGCTACATTATTTTTATATATGGATATATGTATGTATGTATGTATGTATGTATTTCACTTAAGTTTAAAGTCTAATTCTCACTATCTTTTGTGAACTCTTATCTCTTCTACTTCCCTCCCTAGTCCTACTTCTAAAAGATTCCTGCAAACATTTTATTCCATTTTACAAAGGTACTCTTAAGTCAAGTAATATTTGTTATGTATGTGTGTGTGTGTTTGTGTGTTATAAATGGTGTACAATGTTCATCAAAACTTATTTTTCCTCCCAAAATACTTTCCAATTTTCTCAGCACTTCTTATATAAAGGAAGTAAGCAAGCATTAATTAAGTACTTGCTATGAGTCAGGCACTGTGCTAAGATTATTAGAAATATTATCTCATTTGATCCTAACAACAACCGTGGGAGGTAGGTGCTATTAGTGTCTCCATTTTAAAGTTAAAAAACTGAGGCAGACAGTGGTTATGTGACTTGTCCAGTGTCACTCAACTATTAAGTTTCTGACATGGGATTTGAAATTAGGTCCTTCCAACACCAGGATCATTTCCCTATCCTCAATGCTACCTACCAAGCCCCTTTATCATGGAATCATACTAATATTCTCTTGATATTAGATGGTTACCAATGAAATGTGTAGATTGTTTGTTGATTGTCCCCTAATCTCTCACAAACTATGAAACAAAAAGGGAAAAAAGAAAAACAACAACAACAACACAGAAACACAGGAGTGTGAGTGCCAGTGACAGAGGACTTGGGAAAACCATAGATAAGAATGTGAAAGTGGTGAGAAAATAAAATATAATCAGTACAAAATATATATGTATACATACATGTGTATGCATGTATAGTCAACAAAAAAATAAATACTGGAAGCAAAATATGCTGCATTAAGAATGTCATGTTATAGGGCAGGGAACTAGCATGTAGAGAAGGAACACTAAGATACCTAAGATTACATTAGAAACAGGTGAAAAGTTCAGTCTCTGCTTTTTAGCTGAATCAACTCATTACTACTGAAAGAAAGTTGATGTAAATAAAAATAATAATTGTGTTCTGACTGTGTGACATGATGTGCCTTTTTCCTAAATGCATAAAAGTTGCCTTAAAAAAGAAAGACTTTTTGTAAAAAAAAAAAAGTATGATTTCAAAGTGTCCTGTAATTTCAAGTTCTTTTGTATTTTATTTATGAAAAAAAAATCAGTAACATGGGTAAATGTAGTATTGATTTAAGCATACCATTCTCCCTTTAATATTCTAGCTGTTTTCTCAGTTCCTTCCATTGGTGTCAGCAGAAACTATGATTAGCATTTAGTAGATGTATTATTTTCACCTGGAAATATAAAACGTAGAATTTCTATATTGTGATAAACACATCCTAGGCAAACGAAATACCCTCCCTGGATCTCCTCTAAATTGATAACCTGAGACTGGTAGAAAAAAATAATTAAACTGTAATTTTCTCTTCTGAGACTTTAGTTTGGGGGTCACAGAAAATAAAGAACACCTTTTTCTTCCTTCTTCCTCCCCCCCCAAAAAAACCCACCAAGGCACAGATGATTAGTAACTTTGTTTGTGGAAAGATCATTCCCCCAACTACTGCAGTGCAATGTAACAATAAAAGAGGGGAAGGAAAAAAAAAAGATTAAAGAGTTTAATTTACTTGGCATGTTATAACTATGTTTATTAAAATACTAAGAATTACAGCAAAACTTTATCATTTGTTAATATTACTTTTGCCTCGATGGGGGTTATATTGAGAAAGCAATATTCCAGACATAAAGGCCACTGCCAAGATGTACTTTTAAAAATACTTTATTCTTTCTTGTTCTTTGTAAAATAACCCCCTGGGTACTTAAAATGAAATCTATTTCTTTATTGAAATTTAATTCCTACCCCTACCCCCCCACATTCAATAAGATTCCCTTTGCCTATTTTTGTAGGATTTTTTACTGTAAGGACAAGGATATAACACAATAGATACTAATCGGTTGCCCCTGGTAAAACATTTTTTAAAAGGGGAGCCAAGAAAAAGACTCAGTGTTGGCACCAAATAAATTTGTTTGCATTTTGACACTTACTGAGGTGCATCCCTTTAGGAAAACATACAAATTCTGGAACACTGATCTAAAAATACATCAATATTAAACATATAAAGCAACCGTCTCCTGTGATACAGCAGGAACTTTTCTTTGTTGTTTTTTTTCTTTTTTAATGTGCTTGTGTAAATTTTTACCAACAACTAAAACCATCCTTAAGATTCCTCTCCTGGAAGCATTGGCTTCTGATTTTTTCTGGGTCACCTTGGTTTCAGAACATGAAAAGATAGCAGCAGGTTGTGTCCGTGGAGGTTGAGATGGACTAACTGAAATCGAAGGACTGATAAAGTAGTTCTCAGTACTGTTTCATGACAACCCTATACTATTTATAATGTGTCTTTCCATTGCAATCTTTGTTCTGAGAGAAAAACGGTATTATATTTAGAATGGACAAGAGCAACTTATCAGGGCCAGAGCCATTGAGGCCCCCACTGAGTAATGTTGGGGATAGGTTCTTGTGGTTCAGAGATTGGACTTAACAGCAAGGGAGAAAGACTGACTATTTCCATTCAATAACTTGCCTATCTCTCTTGTTAACTTCCAAGGGAGTCCCTTATTCTTTGGATCTTCACCATGTGTGAGCATGATAATCTGACTACTTATGGTACATGGCATTTTTTTTCCCACTCTCTTTGACAAAGTTGATGAGATGGAGTTTGTTTCAGTGCAAAGACTACCTCTCTGTTAGTTCTTCTCAGGAGCCCAGGCTGTCTATTTATGCTCCCATTACTAGGTCTAAACACTAGGAGAAACCCACTTGTCCCTGCAGGGGAGTATAAATATGTAAGACCTTGACTACTCCCAACTTGAAGAATCCAAAGTGAGGGCTGAAGATGAGAATAGATGCTAAATGAATAGCCCAAGTCAATTACACCCTGATTTTCCTGTTTATGTGGACCATTCTTCTGTTTCTTAAGATGGTTGTTCTTGTTTAATTTAAAATCCCTTCCCTGGGTTGTTCCCTCATGTTCAAACAGAACTCATAGATGATGACTGCATCTCTGCATGCATTGACTATACATTTACCATTGCCTTTCTGTCTTCACCTTTCTTGCACTTTCTTTCTTGGTCTGCGCTTGCTTGTTCACTCTACTTTGTCCTGAATCCTCTATGTTCTGACCTTAGCTTTCCACTCTAGATCAATGACACTTATATGTTCCCTCTTCTTATGCACCGTGACCCTCTAGCTGTGAACTTTTGTCTATACCCAGAACTATCTTCCAGTCCAGCTTGATCTTTTCTCATTTGCCCAGTGTTACTGTCATCCATGTTTCAACACTTGCACACAGGTTCTAAATTGGATACCATAGATAAACTATGATCCACTTTTCAAAACATAAAGGTACTAGCTTTACTGGACACTGTATCATTTTGCTGTTCTAAAAAAGGTAGTATTGTGGCCCAGAATATCTAACTTAAAAGTGATGAGGAGTCTAAGTTCCAAAAGAAGCTGATCAATTAATTCAGACAATCATAGGATTTTAGAGACAAGAAGGATCCTGGAGATCATCCACTTAATTGTCAGATAAGGGAAATGTGGCCCACAGAGATTAAGTGAATTATCCAAAGTCACACAGCTCCTTGGTGGTAGAATGAGAATTATGTCTTGGGTCTCCCTGGCACTCCTAGTCTATAGTGATTGCTAGCATACTGTTTTACTTCTGTGATTAAGTTTCATTCAGGAACATAAAGTGCTTCCCTATTTACACTCATGTGCCTGTTACAGTATTCTGTATTGAACACACAGCTGTGATTTAGTGGCTTTGATATTGTAGGTGACTAAATCCAAGCTCACATCCCATGCAGTTTGGCCTGCAGTGTGTACATGCTAATTTATATTCAGACAAAAGGCTCATGATCTAGTGGTTTTCTGACAGCCTTAGAATCCATGTCACATTTACATTCTTCCAGACTTTATGGTTATGGTCATCACCAGTGTTTGAAAAATAAATTTATAACATGCCTTCTGTCAGGATGCTCAGGGCACTGTGTATGTTCAATAATTATATTATTATAAAAACATAATAAGAAATCACCCACTAAAGCCAAAAACATAAACAGGGAGAAAGAGAAAGATGAGGTCCTAGATGGTGTTACATAAACGTAGAAAGGATTAATTGGAACTCTAAAAGATGGTGACAAACATAATTAAACTCAAAGACAAACACAAATCAAGTCGAATGCCTTCATGGTTGGAAAGGGAGGTGTAAAAATGTTTGGGCAGTAAAACGCTTCTGGTTGTAAGTCATTGTGGAATAATGGCACACCTTGGATGGCTTTTATGCTTCTCATAAGCCTGAAAACATGACCCTATGAGTTGTATGGGCTTTCTTATGGAGTTATAGTCTAATTATAAAGTGAACACATATTAAAGAACCGTTGTCAATCTGTCTCAGCCTCGAAATGTTACCTGTGATGCTGAAAACTCTTCTAATGAAAATTACATGCAATACCTATCAATAGGGAGAGATTAGAGGCGAGGCTGTATTGAAGTGAAATAGAAATTGGTTTTCCTCCCTGGTAAGGTTATGATTGGATTACTGTGGACTCGATGTTTGTTCTAAGAGAAAATGATTTTTCTTTAAATATACTATAGAGAAATCACATTCCCCAGGATATTCCTGCCAGTTAGGCATATTTTGAGAATCATGAAAAGGTTCTGTTTTCTTTTTTGTCTTCTTCTCTTGTACCCCTGCTTTTGATTTTAAAGGAAAAGGAATGTGCCATTCCTATATGCAGAAATCGCCCCCATCATCTCAAAAACACTTGCCAGATATTCCCTTTCATGTTTCCCTCATTAGAAACTGCATTCCCTGTCCTTTCATTTGCATAATTGGCACAGATAGTCATAGAATCATTGGACCTCAGAGTCTCAGAATTGGAAGAAATCTTACAGGCCATCTGGTCCAGACTTTAGGCATTTATTAGACCAGACAATCCCTGGGCTTTAAATTTCAGACCTGATGACTCTGAGATTCTAAGGTGTGACTCTAAGACCTAATGACCTTTCAGATATAACTCTAAACCCCATCAGTTTTAATCTGTGAAGTGAGTAAGGTTGATTTTTTTTCCCCTGAACCTAATCCTGTGTGTTCCCACTCTAATATCTGTATACTTCTCCTTTCTCTTGGCAGTAACTTTTTTGTCTCCTGGGGCTCTTAGCTATCTCATTTTGCCTTTGAGGTGCCCAGAGGTCCATATATGGCACCTTTCCAAGTGTTGTGTACTCAAAAATCATCCTTATATCCTATTGAACAATATGTGAAAACTTTTATTCCCTTGGTCCTTGTCTTAGATAGTTATAAGGAGGAAAGTAATGATTATACTAAGTTACACTAAGACGTGAATGTATGGTGACCTAATTTTCCTATGGGCATTTGCATTTTGAAATAGGGTGCATATTAACTGAAGAAGGCAATTGCATTTTCCCTTTAGTTAGAGCACAACTAGCAAATTTTTTTCACCCAGAGAACATAGCAAAAATATGCCTGAGGCAAGCTAAATGATTAAGCCAAAAGCACTAGTTGTACAGTAGAGACCTTGAACCTGAGATGAAAGTTTCCATGGATGAAGAGAATACAGGACCCTGTTGCCCTATGCAGCAGAAGAGGTAGATACCTCCAACAAATCAGTTTCCCTCGAGAGAGACTCCAGGAAATCTCCAGGGTGCTACTAGGGAGGTCACAACTAGGAAGGGAATAGATTGGGGTCTTCCAGAGAGGTTGTGATATGGGGTGGAATTGTTAAGAAAAGGAAAGCAGGCTACCTAGTAACTTCTAATTTTAACTAATTGTTGTTAATACTGAAATGCCAAACCCAATTATCCCTACCTATACTTCATTAGATAGAGACAGCTGAGTTTGGCATTCAGTGCTTTCAAAATTTCAGTATATGGAGCACTCCAGCTGAGATACTCTAGTTACTCTTCTAAGTCAGGGAAGCTGAGTAACAGATGTTTATTGATGGACTACATTACGTCAGGGTTGTCTTAGGCACATAATTTGAACATCCTTCTCCCATTACTCTTGACAGTATATACATATATACATATAAAATAAATATACATATATATACACATATACAGGCATACATGTATACACACATATGTATATATATGTGTGTGTGCATATATATATGTATACATGCAATATATACACACACACATACATACTTCTCACTTTAAAAATATTTACTACCTTTTCTGGATAAGTCATTCTAGAACAGCTATAAGCATTACCATACTTTTTTTTTTGTCCTATGATTTCTTTTAATATGATGCTGATTTTTAATCTTTGATCTAATCAGTCAATGTTCTGGCATAGAACACTGATCAAAAATGACTCCACTTCAGTCAAAAGTTGCTTCCTATATTTTGGGATATGTTAAATTTTATGAATAAGAGAAAATCACAGAATCATAGATTTAGACTTTTGGAGGATTATGAAATCAATTTCGTCCAGCTCCTAATTTTATAGATCAGAAACCTGAAATTCACAGAAGTTACATGACTTTCCCAAGACCACACAAATTAAAAGTGACAGAGAGAATATTAACAGAGATCCACTGATTCCAAATCCTGTTATTAAGGGGGATTTGTTCTGTGAAGTTTGGATTCAGTCAAAAGGCTGCACTTGAGGACCAAGGGAGTTCCATGTGGCCTCAAGGCCACAGGTCCCCACATCTATCTATCTGTGCCCTATCTAACATGCAGTGTTGCCTACTACATTTCACATATTGTTAAAAAACAAAAAAAAAGCAGGCAATTTCATTATTTGTGGGTTTTTTTGCTTTTATTTATTTGTTTGTTTTTCTGCTTATTTATTTATTCAGTTATGAATTGCCATGTCCAGTGTCTTCTGGCTCTCAATATTATATGTCACCTTTAAAGTCACAGAGGTTAAAAATAAATATAGTCTCCTTTGCCTATCTGTGCATAGTTTTGTGGTGAGAAATTAAAAGGCTTCTAACCCAACCTGGAATTCCTGTACTAACAGCCAGGCCCTCGTCCAGGCATACCCTTTGGCCTCCTATAGAGTATTTCCTATTTCAAAGTCACCATCCTTAACTTCATCCCTAAGGAGTGCTTTCTCTGATTATGCATTGGGAGAGTGAAAAGGGAATATGTAAGAAAAAATTCAACTCACTAGCCCAGCCTTTTACCAGATATCGGTATGATACTGGCTCATCTGTTTGTTTTTAACCCATGACAAAGGAACAACGTCCATTGATCTAATTTTATTTGCACTTTTTGTACAGTTACTAAAAAATGATGCATAATTTCAACCTTAAGATTCTCTCTCAATGTGACTCTGCCACTTGTCTGAAACATCTGGACCACGGCTCAAACCTTTGTCCTTTGCCTATCACTATGGACCAAGACCAATCATTGTTACTCATGTTTGCAGCTACCCTTTTTGCAATTAAGGAAACTCAAAAGTAACCAGAATCAGTCCTTTGTATCAAATAGGGTAATAACAAGAACAACAAGAAAATCAGCTACTTTAAAGAACAGAAAACTCTGGATTCAAATATCAATTCTCCCAGATTAAAAAAAAAAGGAGGAAAGGAAAGATGTTAAATAACAGCCAGACTCTCCTCACTCCAGATAATAGTGGTCCCATCTGTATTGATAGAACATGGCTTATAGACACCCCAGCAGAACGTCAGCTTTCTCATTACCTATACATCTTTCTAGCTGAAAGGGCAAGGATTTTTGTATGGAATATTATGGCAGCAGAAGTGCTTAGTACAAAAATTGCTGCCCTGTCTCCTGATACCCTGACTGTTAGAGGCCCAGAGAATCTTCTCTAGAATGGGAAGAAGACAATATTATCTCCTTCAAACTACCCGTAAGAGCTCCTGCAATCAACCTCTAAACACTTTCCTTTTCCTGTAGAGGTATGTTTTAAAATCTCCCTGCATGAGAAATAGAGTTTAAATGAATTATACTTCTTAAGAGGGATAGTTTTAAAAAGATACTATGGAAGTAGGAATTAGTACAGTCATGGCTTATTTCTAGTTCAACAGCCAAACAATTGAAGTTCCTTCTCCTTATCAGTTCCTAGAATATTATTCATTGATATGACAATAATAATTTTGAATATAGTTCATAAAAGAATAATGGTAATGGTAAAATATAATATTGGAGTGGGGAGTGTTATTCAGCATATGAGTCAATTTGATGAAGTAGGATAAACTATGGGTTTTGAGTCAAAAGTTTAATAATTGTTTTTTAAACTGTGTAATTTTGGGGAAGTTACTCAAACTCTACAAATCTCAATTTCCCATCCGCAATGAGATAAAGATTGTCATGCTTGTATCATCTCCCTGAAAGGTATATCAAGTGAACTTATAGTGACAATATTCTTTCTACATAGTAATAATTGTTGTGAAAGATATACTCTTTTTTTTTCACATTTTCATAAGCATTTGAATTTTTGAATTTTTAACAGTCCAGACAAAAGTTAGCTAAATAACATAAATATAGGGAATACGCACACAATTTACAGCCACTTACATAGATGCAAGAATAGCAAACCTCACAAGAATGTCAAAGTATTTCAACTTTCCTGGAGTTGACTACTTAGATATGACTAATACGTCATAATTTTAAAATTCACATATATAGGGGTAAAGACAAAAAAAACCTACATAAACTCCTAAGTGATATTAGAATTTTTAGTTCCTGAAAGGATTAGTATAAAAATGAGCACAGAAGTTAACAGGAAGGACAGGCAAGAGGGGATGGGTAGGCAGAAAGAAAGAGTACATTATTTACCCGAGGGTATTCTGGGGCTCATTTTAAAGAGTTTTATACAAAAGTTTTTCCCCAATCTAAATTCTTTGGAAGTAATGTCTCTGGAATGTTAAAAGTCATGATCAATGCTGGAATAGGAAAGGGATGAAGTGTGCTATCAGGAAAGGCGCCCCTATGGTACTAGGAGAATTGGAGAGGGTCATGTAAACAACTAAAAATGCTGAAAGATGAAGGGGTAGCTTGGTTGGATTACCTTAAATAGTTAACAATCATAACATATATGAATTGTCTTTTTAAGGCTATTTAAAAAACTAGTATATGCTGGGTCATAGAAACAGATGCCTGAATTTTATTGTCCAAAGTTGAGCTTTATTAGTTATGATCATGGTATAGGAATCCATGAAAAACTATACCACCAAAGCTTTTTCTTACTTCTCATTATGGATAAGACTTTGTGGAAAAAACCCTACAAAGAGGAATAGCACCTCAAAAAATTAATAACTTGAAACCACAATAGAAAAAAATATCAGTGGATTGTATAATGGCAGTCTCTTTATAAATCCTGATACAAGATATGAAACAGCATTACCGTTTTACGACCAGAAGAGTTTGGGTATTACAAAGAAAAATGGTGTTTAATCTACCTTTAATTGAAATACAAGTATTTCTTTAAAGTTTTTTAAATAGCCTTAAAAAGACAGTTCATGTATGAAAGGTATATTCTTAACATTTAGATACCTAAATTTCAGAAAAAGGATTTTTTTTTGTTTTAACAAGTCTTAACTTCTTCATTTTCTACTAAAGTAGTTAGAAATTTTGTTTCTCCTATATTAAACTTTCATTTCTGTCCTAAAACAATTCATTAAAGCAAAACATGCAAGCTACTTGAAAGTTACTTACAGGAACACAATCTATTAACCTTTGGTATAGGGAAATTTATGAAAGTTGTTGGAAGAAATAGTCATCTTCTGACAGCATGTAATATATTTTGTCTGGATCTGATACTATATGATAAAAATTGTGTCTGGATCCAAGGAAAAAAAATCCACATTTAAAGAATTTAAAGCATTTAAACTTAGAAGTTTAAAATCACTTAAACTGAGATGCCCATATTTCTGAGGAAAATTTGGCACTGAAATCAGTTTTGGCTGATAATGGTAGAGTGACTCTCCTAAACGACAGAAGGCTGGGCAATTTAACAGGGAAAGCTGTTAGTATCCTGTGAGATTCCTGTGAATTAATTTTTCCTTCTAAGGGAAATGTAATTTAAATGAATGTTCAGTAGAAAGATGAAGTTTGCTGTGTTAGCACTGAACCTATGTGTTTAAACAAAAGAATCAACTCCCCACAGCAAATAGGACTCTGTCTGAGTAGTAGCTGACTCAACTGAGGATTTCTTTCCTCATCAGAACAAGAAATACAGTTCCAGAGCCCCATCTTAGGAAATGGATACTACCTCCCAATAAAATTTCCCTCACAATTAATCTGACCTCTTCACCACCATGTCTCTGTTCCCAATAAATTCATTTACCCCAAGCATTATTCCATTTCATTTTTGTTCTGCCCGCAGCATCTTGTATTCCTGGGTCAACAGAAAACAAGATGAAATACGTTCCATTCCCATCTTTGCCTCCTCAGATTTTGACTCTTTCATGTCCAGTCCCTATTTCTGGGAATTATATTCTTCCTTTCTAAATATTCATCTACCACTTGCAGGTAACAATGCACCTAATTCTCTGCTACATATGATGTTCATACTGTTTGGATCTCGGACTTTCTCTTGATTTTCTAACTGATGTGTTTCTTCAAAATTAAAGTAGATACTATAGACTATCTTTTATCCATGTATTTCCTTATACTAACTACTGATATTTTATTCTGTTCATATACCTAGCATAGCCATGGGGCCTTTAAGATGCAAAACAGATGCATTTTGTCTTGACATCAAAATCATTGCTGGGAAGGAGGATCCTTTCTGCCAAGTCAGCTTCCTCCTTTTATTGTGACAAACTAAAACAAAGAAACAAATAATCTGATAACAGTGACCCTATATAACATCATGTAAAACATTTTCTCCTTAGAGTCTCTTACTTCTCTCTGCCATGAAGAAAGAGGTATATTTCATTTTCTGTTCTCTGGGAATTTCACTGGATTTTCATTTCCTCAAAGTTCCTCTTAGTGACATTTTGGTTTCCATTGCTGTGTATAGTATTCCTCTTATTTTCTTGATTTCGTTGTAATGGTTTACAAAAATCTCCTCGTGTGTTTTTTTCCTATATCTTCGTATTTTTCATTTTGCACGGCCATATTTATTGCCATAAGGATTTTTTCAGTCATTCTCCAAAGGATAGGAACTCACTTTGTTTCTAGCACTTTGCCACATGTATTTGTCTTTGATTTCTTCTAGGTAGTAGAACTGGGATTTTTGTATCAAAGGGTATGGCTTTTTTAGTCACATTTCTTGAGTATTACAAATGGATTTCCAGAACAGTTGAATCAATTCATAATTTCACTAACCCGGTTTTAGTGTTTCTTTCTTCCCTAAGTACCTCTACTACTGAATATTCTTTCCTTCCTTCCTTCTCCAGTTTGTTTGTTTATTGTTGTTGGTTTTTTTTTTCTCCCGATGACCTTATTCACACATTTACCAGTATGAGATAAGAACAAAATTTAAGAGAATTGAGGGTTGGGGCTGAGATTTTACTGGTGCCTCACTTTCTCTGTCTCCATGTTTTCTGCCTCATCTCTTAAAGGCTTATTCACAAACCCCTGCCATACCAAGGGAAAATGTATTCCAATGACTGGATGTACCAACGGTGTTTAGAGATACCCTCTGCAAAATATTCTTTTACCCGAAGTACCACTCTTTTTCAGATATTGATAGCTGCGGCTGGTTGAAGAGTCAGGTGGTCCAAAATGTTCCAGAGCATATTTTACTTGAAAGGCAGGGGTTAACAGTGTGCTACAAGCCTCAAGAACAGCAGGAACATCTTCCTTTGCTTAGTAATTACTGAAAAAAATTTCCATCTGCCAATGACGGAGAATCTTAACATGTGAGCTGTTCCTGCAGTGCCTTCAATGCTCCTTTAAAAAAAATATTTCTGGAAAGTGGATGAACCAATCATGATTTTGTCTAACATGAATCTCAGAATCTCTCACACTTGGTCATCACATAGCTTCTCAATAAAACACACAATCTAGTGTTGTCATCAGGAGCTATGTAAGTTTTATTTTGGCTTATCATTGTTGTGGTACTTGAGAAATACCTCTGTGTATTTGCTGGAGACAGCCAAGGAGTAAGGTATGCAGACAGCCAAGGGGAAAATATTCCCCTTATTCATTTGAATTTATATTTATCAATCTTTTTTTTTTTGCTGTGAGATAAAATAAACCACTGACTTTGTGATAGGAAGCATGATTTATGGCTATGTCCACTCTGCTTGATGAAGATCCATTACGATCAGGAATATAGTAAAAATCTTTTAACCAACATCACAAATCAGTACACATCATTCCTATTTCTTTTTAGACTTTCAATTTCTTCATATTTTCAGTGAGGTAGGAAACTGTGCTTAGTACATAGAGGACTAGATGATGCCCTAAATTGGCTCTGCTATGTTTTCCTAATAGGTCCTCGTAGGAACATTTAATTTCTTCTTGGCCTTTTAGGGCATGTGGGGAAGGAAGAAAGGAAGGAAGGAAGGAAGGAAGGAAGGAAGGAAGGAAGGAAGGAAGGAAGGAAGCAAAGAAGGAAGGAAGGAAGGAAAGAAGGAGGGAAGGAAGGAGGAAAGGAAGGAAGAAAGAAGGGAGGGAAGGAAGGAGGAAAGGAAGGAAGGAGGGAAGGAAGGAGGAAAGGAAGGAAGAAAGGAAGGAGGGAAGGAAGGAAGGAAGGAAGGAGGGAAAGAAAGAAGAAAGGAGGGAGAGAAGGAGGGAGGGAAGGAAGGAAGGAAGAAACAAAAGGAAGGAAATATAAGGCACCATAATAAACAATATATATTCTCTCTCAAGACTATCACAAAAACTTGGGATTCTATGCTCTAATTATCCCTACTTAACAGTTGAGGAGACTGAGGCAGATGGAAGTTAAATGATTTGCCTAGGGTCACACATTTAAGGCAGTGCCTGAATCCAAATTAGAAATCAGGTGTCCCTGGCTTCAAGAATAGCACCCCAGCCACTATGCCACTTAGCTACCTCTAAAAACATTAACTATATCATTCCTTCATTACAGAGAATTTGAAAGCTAAAAGGGCCTTAGACACCATCAAATTCCATCTCCATATTAGGGATAAGGAAACTGGGACACTGAGAGATTGAGTTATTTGCCCAAAGTCACAAATCTTAATTGAAGTTGCAAATGCATACACCAGAATTCTAAATGGTGTATTAAAATAATAGAGAGTTCCTTCATACTAGCTTAACTATTATAATGTAACAAACTAGGGAAAATATAATCGAAGACATTTAGTCAAAATAATTAGAGAATGAGATTTTTAAAAAATCCTCTTTCTTCATGAAAGTTGTTTTGTGCTTGCCCAAGCTACTAGACAGATCACTAAATTAAGAGTTTGTGATGCTTGGGTTCTATCCTTGACTCAGGCATCAAACTGCTGTGTGACCTCCATCAACTCACTTAACCTCTCTGTGCCTCAGGGTTCTCATCTATAAAACAGGCATTGTACCATCTGTCCTCCATCTATCTCAGAGAGATGTCCTGAGGATTAATGAGATACTATCAGAAAGTACTTTGAGCTACTCAGAGAAAGTGCTGCATAAATAGGAAGTGTTATTATTGCCAGTCATAAAAATGCAAGATGACATTTTGGTATCCAGATTTTTGAAGTTCTTCAATTTCCTTGAAGTATTTGGCCCTTCTTTTTCACCTTAAAAGTCCTAGGCTAATCCAGGCTAACCTAGATTTCTTTCCTCTTCTTTATCTATGGACTTCAGCCCCATCAACTCATCAGTGAACATCTGTTTCTGTTTTTCTACTGCCCATTTCTACACTGTTGGAACCCAATCCTTTTGTAAGCCCTGAAGCACCGAGGGAGCAATCTGGTCAGTAATGAAATGTCTGTGATTCTTATAAAAAATAAGTCTCAAACTGCCTCTCAGTAGTAAACTGTTTCAATTACATTTTGTTGAATTGAATTGTTATTCCAACTAATCAGTTATAGAATGACTCGTGTATAAAAGACACTCCGTTTCATCCCAAAAGAATAAGATATAGTTGCTACCCACAAGATGCTTACAATCTAGTTAATGGGAAAAACCAATATTCGTGTGCAAGTGTAATAGAGTGTAAAAAGATACACAGATCCTTAGAAAGAGAGGAACAAAATAGTATAGGTTTACATAAACATTCCAGACCAGAGGAATCTGAAACTTGAATGGAGTTTTGAGGTTGTTTGGTCCAGAAGTATCAAACAAACAAGATATAGCATTGCAGCTTTCAATATTCCCAAGTATCATGCCAAACTAGATTAAAATGTAATTAGAAAATATTTAACTAAAATAAAATAGAATATAGATATTCTTGTTAATGTTAATATATGAGAGAATAACAGAATATAGATATTGTTAATATTAACATAACATATTATCAATAACATACAGCGCACAGAGATCTTTATGTATGGTTTGGTGGTCTGTTTCATTTTGAGACTGACACTCTTGATCTAGTTCAACCCTCTGAGATTATACCTGAGAAAAATGTGCCCCAAAGAGGGGGAATGATGTTTTTAAGGCAATGCAAGTAGCAAATGACAGAGCTAGGATTTGAATCCAGGTTATATGACTCCAGGTACCTTATTATTATCATTGCTCACCCTGTCTCAAAGATTACATCCGATCACAGTATTCGTAATGAAAGCATTTAAACTCCATCTTGAAGGAGGGTTAGGCTTTAGAGAGATGATTTAGTAGAAAAAGACATTCAGTTAAAGGAAATATCT
>CM053582.1:414905110-414927983 GCA_028627135.1 Pseudochirops cupreus
CATATGTATATACATATTTACATTTATGTGTGCGCACATAATCTATGTTTAAATATATACATATATTTATATACATTTTTATACACATAATTCTGATATATAAATATATTTTCTTCTGGGATTTTTTGGGTGATTTTCTAGTCTTTTTGTTTTAATTAGGTTGACAAAAGTTTATCAATTTTATTAATCTTTTCAAAGAACAAGCTATTATTTTTATCATTTCTGTGGTAACTTTTAAAAACTTTCTTGCTTATCTGTTCCTCCTCTATTTTTTAGTATCTCTTCTATGCTTGTTAATTCATTTATTGGCTTTTGGATTTAAAATGCGGATTTAATTCAATAATCTTTTTATATTATATTAATGTATGTTTTTTGGGGATATGTATTTTCCCATGATAATTGCTGTAGCTATAACCCAGGAATTTTGATATGTTGTTCTATCATTATCCTTTTATTTTGCATAATTAATGAGTATTTTTATGATTTCCCTTTTATCCCCATTACTAAGGATGCTAATTACTTAGCATTTCTTTGCTAAAATTCATTCTCCATTTGGATCTATGGCTTTTGTTTCTGCTCCCTGAATTAATATTTTTATTGCAAGAGGATCTATCAAGGTTTGTTTGTTTTTTTTATTTATTTTTATTTTTTACTACATCTGCTTTTTAAATTTTGATTTATAATATCTCTTTGCCCAAATACATGGTCAGATTTTTTTTTTATTATTCCATGTGGTAGTGATACACAGACACACACACACAGACACACATACATTTTTTATCAGTTCCGTTTAGAAGACCTCATAAATCTTTTTTTTTACCTTTTGTTTAGTTTTTTATTTTTTGTTTTACATCATTGATTTCCATAAAATTTTGAGTTACAAATTTTCTCCCCATCTTTCCCATACCCACCACCCCAAAATAGCTATCCTACTGTGTACCTCATCCACGTATATGTTCACTCCTATATCCTCTCACATCATCGCTCTGATTTTCTGGTAGGGTAAGATAGATCTCCCTATCCCAGTGCCTGTATATCTTACTTCCCAGTAGCATGTAAATAATAACATATATATATATATATATATAATTTGATTTTGGAAGTTTAAATTCTGGATTCTTTCGATTCCTCCTTTGTCACCCACCCCCAATGGAAAGTCAGGTAATTCAATACAAGTTGTACATGTGTATTTATGCAGAACATCTGTACAATGAACATATTATGTAACACTGACTATATTTCCCTCCTTCCTATCCCACCCCCCCACCTTGTTCTGTTCTCTACTTTGTCCCTGTCCCTTTACTGAAGTATGTGCTTCTAACATCCCTCTCCCTGCCCTTGCCCTCCCCTCTATACTCCCCCCTCTCATCCCCTTCCCCCCTACTCTCCTGTAGGGCAAGATACCCACTTTAGAGTGTATGTCATTTCTTCCCTAAGTCAAATTTAATGAGAGTAAGGGGTACCCATTCCCTTTTGCCTTCCTATTCTCCCCCTCCATTGTAACAGTTATCCCTGGCTTCTTTTATATGAGATGATTAACCCCATTCTGTCTGTCCCTGCCTCCTCTCATTCTATTCCTCTCCCACCTCTTAATTACACCTTTTAAAATATCATCCCTTCCTATTCAATTGATCCTGTGCCCTCTGTCTACATACACATAAATACCTACACTCACATATGTTTTAATATGCATATATACCCTCTTATATGTGTGTGTATATATAGATAGATAGGTAGATACATTTATATTCCCTTCACCTATTCTCATACTGAGAAAAGTTTCATAAGTTACTATTCTCATTTTTCCATGTTGGCCTGTACATAGTTCAACTTTGATAAGTTCCTTATGATTTCTTTTCTATGTTTACCTTCTCATGCTTCTTGTGTTTGAATGTCAAATTTTCTGTTCTGTTCTGATTTTTTCCTCAAGAATACTTAGAAGTCTTCCACCTCATTGAATGGCCATATTTTCCTTTGAAACATTATGCTCACTTTTGCTGGATAGGTGATTCTTGGTTTTAATACTCACTCCCTTGATCTCTGGAATATCCTAATACAGGCCCTTCAATCCCTTAATATAGAAGCTGCTAGATCCTTGGTTATCCTGATTGTGTTTTCACAGTATTCAAATTGTTTCTTCTTGGCAACTTGTAATATTTACTCCTTCATCTGGAAACTCTGGAACCTGGCTATATTTTCTTTTGGGGATCTTTTTCAAGAGGTGATTGGTGAATTCCTTCAAGTTCTATTTTGCCCTCTGGTTCTAAAATATCAGGGCAATTTTTCTTGATAATTTCTTGAAGGATGATTTCTAGGTTCTCTTTGTGGTCATGGCTTTCAGGTAGTCCAACAATTTTTAAATTGTCTCTCCTGAATCTATTTTCCAGTTCAATCATTTTTTTCAAGGAGATATTTCAAATTGCCTTCTATTTTTTCATTTGTTTGGATCTGTTTAATAGTGTGCTGATTTCTAATAAAGTCATTTGCTTCCATTTCCTCCACTCTAATTCTGAAGGAATAATTATCTTCAGTGAGCTCTTAAGATTCTTTTTTCCATCTGGCAAATTAAGCTTTTTAAGGCATTCTTTTCCTCATTGGTTTTCTGGGGCTCTTTTGCCATTTGAGTTAGTCTATTTTTTAAGGTTTTACTTCCTTCAGTCAGGTTGGTGACTCTCTTATTATGATTTTCTTGCATTTTTCTCATTTCCCTCCCCCATTTTTCCTACATTTCTCTTATTTGGTTTTTAAAATCCTTTTTTAAGTTCCTCTATGGCCTCTATCCACTTTGTATTTTTCTTGGAAGCTTTTGGTGTGGGAGTTCTGACTGTGTTGTCTTCCTCCCATTCCATGCTTTGGTCCTTTTTGTCCCCATAAAAAGAATCTAAGGTTTGGTTGCTAGGCTTGCTTTGCTTCTTTTGCCTGTTAATGTTGCCAGTCAGTTACTTGGCTTTGGGGCTCAGTAGTAAAACTCTGCTTTCAGAGGGGAGAGCTCTGTCCCAAATTGCTGGGGGTTTTGCAGCTGCCGGAGCTATTAGGAGGCTGCAATTTTTTGCAGCTCTCACCAGCTTTGACTCACTGAAAACTCACCTCAGGACCACCACCCAAGACTGCTATCCAATCCAGGAAACTCAAGGAAAGAGCACTTAGCCTCTTAATGATCACTTGGCCCCCCTGCAATCTGTAGGCCAGGAGCTTCTGAAGCAGCCACTTGGAGGCAGCTGCAGGCCACTTTAGACTGCTGCTAGCTCTGGAGGCAGTTTGGCCAGACCATCTCCCCCAAATTTAGCCAAGTTTCACTGACCTTTTCCCTTTGTCCTTGGCTCTTGTGGGTTGGTAATTCTGGAAATCACCACAGCTGCTGGTGATCTGTTCTCTTTAACACTACAGCTGTGGCTTCTCCTGGATGCCCTGAGACTGAAGCTGCATGGGGCTGGACTCTCCTTCCAGCATGCTGTGATGGCCAATTGCCAGGCTGCTTTCAGTGGGAACTTGGTTATTCTGTCATTTTTGTGGAATCTGGAGCCCTAAAATTTGTTTAGAGTCATATTTTATAGGTATTTGAGGTAGTATTGGGAGGAGCTCGTAGAGTTCTCCTGTTTATACACAGCCATCTTGACTCTACCCCAGTCCTCATAAATCTTAAAAAAAAAAAACTCCCTCTGCCCCCCCCCCCAAAAAAAACCACCAACAACCAGCCTCTGGTTTCTCTACCAGTTTCTTCAATCCCATAGCTCTCTCTTTTGTTGTTGTTGTTGGTGGTGGTGTTTTTATATGTCTGTTAGATTTCTCCAAAATTGAGAAAGGGATATTAAAATTTGCTGCTCTTCTTTTTCTGTCTTCTTGTAATTGTCATTTTCTTTTTCCTTGGGAGACAAAGAGAGACACACAGAAGGAGATACTACAAGGTAGAAAAAGAGATAGGAGCGACAGTGACAAAGACAAACAAATAGGAAATAGGAGAAAAGTCACCATTACACGGTATCTAATCCTTGAACTAAGCTTCTGGGAAGACATAAGGACAGTTTCACAGAATTAAAAGATTGGTCACCATTTAAATTTTTGCAAGGAATGTCACAGTGACAAGATCACAGTTGTTTGGAATACTATACTTGAAGTATTGTGTATTTCAGTAATGTTATGATAAACCTCTTAATCAATTAATCCTTTATTCAATAATTCTTGAAGAGCTTTACATATTTTTTCTTCTGTTTTCCTAGATACTGGATTTTGCCTGCGAGTATGTGTCTATTTCCCATGACCTTCCTTTCAGAAACTCTATTGTGCAACATTGTTTCACTTTGGGTCACACTATGTAGCTAAAAAGCATCAATACCCTTCGATTCCTCTTCCCTTGTTTTAGTCCTCCGTCCTCATGTGGCCTACTGGTACTGTCTATCAGGTGAGTCATTGTTTTGGGAATTCAAAGCTGCATGAAGAATATTAACAGATAACATCTGTCTCTGTACCTATTTGTATGTGGAGCAATGGAAAGATATCTTCTAGATTAGCTTGAAAAGTAATATTGATTTTAACCACCTGTGGGTTTTACATTCAGGTGCCAATTTGAGAATTGTGCATTTTTGGTTTTAAAACCACTAAATAGATAACGACCTTCAGATCTTTTCACTTGGACCGATATTTTGAAACATACACATCTGCCTGCTGCTAAGAATGTACTGTATGGTTGATCTCTTTCCTTCCTCCCTCCCACCCAATGAAAACTACTTTCACAGCAGGTTTGTGCATGCTGCTTGTACAAGATAGGATATACAAAATTTCATAGTAAAAGCCAGTGAAGAAAAATTTTATATATTTTCTAACATGAAAGACCATGAAGGGTAACATGTAGTACTGAAGAGAGAGAACTGGTTTTCAAGATAAAAGACCCACATTCAAGTTCTTTCTCCAACTGTAAGACTTTGAGTAAATCACTTCATCTTCAGACCTCTCAGACCAGAAATTCCAGAAAAATAGCCAAACTGAGTGTAGCACCAATGCAATATTGACAGTGCTGACAACGGCTACAATCATGCTGGCGTAGTTCTCAATCACAAACAAAAATAAAAGACTTTCCATATAGCAGACAAAAGCAAAACATTTATTCAGACACCAAAAAGCCTAATCCAAACACCACGAAACCAAATCCATCATAGCAACAAAAAAGTTAACACACTATAGCACAGCAGGGAGCCACACCATCCTTTAGCCTTCCCCCAAACAAACACTCACAAGCCTAGCTACCACAGTAGGGGGTAAACAAACACAAGCCTAGCTGTCTCCTTGGGTGCATCCTCTCCTCCCTCCAGCTCTAACTACTACTACTCCCAGCTTCCTTCACTCCACCCTTCAGCAAACACCTTCTACCACAGTCTGTATGTGATTACATTCAATCTATAAGGGGTCACAGAAGATCTTCAAATTCCCTTAGGCCTAGTAAAGGTCAGGGAGGATCTTCAAATTACCATTACCTTTACACTGAGTTAGTAAACATTGTTTGCTTGTTTGTTTATCCTAGCATTTCCTGTATCAAAGAAATTATAAATCCATTCCTGATCCCTAACCTTTTTCCTATCTAAAACATAATACCTGATGATTAAATGAATTTTGTGAATCTTGTGAATTTTATTCTGACATATAAGTGTCCAATGGTCTGTCAATCATCATCTCTTTGGGGGTCTGATGATATATGGAAAATTGGACCATTTCTTTCAGATTCATCATCAGTAAAATATACATGTAAATAGTGGTAGAAGCCATAGGGAGATTTATAATGTCTACCATATTTTTAAAATGGGTATAATTCACTATTTCTTACCTGTTATATTGGGGCAGCTAGGTGGAGGAGTGGATAGACTCCTCTTCCTGATTCGACTGTAGTCTCAGACAGTAACTAGTTGTATGATGCTGGGCAATTCATCTAAACCTGTTTGTCTCAGTTTCCTTTCCTGTAAAATTAAAGAGAAGGAAATGGCAAACAACCCTGACATTTTTGCTAATGAAACCCCAAAAGGGGTTACAAAGAGTCAAGCATAACTAAAACAACTTAAAAACAAAAACAAAAAACAAGCAAACCAGCCTATGTTACATCTTGAGTGGGTTACTTCTATTTAGACCTCAATCTATAAAATGAAGGGCTTTGAATAAGAAGGCCATGTGGTACAATGGAAAAACAAACACTGTTTCTGGAGTCAGTGGATATAGATTCACATCTCAACTCTAGAGCTTCCTAGTGGTGTTAACTTGGGCAAGGCTTGTGACCATTATGGGCTCAGTTTTCTCATCTATAAAAAGAACAAATTGGGCTAGATGATGCCTAGAGTTCCTTACGGCTCTAACACTATAATCTCTGATTGGGTTACCTCTAAGGTCTATTTTTTCCAAATTATTAGGAACGTGAAAAGGACTTTAAAAAGTATCTATCTCAATTCCTTCATTTTTAACATAAGGCAAGTAAGGTCAGAGGACCAGACAGCTGAAGAGGCTTCTACTACATCACCGAGTTAGTCAGTGGTACACTCAAGAACTAGAACTTGTGCTCATATTCCTAGCATGTTCTCCTTCCTTCCTTCTTTTCTTTCTTATTTCCTTCCTTCCTTCCATCCATCCTCTTTCTCTTTCTTCCTTTAGACTGAGTTGGAAGTGCAGAGACTACTTACAGACACAATCCAACTAATAAGCCACATTGGAGCTTTCACTTTAATCATTTCAAAGCTGGGTTAGTTGTCCCCTCCTTAGACAACCTGGTATTTTACTACTCCTTGGATTCATCATATTAACTCTAAATTTGTTATGAATATGGTCTTGGCACAGCCCACTGAATTTCAGAACTTCTGAGCTCAGGAGATTCACTAACCTCAGCCTTCTTGGTAAGTGGGACTTTGGGCATGTCCTTTGGCTTTAAAACTGGATTCCTATACCTTTTGTCATGGATCATAGAACCCTCTTGCACTGCCCCTTATAAAAACAAATCAAAACAAAGTAAACCTCCAATTTGGAAAGGAGTCTTCCTTCACATCATCTGGATCCTCTACCTTTACACCCTGAGGCAATGAGTTTTAACCTGAGGCTTAACCTATTCCCTGATCACCACATCTCCTGACCGAGAGATCTCATCCTGTATCCCCTTCCATTTACTCTCAATATAATCCCCAAGTCATTTGTTCTTTAGTTTTCCCCATTATTTAGATTGTCAACTGTGTAACCACAGCTCTCTCATTCCAGGGCTGATAATACCATGCAGGTGCTACCTCCAAAACTTGCTCTAAATACCTCTAGATTTGAAATGGTACAGTGATCATTGAAAAAAAAATAAAACACTGGAACAAAAAGGGTCCAAATGAGTGTGGTGGGAGACAAAAAAGGAGGTATTCTGTTTTTGCTTTCTTGACATAAGTAACTCCATTTTTTTCTCTATTTCAATATAAATAAGCAACCCTATCCATATTTTAGTCCTTAATTTTGTTATGAATTTCTATGCCAATGAAATGAAGGTGATGCACCTTTTCTTAGAATAACATTTTAAAATGCAAAACATAAAATACATAGGCTTACAAAGGAAATCAGTTATATTGAACTGAAAATTCATAGACTCCAGTTTAAGAATCCTTATTCAAAGACTATTCTTATGATGATTATACATGTGTGCTCATGAAGAAAGTATATCTATCTTTGCTTTGCCAAATCTACTCAATAATATTTTGTTGTTATATTTCTAAAAGTAGTATCTGCAATTGATTATATTCCTTTGAAATTTTGGAATCTCTTTGAAATATCTTGAATATTTCTGAATGCCTTTACAACTACAGTGCTTAATAGGGATTTCATTTGTGTCACATCCAGGCATTCTTTCTGATTTCATCCTCAAGTACCATTTCTATAACCTGTAATACAGTCGTTCTCAACCTGTGGGTCATGACCCCTTTGGGGGTCAAATGACCCTTTCACAGGGTTTGCCTAAGACCATCAGAAAACACATATTTCCAATGGTCTTAGGAACCAAGACACCATTCCTTTATCCATCTCCAGGCGCGTCCACCCATATGCAGATAAACCCATATACAAGTATTAAAGATTGAGAACCACTGCTCTAATACAAAATTAAGAAATGTTAGAGTTCAAATATGTTTTGATAGGTGGCACAGTGGATATAGAGCCAGCTCTGGATTAAGGAAGATTCATCTTCCTGACTTCAAATCTGGCCTTTGACACTTAGTAGCTGTGTGATTCTGGAGACGTTAATAAAGTCCTTTTATTTTAGTTTCCTCATCTATAAAATGAGCTGGAGAAGGAAATGGCAAATAACTCCAGTCAGTATCTTTGCCAAGAAAACCCCAAATGGGGTCATAAAGAGTTGGACATGACTGAAATACAACTGAACAGGAAAGAGTTCAGATGTGGCATCTGTATTGCCATTCAACATAAGGACAGGTCACTATTTTTTAAAAGTATTTCCATTTATGTCATTAAAGATTAAATAATTACATGTTTAGAAATTCTTAGCAATCTTTTTTTTTTATTTTTAAGTTGCAAATTTTCTCCCTGCCTCCTACTTCTGCCCACTCTGGGCAGAAATTTTGCCCACAAAGCAAACAATTTGGTATCTGTTTTACAAGTGAAGTTATGCAAAACGTATTTCCATATTAATGGTGTTGCAAACAAAAAACAGAAACAACATAAATCAACAAAAATATAGAAAGAAAAATATGCTTCAATTTACATTCAGAGTTCATCTCTTCCTTTTTTGGGGGTGGATAGCAAATTTCATCATAGTTCCTTTCAAATTGTCTTAGATCAGTACCATCATCAGAGTACCTAAGGTTTTCAAGGTTGATCATCATTACAAAATTGCTGTTATGGTATACAATGCTCTCTTCGTTCTCCTCACTTCACTTTTCATGAGTTCATACAAGTCTTTCCAGGTTTTTCTGAAACCATCCAGCTCATTATTTTTTATACCTCTATAGTATTCCATCAAAATCATATACTACAATGTATTCAAGTATCTCCCATTTGATGGCTATTCCCTCCATTTTCAACTCCTTGACACCAAGAAAAGATCTGCTGTAAACTTTTTGTCCCCCACACAAATAAATAATTTTCTTTTTTTAAAAAAATCTCTTTGGGATATAGACAAACTATGTTATTACTGGATCAAAGGTGGATTGTTGCACAGTTTTATAGCACTTTGTGCTTATTTTCCAAATAATCTTCATAATGGTTGAAAAAGTTCAAAACTTTACCAACAAAACCTTAGTGTCCCAATTTATTCACCTCTCCCCCAATATTTGCCATTTTCCCTTTCTGCCATGTTATAGGGTAGATGTGAGGTGATATTTTAGAATTATTTTATTTTACATTCCTCTAATCCAGCGGTTCTCAATATGTGGGTTATGTTCAATTTGTAACAATGAAAATACATCCTGCATATCAGATAGATTCATAACAGTAGCAAAATTACAGTTATGAAGTAGCAATGAAAATAATTTTATGGCTGGGGGTCACTACAACATGAAGAACTGTATTAAAGGGTCATGGCATTGGGAAGGTTGAGAACCACTGCTTTAATCAGTAGTGATTCAGAGCAATTTTATATGAATATTGATATCTTTGGCTTCTTTTTCTGAAAACTATCAGTTCACATCCTTTGACCATTTGTCAACTGGGTAATGTCTCTTATTTTAATAAATTTTGCTCAGTTTCCTAATAGTTGAGAAATGAGGCCTTTAACAGAGAACTTTACTGTATTTTTCCTGTTTCCTGTTTTCCTTCTAATTTTGATTGCATTAGTTTTGTTTGCACAAAAGCTTTTAAAAAATTCATGTAATCAAAATTATCTATTTTATTTCTCATCATCCTGTCTATCTTTTGTTTGATTTTAAACTCCTCTTAGACTCAGTTCTGACAAGTACATTTTTTCCATGTTCCTCTCATTTACTTATATCACCCTTTACTTTTACTCTATTCTTCCATGGTCTTTATTAAATGTAATTTTATTGCATTATCATCTGAGAAGGGTGGGTTTTTGCTTTTCTTCTTTTGGTTGTGAGATTTTTATGCCTTAATATCCGGTCAATTTTTGTGACAGTGCCATGTTCAGCTGAGAAAAATGTAGATTCCTTTCTATTCACATTCAATTTTCTCCAGAAGTCTATTATATATAAGTCTTCTAAAATTCTATTCATCTCCTTAGTATCTTTCTTGTTTATTTTTGCATTAGATTTATCTAGTTCTGAGAAGGGAAAGTTGAGGGTACTGGTAAAATAGTTTTACTATTTCCTCCTACACCTCATTTAACTTTTCCTTTGAGAATTTTAATGCTTACCATTTGGTGCATATATGTTCTAGTACAGATATTTCTTCACAGTGAACCTTTGAGTAAAATGTATTTTCCCTTCTTATCTCTTTTAATTAGATCTATTTTTGTTTTTGTTTTGTCTGAAATTGTGATTGCTACCCTTTCTTTATTTTACTTCAACTGAAGCATAACAGATTTTGCTTTAGTCCCTTCCCTTTACTCTCTATGTGGCTGTCTGCTTCAAGTGTGTTTTTTGTAAACAATGTATTTCAGGATTCTGATTGTTTTTTGTCCATTCTTCTATCTGCTTCTGTCTTATGTATGAGTTCATCCTACTTGCATTCATTTATCCTTATTAACTGTCCATTTCCCTCCATCCTATTTTTTCTATCCTTCCCTGTCTCTTTTTATCCATTCATTTCTCTAATGTTTGTTTTGCTTCCAACCCCTTTATCCCCAAACCTGATTATTCTTCTATCAGTCCTTCCATGTTTTTAACCCCTTCCTCTTCTACTTCCATATAGGTTAAGATACATTTCTATACCTAACTTTGTGGTTATGTTATTCCTTCTTTCAGTCAGTTCTGATAAGAGTAAGATTAAAGCATTGATTCCTACCCTTGCATCTTCCCCTCTACTTTAAAAGCTCTTTTGTGCCTTTATTATGTGAGATGATTTATACCCATTCTACCTCTCCTTTTCCCCTTCTCCCATTGCATGTTTTAATTTTTTTTTATATCGTCCCATCACAGCCAACCCATATGCATTCCCTGTGTCTATGCATACTTCTAACTGCCCTAATCATAATACAGTTCTAAGGGATTGCAAACATTATCTTCCCATGTAGGAATGTAAACAATTTAACCTCTTATAAATTTCTCTTTCCTGTTTACATTATTATGTTTCTCTTGAATCATATTTGAATATCAAATTTTCTGTTTAGCTTTTGTCTTTTTCATCAGGAATTCTTAAAAGTATTCTATTTTATTAAGTATCCATTTTTTCCCCAGAAGGATTACATTCAGTTTCACTGGATAGGTGATTCTTGTTTGGAATCTTTGTTCCTTTGACCCTGGAAGATCATACTTCATGTCCTCCAATTCTTTAATACAGAAGCTGCTAAGTTCCATATTATTTTAATAGTGGTGCTATAATATTTGAATGATTTCTGGGTGCTTACAACATTATATCCTTCACATGAGAGTTCTTGAATTTACTTTTAATATTTCTGGGAATTTTCATTTTGGAATCTCTTTAAGAAGAAAAGTGGGGGATTCTTTTGATTTCAGTTTACCCTCTAGTTCTAGAATATCAAGTCAGTTTTTCTTAATAATTTCTTAAAGTATAATCAGTAGGCTTTTTTTATCATGACTTTCAGGTAGTTCAATTTTTTTTTTTAATTATCTCTCAACGTATTTTTAAGGTCAATTTTTTTAAAAGACTTATTTCACATTTTCTTCATTTTTTCCTCTTCGTTCTTTGATTTTTGTTTGTTTCTCATGGAGACATTAGCTCCCACTTATTCAAATCTGATCTTTAAGAAATTATTTTCTTTTGTGAATTTCTGTACCTCTTCAATTTTTTTTTCCATCTGTTGAGAGTCTCTTTGATACTCCTTTCTCTCTAGGTTATTGTGAAGCTGATGCTTACTGCATTTCTTCCTATCTGTCTGACCACTCCTTTGTCACCTTTGTTGCATCTTCATATGGCCTATGTTCACAGAGAGTGTCCACCACATCTCTGCTCTGGGTCCTCTTCTCCTATTCTATTTGACTTGAAATATTTTGTAAGTGTCAATGGATTCAATTAGTCCTTTGCAGCTAATTTTCTTTGTCTTTTTTTTTTGTTGTTGTTATATAGCCAAAACTTCTCTCTTGACTTCCAATCTCATATCTACAACTCACTAATGGACATCTTTTATTTGATTCCCCATAAACACCTTAAATTCAGCATGTCTAAAACAGAGATTATTATCTTCTCCTTCATCACCCAACAATGGTTCCTCTTCTAAATTTCTTTATTAGTGTAAAAGTCACTAAGACCCTCCCAGTCAGTGAAGCTCACAACCTAGGGGTCATCCTTCATCTCTCATTCTTACTTCCGCCACCCATATTCAATTTGTTTGCAAGTTTTGTCATTTCTGCCTTCCTAATATCTCTCATATATGCCTCTTCTCCTTTGACAGTGGCTGCCATCATAATTGTTCAGATACACATGACCTTAAGCCTGGACCGTTATTCTAGCCTGATGGCTGTTCTCATGCCTTAAACATCTTCCTATTCCAGTTCATTGCCAAATCAGCTATCAATTGATCTCTCTACAGGTAAGTCTGGTCATGTCACCCTGAACCAATTCAATAAATTACACTGGCTTGTTTTTATCTTTGGGAAAAATGCGAAATCTTTTGTTTGGCTTTTAAAGCCCCTTATATAGTATTCCCTTTCTTTCTTTCCCCCTCCACATATGATCCAGGTACACTGGCCTCCCTCTAGTGTCTTGAACAAGACAATCTATCTCCCGATTCCTTATATTTTTCACTGGTTGTGCCCAATTCCTAAAATTATTTTCTCCTCATCTCTGCCTTTTGGTTTCCCAGGATATCTTTAAGTCTCAGTTAAATTCATCTTTCTTAAAGAAGTCTTTTCTGCCCCCCGCCCAATTCCAGCACCTTACCTATGAAATTCTCTCTAATTTATACTGAATATATCTTGTTTTTATACCATATATCTTTTCATAACATAGTTGTTTGTATATTGTCTCCAGTATTAGATTGTGAGCTCCTTGAGAGCAAGAACTATCTTTCTTTTTATGCCTAGAATTTAGCACAGTAGTTGGCACACATAATACTTTTAAAAAGTTTGTAGAATGATAGACAGGGGTTCGCCACCCCTGGACAGACATATCATCATACTGAAGTCACTGAGGATCACAATATACATTGATTTTATTTGGGAAAACTTGTGAGACTTTTCATAGAATTTTTTCTATTGCTTCACACTTTGTAGCAAATGTTGGTATATATGTCACCATTATAATCATGGGAATATAATTTTACTAAGCATGGTC
Source organism: Pseudochirops cupreus (assembly GCA_028627135.1). NCBI lineage: Eukaryota > Metazoa > Chordata > Mammalia > Diprotodontia > Pseudocheiridae > Pseudochirops > Pseudochirops cupreus. Next base: position 414,918,470 of record CM053582.1, read on the forward strand.
ATGAATATTGCAAAACCATACAGTCAATTAGCAAAAGAAATTATTTTTCTTGCAGCCTTTGGGCATACAATTGAAACTAAGTCCATGATTCTTTTATTTTTCTAATAGAAAAAAATTGCATGGTAGTCTTTCCTTTATCTGAAATTTACATGTGAGTTTTTTATAGTAAGGTTATCAATATCAATGTGGAAAAATATTTATTGGATTATAAAAAAGTAACAAAATTCATTTGGAAGAAAAAAAATGCCAAGAATATCAAATAAACTAATAAAAAATGTAAAGGAAGGAGGTTCCCCAGTATGAGATATGAAACTATATTATAAGGCAGTAATTATCTAAACTATCTGATATCTGCTAAGACATAGAAAGGTAAATCAATGGAACAGAGTAGACATAGAATTTACAGCAGTGATTAAATATAGTAACCTCATATTTGACACGTATTAAGCCTTAAGATTTTGGGATAAGAATTCATTATTTGCCAAAAGTTGCTCAGAAAACTTGAAAGCAGTACGGTGAAAATTGATCATAGACCAATATCTTATATCACTTATTAAGATAAGGGTCAGAATGATTACATGACCTAGATATACAGATGTTACAAGAAAAAATTTGAAGATCATAGAATATATTACTTGTTAGACTTATGGATAAGCAAACAAACAATTAATAAACAAGAGATAGAGATGAAAATGATGTGAAAAAAGAATAGTTTTGATTACATTAAATTTAAAAAGTTTTTGTACAAATAAAACAGTGTAGGCAAGATCAAAAGGAAAGCAGAAAATCTGAGGAAAATTTGTATAGACAGTTTCTCACATAAAGGTCTCATGTCTCAAATATATGAAGAACTTTGTCAGATCTATAAGAATATGAATCAATCTACAATTGATAAATGGACAAAGGACATGTACAGAAAATTTTTAGAGAGAAAATAAAAAATTTTACAGTAATATAAAGAAGAAACTTTAAATCATTATTGATTAGAGAAATGCAAATTAAAACCTCCTGAAAGTATCATTTTACACCTATCAGATAGACTAAAATGATTGAAAGAAAAAGGTAGACTTTGGTTGCACATGAAACTGAAAATATTATGTGTAACTTGCTATCCCTTCTAAATATATAATAAAGTTATGCACCTATACATGTACACATACTTCTGTTTCCTCCCAAGTCCATCTTAAGTTATGTGGAAAAAAATAGACACTAATTAATTCATTGTTGGTGGGATTGTGAACTGATCCAACCATTCTGCAGAACAGTCTGGAGTTATACCCAAAGAGTTATTAAACTACCTATTTATTCCCTTTTGTACCAGCAATATCACTACTAGGTCTGTTTCCAAAGGTGATTAGGGAAAAGGAAAAGAATCTATATGTTCTAAAATATTTATAGCAGTTCTCATTGTGGTGGCAAAGAACTAGAAATTATGGGAATGTACATCAATTAAGGAACATCTGAACAAGTTGTGTCATGACATAGCAATGGATTGCTACTATGCTATTAGAAATGATGAGCTCAGTGATCTTAGAAAAACATGGAAATTTTGACTTTCACAAAATAATGAAGAGGGAAATGAGCAGAAGAAAGAAAATGTATAGAGTAATAAGAATATTGTCTTAAGAACAAATTTAAGAAAATAAATCATTTTGGCATTATTAAATACACAAATTAGCTACAAAGGACATATGAAGAAAGATGCTATCTGAATCCAGAGAAAGAATTGATAAAAAGAAGTATGTATAGAATGATTTTGTACACACACACACTCACATACACACACACACACACACACACACATACACACATTTTATATAATGATAGTAGTCATCTCCTGGCCCGGGGGGGAAGGGGGGAAGGTAGAGGAGGAGAAAAAGAGAGAAAATAAAATAAAATAAAATTTGCATAGTTTTATTATATATATACAAGGAATAGCAAGTTACACATAATATTTTCAGTTTCACGTGCAGCCAACTTTTTAAAAATTATACTGTTATAGAAATGCATATTTTATTTCATAAATAAAAATAAAATAATTAAAATTTCAAATACATATATGCAGTTCAGGTTTTCCACTGGTATGTAAAGTTGTTGATCACTGCATGAAAGTTGAAAATGTAGAATATCAGCAGTTAAAATTTATTGATGCTTGAAAATGTTATTCACCTGAAAGCAAAATCTATTTTAATTTTTCATGTGTTTTATAACCCCAGCTAAATTTCTCTCTCTTGCTTCTCGCCTTCTTCTGACATGTGCTTAGGTTGGAAACAGGTCAATAAAAAACATTTCCTTTTGTCTCGTAGAGGCCAACATCCAAGACTCAGAGCACTCTTTGTCATTGAGGAAAGAACCTTCTGTCTCCTTTGCTAACATCCTGCCACTGTCACTTCAGAAGTAGAATCAGCATGGTGAGGGACATTGTTTTATTTTATCTTATAGCTGATGTGATTAAATGATAACATTTAATTTAAAAGGGCATCTATTCTTTAACGTTAAATCACTTCCAGAAGTATTTTTAAGTACCAAATAGGTGGAAGACATTATTCTAGGAAATAGGGATAAAATAAGGAAAAACAGTACTGTTCCTACCCTCAAGGATCCTATGAGTTAATAAGAGAAATAAGACATTTATAGTAATAGATGAGGAAAGGGGAAAATATGACAAAAGAGAAACCTCCTCCTAGGTTCATGCCAAAAGGGGCAAGTAGCAGTAGAGATTAACACTTTAGTCATCAAATTTGAGCCTATCTTCCAGTGGATTATGAAATTGAAAGAATATTTTCTTTCTATATTGAATTATATATAACCCTTCTCTGAAATTCAAGAAAATATAACCTGAATTAGCCAAAATTCCTACAGAATTGATGACACTGGAAGGCAAAATAGCATAGGAAGGATTGCTGGACAATGGAATCAGGAGACTGGTTTTCAAATCCTGGTTCATATAATTATTAGTTGTGCAATGCAGAGAATCTAAACTTTAGAAAACAAAATGGAGCAAAAAATACTGTGTAGTGTATTAGACTGTTGTGAAAAAAATGCTTTTCAAATTTTAGACTACAATAGAAATGTTATTATGATTATGATTAATTGAGTTCTCTGATTCTTTAAGAGTGAAAATAATTTTTATTTCTTCCATTAATGTAGTAAATACTCCTAAAACAATTGATTCACCTTCATGTTTTAATAAATAATGCTAGTTTAGGACAACTTCACTTATCTGACTCAAATTTCAAAATATTTATTTAATAATACAGTGCTCAAATTGTTGTAGTTTAAATAAAAAAAACTCTGTGCAAGGTAGTATGCTAGTGCTAGGGATGTAAACACAAAAATATACATCGCTACCCTCAAAGAGTTTATATTTTGGGGGATGGTGAATGTTCTGGGAGATACTATCATAAGTATAACTGCTTATGATGCAAAATTGGAACTGCAGAAAAGTGTGGGTGATTGGACTAAACTGATGCTAACCTAAGGTCATTGTCTAAGAGCTAGTTTTGGAATAAATTCTTGACAAGCTAGTTTTGAACCATTTGTTTATTTTTTCCTACAGTGGCATTGTCCAATGATACCCTGATTACTCCAGTGTTCTGGCAAATTTATATCCCAAATAATCATGGTTTTCATTTTACTTAGAACAGATTTAAGCAAGTATAGAAAATCAGAGTGGACACTGTAAAAGCAAACTTTCCTCTTATTCCTCTTATTCATTTAGTGTGAATACAGATCATTGTGTTTACAGATCATTAGGCAGAATATCTATCTATCTCAAAAATGTGCAACTAGGATCATAATAAGTGGTTCTTGTCCCTGATGAATGCAGAAAATTTCTGCCTTTCACATTTTACTGTTTGACATAATGTTCAACTTCTCAGACTATTGTCAAAGATCTCTGAAGTTTTTCCATGTCCTTACTATTATCCCCAATTCAAATTCTAGTATTCTGCATTTTACTTTTTCCCCTTGACACCTTCTACCTCCTCTAAAATCTCTGTGGTATGTTTAGACTTTCCTCATTATAGCAAAAAGTCTATATTAATTATATCTATTCACCCCTCAACAATCATTTGCTTTCATGATGTGTTACCTTCAACCTAAGTCCACCAGAGTTATGTCATAGATAGACACAAACTTATCATATTGGTTTTGGACAAGCTGACATCAGGTTACCTGGACATTTGGGGAATTGCTCAAAGTATATCATTTTGTAATTGGAGGGATGGACAGCTCTGTCTACAGAACTTAAACAGAAATAAATGGGTTGACTTTATTTAAACAGTTGGATTGTGTTTATATTTAGGTATAAATTGTGGTCATATGACTCAACACTGTCAAGTTATTTGAGTGGCTCCCATGAAGAGCATATCATTTGCTGAAAACATAAACATACAGTTCAGTTATCTGTCAAAACACACAGTCATCAAAGTTCAAAACAGGAGCACAAATTATAACACACCTGCTGTACAGCAGGCTACAAGTAGAGATGAGCAAATTGCCTGGGTTTTGCTTGTGATTGAGAACTCAGGTTGGGGAAGTTGTACTGGATTGTATTTTGTAGACTCCTCATACTCTAGGGATATTTTTGCCCAGTCTACCCTTTCTACAAGGCTACCCAAAAGAAAATGAATGACATCAGACAAAGATATTTAAAATTCAGTTTTTAATTATTCATATCATTAAATGTGGAGGACCACCTCAAAAGAACAACACCTTAGGGAAATGTTAGGTGGTGATAGATGCAAGCGAAGCTAATGTAGCAAGAGTATTTGCTTTCACAAAGTAATTCATTATGAAACATGAACATAATGAAAGGGGGTTAATAGAAAAATTCATCCTGCTGTCTTATTCCAGACCCCTGCCCTCCACTTGCTATTATATCAAAGGATAAAACTCCACTAAGTAAAACAAAAAGAGATATCTATGGCCTAGGGAAAAACACAAAATAAGTCAGGACTTGTAACAAGCTCAACAGAGACAAAGATATTCTATGAGTCATTGACTAAAACAAAATTTTAAAAAAACTCATTTATGATAGAGGTGAAAATTCATATTGGTACAAAGAATAACTATATAGGTATGTGTACCAGATAATGAGAGCAATGTAAAAATCTGACAAAGCCTTAAAACAATATATTCCACCAGAGACTCATTTACTAGATCTGTTTATCATTTACATTGAACATCAACCTACTTTAGCAATAAAATAAATAGCTAGGCAATGCCATGTATAGAACACTGGACAGGAAGACTCATCTTTACAAATTCAAATCTGGCCTCACACACTTAGTAGTTGTGTGACCTTGGGCAAGTCACTTACCCAGTTTGCCTCAGTTCTCTCATATGTAAAATGAGCTGGAGAAGGAAATGGCACACTACTCCAATAACTTTGCCAAGGAAGCCTTAAATGGGGTCATGAAGAATCAGGCACAATTGAAAAACAATGATGGATTTTGGAGTCAGATGATATGGATTCAAATTCCTGTTCTTGCACTTTAGGAAAGTAATAATTGTTCTTCATTTTCCTAATCTATAAAATGAGGGAGTTGCACTCAATGACAGCTAATCACCCTTTAAACTATTAATCTATGCTCCCATGAAAAGAAATGTTTGAAGACGTAATAATTAGTTAATACTACAAACAACATTCATCAGTTTTTCCATTTCTATTAGTTTACCTATGACAGACAACATGATAGCAATCTTTATAAGGACAGGATTTGTATCTTAGGCCACATTAAGAAGATTATTTAACACAGTAGATCTTCCATAAATGTTTCTGCAAATGACTGAAGGACTTAAGGTGGACACAGATCCAGTAAGAAAATATCTCTTTGGGATACAACCCTAGAAGTATTATTACTGGGTCAAAAGGTATGCAATTATGTATAGCCCTTTGGGCATAGCTCCAGATTGCTCTCCAGAATGGTTGAATCAGTTCACAGCTCCACCACCAATGCATTAGTGTTCCAGTTTTTCCACATCCTCTCCAGCATTTGTCATTTTCCTGTTTTGTCATCTTAGCCAATCTGACTGGTGAGATGTGGTACCTCAAAGTTGTTTTGACTTGCATTTCTCAAATCAATAGTGATTTAGAGCATTAGAGATCATAGAAGTGGGAGGAAGACCCATATGTACAAAAATATTTATTGCAGCTCTCTTTGTGGTGGCAAAAAGCTGGAAATTAAAGGGATGCCCATCAATTGGGGGATGGCTGAATAAGTTGTGGTATGTGAATGAAATGTAATACTATTGTGCTATAAGAAATGGGGAGAAGATGGACTTCATATTTACCTGGAGAGGCTTATACAAACTGATGCTAAGTGAGAGGAGCAGAACCAGGAAAAATTTGTACACAATCACAGACATATCACATGTCTGAAGACCAGCTTTGATAAACTGGCTTCTTCTCAGCAACACACAGTTATAAGACAACTCTATAAGTCTCAGGATGGAAGGAGATGTCTACATTCAGAGAAAGATCTAGAAAGAACAGAGTTTAAATGAAGACGGAAGCAATCTACATGCTATCGTTCCTTTCCATGTTTGGTTTTGTCTCTTCTTCCCCAGTGTTCACTCCATTGGTTACAACCCTTCTATACAACCAGACTAATGTCCAATGTGAAAGTATTTGCAGATCCTATACTTGATTGCATGCTGCCATGGGAGAGGTGGGGAAGGGATGGGAGAAAATTTGAAACTCAAGGGACTGTGGAACTGAATCTTGTAAACTAAAAGTAAATAAATCAATTTAAAAAAAGAAAAAGAAAATACCATTCATTTGGGTAAAATTTTGTCCCCTTTCCCCCCCCAAAAAACCATAAAGTTGAGCTCTCTTAAAATGGATAGATTTTTTGCATATTTATTTATCAAGTATTCATTGACTACCTTGTACACAGTTCCTTGTAACAAGAGGACTAGATTTGAGAACCTTCTGATTATTAATAATCAAAAAAGCATAAAAAGGGCAATGTATGTTTAACAATGGTCTTTCCCACCATTTTGGAGTATATCTAGTATATACAGTCCAAAAGAAAAAGGAATACTTGGACATGTCAATGTTATACATATGATTTTATTCATTGGTGGCATGGTGCTGATTGCTTTAAATATTGGGACATCGTAGAACCTCTAAATGAGAGTCATAATCACTCAAGAGTTTGTCTTCCCTGTCTCCCCGGAAAAATCAAGAAGTTTAAGAAAGTCTATTATCTACTTTGTGATATACACAGATAATGCACAGAGCTAAGGCACCTGCGGTATATACTTAGCACATAGCATAGTGTCTGGCATACACTAGCTGCTTAATAAATGCTGATTGGTTAACTGACTAGTCAATGGACTGGACCTAGAATTGATTCAGAAGAGGAAAAAAGGTGTTTTGAAATGTGAAAAATTATTCAATGCCTTTAGTGACTCTGACTTTTTCTTTGAAGAAATGCTATGTTTTCTTTTTTTCTTTTTTTTCAAGAACTCTACTTCACTGGAGATTTGTTCAGTTATAAGTCATATATTATAACTATTTCACCTCAATTAAAACTGAAGCTCAGAGAGAAGGCAATGGAGAGGGCAGATAGTTCATATGAATAGGAATATATATAACACCAATGAAGAATTATAATGGTTATGTGTTTTAAATTATATCAGATGGGTCACCCCCAAATAAGTTGGGCTGGTCATGCGGTAAGAGCAAAAGTTAATGGGTGGAGAGTCCATATATCTGCTGGTATTCTAGATATGTTAAAAGAACTAGAGGAAGATTAATAGAACTGTGAGTGCATCCTTTGGAGGATATAAGGGATGACATGAACAAGAGTGGCCCAGGATGAGAGGGCATGAGTGTATCTACAAATCTACCTCAATGGAAAGAGTATTTACCTAACAAAGATCCAATGAAATGTATGTTAGCAATTGGATAGGCATTTGGGGGCATAAAAAAGAAGAATAACCTATAGTCTCTGGACTGAATGTGGATACATGGAATAAAAGTTATTATATTTTAACCATGAAAGCAAATGTATAGTTGTGGCAAGTATGCAAAAGTATGAAGTGCTTTGAAGATCTTTACAAAATAAGAGAGATTCAGTAATTCAAGGTAACGGAAAGAAGAACGAATTTGAAGAGACAAGATCTGGGTCTTAGTCCCAGGTCCACAATTTACTATTTGTATACCTTAGGCAAGAATCTTAGCCTCCCTCATCCTCATTTTCCTCATCTTTTTAAAAACAAAATAAAGTACCTGAATGAACTTATCTCTGAGATGCTTGTTATAGCTCTAATTCCTATGAACCAATGCAGTCAAAGTGGAGAAGACTGATCAGGGAATGTTTCATGAGGAAAATAATACAGAAGTCAAGCACTGAAGGATGTGTATTATTTTGAAAGTTAGGAAGGGGGGAATTTGAAGTTTTAAAAGGGAAAGGTAAAAGAAGAGAGAGGTAAGAGCTGATGTTTAGAAATAGTGAGGGGGCAGAGCCAAGATGGTGGCATAGAAGAAGGAAAGCTCCACAACTCCCACATAGCCACCTCAAATACCCATAAAATATGACTCTAAACAAATTTTAGGGCTCCAGAACTCACAAAAGAACAGAAAAACACATCTCCCGCTTAAGACAGCTTGGCAGGAAGGGCTCATCGCAGCACGCTGGAAGCCAAGTCCAACCCAGCCTGAAACTGCAGTGAGGTCCCAGGGTGGTCAGATCCGAGCCGCAGTTGGAGCACTCAGGAGAGTGGATCACCGACAGCTGTGGCAGTTTCTAGAACTATCAACCCATAAGAAACAAGGACAAAGTGACAGGTCAGTGAAACTCAGGTAAATTTGGGGGAGAAAAGTGGTCGGGCTGAACTGGCTCAAGGGCAAGGAAGCAGCAGAAGTGGAGGCCTGGAAGCTGCTTCCACATGGCTGCTTCAGAAGCTCCCAGCATGCAGATTGCAGGGGGGTCAAATGATCATTCAAAGGCTAAGTGCTCTTTTGTTGAGCTGCCTGCATCGGGATTGTGGTGTTGGGTGGTGGTCCTGGGGTGTGTTTTCAGTTAGCCAAAGCTGACTGGGGCTGCAACAGCTACCTAATAGCTCCAGCAGGTGTGAAAACCCCAGGGATTTGGGACAGTGCTTTCCCCTATGGAATCAGAGTTCCACAGAGCTAAAAAGTCAAGTAATTGACTGGCAACATGAGCAGGCAAAGGAAGCAAAGTAAGAAGAGGAATCAAACTTTAGATTCTGTCTTTGGAGACAAAAAGGATCAAAGCATGGAATGGGGGGAAGACAATACAGTCAGAATTCCCATACCAAAAGCTTCCAAGCAACATGAAGACTTCCTACAAGCCACAGAGCAGCTTAAAATAGATTTTGAAAACCAAATAAGAGAAGTGGAGGAAAAATTGGAAAAAGAAATGAGAATGATGCAAGAAAATCATGAAAAGAGAGTCAACAATCAGACTGAAGAAAATAATATCTTAAAAAATAGATGAACTCAAATGGCAAAAGAGGCCCAAAAAGCCAATGAGGAGAA
>CM053582.1:414928083-414948793 GCA_028627135.1 Pseudochirops cupreus
AGAAGGCAATGTGAAATATCTCCTTGAAAAAAAATATTGACCTGGAAAATAGATCCAGGAGAGACAATTTAAAAATTATTGGACTACCTGAAAGCCATGATCAAAAAAAAAAACAAAAAACAAAAAACCATAGAAAGCATCCTTCAAGAAATTCTCAAGGAGAATTGCCCTGATATTTTAGAACCAGAAGGCAAAATAGAACTTGAAAGAATTCACCAATTACCTCTTGAAAAAGATCCCCAAAATAAAACTCCTAAGAGTGTTATAGCCAGGTTCCAGAGTCCCCTGATCAAGGAGAAAATATTACAAGCTGCCAAGAAGAAACAATTTGAATACTGTGGAAACACAATCAGGATAACCCAGGATCTAGCTTACATTAAGGGATTGAAGGGCCTGGAATATGATATTCCAGAGATCAAGGGAGCTAGGATTAAAATCCACAATCACCTACCCAGCAAAACTGAGTATAATGTTTCAGGGGAAAATATGGTCATTCAATGAGGTGAAGGACTTTCAAACATTCTTGCTGAAAAAATCAGAACTGAAAAGAAAATTTGACATTCAAATACAAGAAGCATGAAAAGGTAGTCATGGAAAAGAAATCATAAGGAACTTCTCAAAGTTGAACTATTTACATGCCAACATGGAAGAACAATAATTGTAACTTATGAAACTTTTCTCAGTATGAGGGTAGGTGAAGGGAATACAAATGTATATATACATCTACATACACGTATGTCTATATGGGAGGGTTTATATATGTGTATGAACATATAAATGAGTATGTGTATATATATATGTGTGCATAGAGGGCACAGGATCAATTGATTTGGAAGGGATGATACTTTAAAAGGTGAAATTCTGAGGTGGGGGAGGATTAGAATGAGAGGAGACAGAGATAAACAGAATGGAGTTAATCATCTCATATAGAAGAGTCAAGGGATGATTGTTACAATGGAGGGGAAAAAGAGGAAGGCAAAAGAGAAAGGATCAACCTTCCTCTCATTCTCTCATTGAATTTGGCTTAGGAAAGGAATGACATAAACTCTAAACTGGGTATCTTGCCACGTAGGAGAATAAGGGGGATGGAAATGAGAGGTGGGATGACAGAGGGAAGGGCAGGGTGGGGGAGAGGGTTGCTGGAAGCACACACTTCTGTAAAGGGACAGGGACAGGTTAGAGAATAGAACAAGGGGGTTGCGGGATAGGAAGGAGTGACATATAATCAGTCCCTCATAATATGACCCCTGTGGAGATGTTCTGCATAATTACACACGTACAGCCTGTATTGAATTGCTTGTCTTTCCAATGGGGGTGGGTGATGAGGGAGGAAGGGAAAGAATCTAGAATTTAAAGTTCTATGTATGATCAAATGTTAAAAATATATGTGTGTGTATGTGTGTGTGTGTATACATATATATATGTATATATATATATATATATATATATAATTATTATTATTATTAACTACACACAACTGGGAATTAAGATATACAGGCACTGGGTTAGTGAGATCCATCCTGCCCTACTGGAAAGTAAGAGAGGTGTTGGGGGAGGACATAGGAGAGAGCAGATGAGGGGAGGGTTGTACAGTGGGATGGCTGTTTTGAGGTGGTGGGTAGGGGAAAGAAGGGTAGAAAATTTTTAACTCAAAATCTCATGGAAATGAATGATGTAAACAAGAAAATAAATTTATTAATTTATTTTTTAAAATTAAAAAAAAAGAAATATTGAGAAATGTGGTTGGATATACTGGACTAAGTAGGTTTGGGCAAGGCTTTTGAAATGCCAGGCTGAGGAATTTGAATTTCAGCCTATATATAATAGGCAATCATTGGAGAGTTTATTTTTATTTTGTTTTAAGCAGGACAATAGTGCAACTGGTGGGGAGGGGCAAGGATTTCAAAAAGGTCTTCTTTAGATATATATTTTTAAATGTGCATGAGATTCCCCAGTCTCTCACTCTTCAATTTTATAGTGAACTCATGTTTAAGAAATGGTGGATTATTCACATTTGGAATTGTCCTTCCATGTGATATATATATATATATATATATATATTTTAAACAAGATGGCAATCTAGTTGATGGCCAGTTGGCTTCCAGACTATTTTCCTATGCTGACAGTTGGCAAGAGGAAATTCAGACTTATTTTTATTATGATCCCATGCCAAAAATATTTGGACAAGTGAATTCGCTTTTAAAAGCACGTACACACAACTTCCTGTCAAACCTAATTACAGGAATGCCTAATTATTTAGAAATTTCAGGGAACAAGAAATTGTCAATATGTTAATTTGCAGATATTTGAAATAAATTATCCATTTAAATAACAATTATTAATTTTTTTTTGAAAATTTCAATTTGGGAGAAATTGATTATGACTTAATATACTTTTTTTTCCCAAAAGTAGATGGTGAACATAATTAAACTGTTTCTTACTGATTCAGGGCTATTCCTCCAAATATCAATTATAAAATTTATTTATTATCGATATGTTATATATTATGTAACACATATACATATGTATACCAATAACATAACATGTAATTATGGTTATACGATTATGATATTCTTATACCAAGTAGGCAAATTTAACTCTATATCAAATTGTCCCATTTTTTTTTGTGGTTCTACTTTCTGATTTTAAAGGTATTCTTTACCCTTTAATTATGAGCTGTTACTTCTCACTGTTATTAATATATTGACATTCTCCCAGTGGACAGTAGAGAAGTATATGATGAGTGTGACTTAGAGGCAATATATTTATCAATGGAGAATTGCAATTGACCGATGTATGACTGGAAAAGAAGTTGAGTTGGTCAAGTGGCAAAAGCCAGGGATAACTCTTATTGTTTTGAGTTTGCCACATTATACAAATAAATCAGATGTTACAAGTGTAGGTGTGGGGAAGGAAATAAGCATTTATACAGTGTCTATTATATGCCAAGAACTATGCTAAGCATTTTTACCAATAGCTAATTTGATCCTTACAATAACCGTGTGAGATGAGTGTTATTATTACCCCCCATTTTACAACTGAGGAAACTGAATCAGAAGAGGTCAAGCGATTTGTCTAGCATGGAACAACTAGTAGGTGTTTGAGGCTGGACTTGAACTCAGATCCCTTTCCAGCACTCTATCCACTGTACCACGAACTACATGCCAGGATTGATAGTAGCTCCACATCTTCTCTATAAAGTGCGTGAGATTTCTGGCAGTTATTTTCCATCTGAGAATTACTCTCTTACTTCTGAGAATTTTTAAAATGTACTTTTGCATTTAATACTGTTTTTCTAATCATTGAAATTTCTAAAAGTGTGACTTTGAGACCAATAGAACTTAATTCTATAATTTTGTAATTAACCACCATTCTGATTTATTGATAAATGTGTCCTCTTATGCTAGTGTTGATAATTAAGTATTGACTGTACTGTATAGCTCTGTCCCCTTTACACATTGTTGTCTGGGTAAATAATAAGAAGGCTCTGTCGGTTTTTTTTTTGTTTGTTTGTTTTTGTTTTTCTGTTATAGTAATGACAGGGTAGGAGAATCCAGAATCACCTGCAAGGATTAATTCACCTGTTTGATAAAGACCCATTAAATTCACTTTTCTTCATATTTGTGATTATTACCCATATCATGTAATAAGATTCATAGGAAACTGTAAAAAAGCTATTACATGCAGTCATAGGCAGCTAGGTGGCACAGTGGATAGAACGTTGACCTGGAGTCAGGAAGACATGAGTTCAAATTTGACCTCATACACTTATTAGCTACGCAACCCTAGGTAAGTCACTTTACTTCTGTTTTCCTTAGATTTCTCATCTGCAAAATGGGGGTAGTCATAGCACTTATCTTTGTTGTGAAGATCAAATGAGATAACAACCATAAAATTCTTAGCATGGTGCCTGGTACATAGCAAACATCATATAAATATTACATATTATCATTGTCTATCATCTAAGCACATGCTTTGTCAGAAAGGATTGCAGGTATTGTTTCAGGGAATAGAGGAAAAATTGTTGTGCACTGTCCTTTGTATAATTTTAAATTTCAGAGCGAGATAATTATGGGAGATCTAATGGAATTTTTTTTATACTGAACTGCTTTCTTTTGATTTTAGCAAGTTTCCTTAAAAGGAGCTCAAAGGAAATGATGTGAGATACTGCTGGAATTTTTTAATTTGAAGGTAAAAAAGTATCTTAGTCAAGGAAGGAAAAGTTGAAATAGAACCATGATTTTTTTATCATTATTATTTTACAATAGGCTGAGGAGACTCAGACCAAAACAAGTTCTAATCATGGCTTTCCTCGTGTTCTCGTGGGAAGCACATTTCTCACCATGCATAGCTGTGAATTACTTATTAAAAACGATGTTTTTAATTAAAATTGGCAGTTTCTAACCTCCTGCTGGAAGTGAGAAGAGACAGATCCAGTATGGGGGCCTACGTCAGTGACGCTCAGCCTTTTCCTATTCAGTTTCCTTCTGAGTTAGCAATCAGAAAGTGTTCACTGGGTTAGTACTTAAACGCATCTCTTAACAGTTATGGAAGATTTCCCTACCAACTTGATAAACTCTAACGACCCAATTCATATGCCTTCAGAGTTTGTTACTGGGCTAATTCAGTTGTAAAGGGTTTGGAGACCTCAAACCATTCATTTGATCCCTATACTGACTCTCACTCATGCCCCCTAACATTTCACAATAAGAATATTTAAAAATTTCTAGTTTTCTACTTTATTATTATGCCTCCCTGACTGACACTTTCAATAGAGCCGTTAGGGACAGTTTTAGTTGCAAGCAATGAAATATTGCAATTTTTTTCTTGAAAATTTTTCTCCCCTTATTTCCAACATAAGACAATTAACTGCAGCTTTAAAAAGTGCTGTTGTTACTCTGATTCTTTCTTTCTCAGCCTCCAACAAGGACAGATGTGTCTAGTGGACCAGGACCCTCTGTGGACTATGAGATATTTCATAGTTTATGAGGCATCCTGGTGAAGATCAAGGATCCTTCTCCAGAATAGTGGCCCCTGTGGCAATATTTACTTTCTCATGCCATTAAATAGTTCTCTAAAGTCCTCAATGATATCTAATTTACACCTAAGGCAAAAATTTGGCCTTGGGAGAATCTGTCTCTTGGCACCTTAATTTTTTCCTAATCATACTTACCTCTTCCCTCCAAATGACGTTAAGAGAATTAATCTTATATACTCTGCCCAATATGTCAAACCACTCCAACAAATGTGCTTCATAAATACAGAGTATGGGGCCATGCCAAACTTTATTTTCTGCACTAAGACTGATACATATATTATGGCATACAATACATTTTAATTAATAATTATATTGTGAAAACATGTTTTTGTTCCCTTCCTTTGGAAGATACTAAACAATATACAAAACTTGGGTTTGCCTTACAGAATCTGTTTTCTATAGGGACCACCCACTCTCTAACCTTTCACTGAAGGGCTATCTAGTGTTTCAATGCATTCTTCCTACTTTACGTAAGATGACATTTCTGGGAACATGATCTCTGCTATTACACATGAGTAGAGCCCTTTGGATTCTTTTCATGTTTCCCAGCAATTAATGAGGGCAGGATTTCCAAGAATATTATGCATTATTTGTAGAAGATGTCCATCTGCTAGTGCTTGGGAAGAGACTCATGACTGGCAAGAATACTCTCTAATCACCACTGAGTGGTGGAAATCAGATTCATGTCCAAGAATATTCATTCACAGCTTCCCTCAACTCCTAATTGCTAGTAATTATGTCTTTGCCAAGCCTCTTGTTTTGTCTCTGCCATAAGACTACTATAGTATCACCTCAGGTAGCCTGAAAAGTCCTTTTTTATTCACTTGAACAGATACCTAATAGTTTCATTATTCCTTTTCCCCAAAATTTCAAGATAATAAACTATGTCTCTCCTTTTCAAAAGAAAAAAATGATTCTTTTCTTTTTTACATCACCACACTTTTTCCCAATATATGCTCCACTCCTTGTCTCAGAGAGCTGTCAAACATAAGAAATAGTATTTTTAAGATAAAAAAGAAGAATCAGTGTAACTGATCTATACACTGCAAATGTCTGAAAACAAGTGTGATGTGCAACACTTATGGACTGCCACCTCTGTGAAGTGGTGGGATGGAAGTGTCTTTTCAAATCTCCTTTCTCAAGTTGTGTTTCCTGTTTATAATTTTGTAACATTCACCTTTATTTTTTTCCTTGTTCTTTTCATTTAGATTTATTATTATATATGTTCCTTTCTGAGCTCTACATATTTCACTCTGCTTTAGTTTGTGTAAATAATTCAGTGGTTCTTTATGTTAATCGTATTAGTCATTTCTTATAGCAGAATAATTAATAACCCATTTCATTCATCTAACACAACTTGTTTAGTCATTCCCTAGCCAATGGGCATCTCCACTGTTTCTCTTTCTTTGTGATCAAAAATGGGTCTATTACAAATATTTTAGTGTAAATGGTGATTTTGTTTATATCAATGGCCTACCTAGGGTTTAAACCTAGTACCAGAATCTCTAGGTCAAAAGTTATGGATATTGTAGTCATTTTTATTTGCATAATCCAAAATTGCTTTCTAAAACAGTCTACCAATAATGAACTCACCAGTGTCCCTATCTTCTTACAGAAACTTTAGCCTTGAACATTGCCATTTTTTATCATCTTTGCCAATGTACAAGGTATGAGATGCAGTGCCGAGGTTTTGATTTGCATTGCTCTGGTTACTAGTGATTAGAGTATTGTTTCATGTGGTTAATAGTTTTCATTTCTTCCTTTTGAGAAGTGATTGCTCATATCTTCTGATTACTTATCTTTTGGGGTCTGAAATACATTTGTGTATATTTACATTCATATGTGCATACACATATGTGTGTATATACACATAGGTTTATATATGTATATATGCATGTAGGTATGCATATGTATATATGTATATCTATAGTTAATTTTTGTATCTTAGACACTAAACCTTTATCAGAGAAATCTGTTACAAAAATATTTTCCCTCATTTGACCATTTCCTATCTTATCCTAGGTATAAAAATTTAGTATGTGCAGAAACTTTTCAGTTTCATGTAAACAAAGTTATCTATTTCATTATTTTAATTACCTCTATCCCATGTTTGATTAGTAATATATCTCCTACCCCTTTTTTTGATTCTCTTAAACATGATTTTTTTATGTTTGCAAAAGAAGTTGTATACATTCATCAACTATACTGTCAAGATTCAGTAATATTTCTTTTCTCTATTATGGTAAATAACTTTTACTAACAGTTGTAAATATCTCACATGCATCTAAATATACAGGAGTACTTTTAGCTGATCTCCCACATGCGTACTTAAGTCCAAGTGTATAACAATGGACTTTCTGTGACATTCCATGAAAATAAGTTCTCAATCCCATGCAAGTAGCAGAAAGCACTTATAGTCCTTTGTTCAAGATATTAAGTAAACTGACATTGTTGAAAGCAGCTTTACCCCTCTGCTTCATTCTCCTTTACAAATGACATGCATGAAAACTGGTTGGAGGGATTTTTATGATTAACAGTGATAGCTGAAGTATGC
Source organism: Pseudochirops cupreus (assembly GCA_028627135.1). Taxonomy (NCBI): domain Eukaryota; kingdom Metazoa; phylum Chordata; class Mammalia; order Diprotodontia; family Pseudocheiridae; genus Pseudochirops; species Pseudochirops cupreus. The sequence continues at coordinate 414,935,676 of CM053582.1, forward strand.
TTACAGTTAAAATTTTAATAAAGTATTTTAGTGAAGCAGTTACTTTTCCACTTGAAACGTAACAAATCAAACTACAGATTTAACCCAAAAAGTGCAAGTGGGTACAAAATGAATTTTAATGCTCCAAAATTCTAGGATGATTTAGTTTCTAACTGCATCAGATGAGACTTGTTCTGGTGCAACTATTTAACGAAACAGTCACTGCAAATCTATAATATAAGAAATGCCACCTTCTGTTCTCAGAATTTTACAGAAGCCAAGTAGTTAAAAGAAATAATTCAATTTACCCATAGATTCTGTGGCATTTCTTTGTGTGACTATACAGGAAACAAATAAGCAACTAATAAAGTTGGTGGTTTTCTAAGTTGGAATCAATGCATTGAATCTAGAATAAGGTAGATTTCCCTCTCCCCTATTTACCCTGTTTTGCAGAAACCATTATGGTAAATGGACTTTTAAAAAGTAGATATGATATTTGACAAGCCTACTTAAAGGTACACAGTTAAAGAGAACCTTCCTATAAAAATTATCATTTTTCATGAATAAAGACTACTGTCACTAAATGCTTAAAGGTTACCAATATAATTCAAATTCCTGTTGTTGTTTTAAGTCACTCCAACAATTCAAATGTCCATTTTATTGGCAACTTAGAATGCAAGGTATGTTTCTAAACCTAAAACTTAAAAAAAAAATCAAGATATCCTAGGTGAAATAGGAGTTTTCCAAAGCTGTATTATTTATGCTTTTGGAATTGAAATGGATGATTATATATGCATGCAATACAAGAGACAACTAAAATCCCTAAGGTGGCAGGTAATAATTCTATTCTGGTGAATTGTAATTAGATGAATTTATCAATTTCAGTTGGTAACATCCCTTTTACCCTACGTGTAGGCTTAAAAAATTCTAGTATAGAAGCTTTGTACTAGGTCTTACACTGAAGATTTCTTTTCAAATGTCTCCTAAGAGATGTTTACCATATACAAAAATCCATCTTCATCCTTCTGCTTTCATACACTTCAGAAATAGGTGTTGAAATGCTCACCATGCTATGTCCATTCACCAAGAGAAAGAAAGTTCACTTAGCATTCAGGTGTAGGAGCCCTCTAATTATTTTGATTAGCTCACTCCTCTTAACATAATCTGGTAAAAAGAATTTGGTTTTATCCAGTATAGGAAGTTGGAATCTGGGTAGGATGTTGCTTTCAATTAAGTCTCACATCTTCTACTCTCTGTTTAAAGTTCTGGCACTGCTTGAAGGTCTTCTCCAAAGGCATCATGAGGGGAGAAGGGAAGGTAGAGAGGGGGAAGCAGGTTTAGGTGGTCCTGACTGATAGAAATGGGGATTTCTAAGGTGCCCTTTAGGCAGCAACAACTCTCCTACTTTAAACATCATTCTCTATCATAAGATAGATAATGTCATGCAAATTTCAATCAAAGAGGCATAGTGGTTTACTAGAAAAACAGCTGGCTTCTTACATATACTGGATGTTTGATACTGGCCTATTCATTTAGCTTCTCAGTACCCCAGACAACACTGTATTCTATAAATTGAAGAGAAGTTACCAATTTGCATTGGTGAGGAAGGTTTGGTAAAATACCACTTCAAAAATCACATTATTAGGATCACATGAGTTAGGGGCATTTTCTTTTAAACTCTCATCCTACAATATTTCAAAGAGTAGGAACATTAGTTTCAACCACAAGTCTAGATTGGACCATGTTACTGTGCTATTATAAAATCTTCAGTGGTTATCCATTAATTCTGGGATAAAATATAAAATAGTTCCTCCTGCATTTAAAGCCTTCAACTATATGTTTACATCGATCATCCTACTACACTCTTTCACTCAGTCACTGACTCCAATTGTTCTAGATTGTCCCCATACCTGGCATTTCATTTCCTACCTCCATGCCTTTTTACACATGGCACGAAAGTTTAAAATTCTTTCTTTTCTCATTTTTGATTAGTAGAATCCTTACTTTTTTTTTTAAAGCACAGATAGAGTGAACTTCTTCCCCAAGATCTTTGCTGATCTTTCTTCCTTCTCAAGTTATTAATGCACTCTCTCTCTCTTTCTCTTTCTATGATAGATGTATTCATTTCTTATTTCTCTATATACATATTGTTCCCTTACCAAGTAAAATGCTAGTTCCTTTTGAATAAGGTCTGTTTCATTTTTGTCTTTGAATCCCCAGGGCTGTAAAGCCAACCATCAAGCAACTTTCCGGAGGACTGCTGCTGTGAATAGCTTTAAGGTTCTGCTTAAATAGTATAGTGAACTCTCTATTTATCCAGTAATAAACTAAGACAAAACATTCAAAGAAACCAAAGTACAACATTCACAATGTTATAACATAACAACTTATCACTAAAGTGGCCACATAGTTTTCACCAAAGGAACCACATAGTTTTAAACAAGAGATATCATTCAGTAAGTCCTTAACTCAATCATGATTAAGGAACAAGCCTACTTAAGGGTCACAAAGTACAAAGGTCAAAATCTCTACCCCTAGGTCACATTGTCTTAATCTCTCAGTCAAAAAGTCTTTCTTCTTGATTGGAGATTAGTTTCCAGTCATCCTTAACTCAATCATCCTTAAGAAGTACAAGGTACAGAGTACAAACTTCTCTTACCCTTAGGCCATAGTAAATCATGATCTTCTCAGTTAGCATTAAGTACCCAAGGAGAAGACTTTTCATCTTGACTCTAAGCTGGCCCTCAGGTTCCATGGTCCCTGCTTTTGCCTGAATTTACCCAACTGTCACCAGGATTCAAAAGTAAGCAGTTCTCAGCTCCTCATCCAGCTCCTTGTCCAGTTCCTGTTCCATATTGAAGCTCACAGTGTCCAGTCAACCTCAAATCCCTCATGGTTCCCGTTCCTGGGAAGACAAATTTTAACAGAGCCACAACAACATTCATGCTCATTGCCAGCACCATCATCAATTCACTATCTGCCTGTGAAATCAACACAGTCCCAGCAGCATGGTCTGAGAACTAAGCACACATCATCAGTACAATCCTAGGAGCTCTGAAATCCTCCTCCAGGACTTCTGTAAACAGACAACAAAAAAATCCTCTTTTAGGGCTTACAGTAAGGTCTCAGGGCTTCTGTGCAAAGCATTACAAACACAAATCAACATAGAACAGACAAACAGAGTATCAGGATACTACAAGTTTTCTCCTTTTCAACTTTGTCACCATAAGTGTTCTCTTTTAAGTTCTGCTGTTTCATATCTTGGGCTTCTCTTTATACATGGTCATTAGCTCCTCCCTATTCAGGCCCTTCCTGTTGCATCAGCAAGTTCCTCCCACTGTAGGGTTCACAAGTTCTGTTTCTTAACAAAGACTTGATATAATCATGGGCAAGGCTCAAAAGAAACTTGAAGTGAAACAAGGCGCTAAATAATTAAGTACCTGAAACAAGGTGCTAAGTACTTCTTTGCTTGCCATTAAAAGTGCCTAGTCCAGTGCTTTACACATAATAGGTACTTAATAAATATTTGTTGAATAGGTAGGCCTTCACTCTTTTAGCCTACTAAGAATTTCTACCCACAAAAAAAGGGATAAATGAAAATTTTCCATGTTTCCATACTTTTTTTCTATTTCAAATGATTACTCCGATGTTGTAGAATGAGATTTGAAAACATGCCTTTCAAAAACTCCAAACCCCATTTATATAACATATTAATGCATATATTTTATACACATATACATATATCTACAAATGTATGCACATATGCATGTGTGTGAATATACATATGTATATTTTACATATGTATGCATGTATGTGTGTACACATGTGGAAATTCCTTTCCTTTCACCTAGACACTGGTTTCACACATATTGCCAGCAAAATGAGATATGAAAATCAAGCCTCCTAACCCTTAGTCCAGGTCTTTGGCCATTTTAGTGCTTTTTTTTTTTTCTGACTTAAAGAAAAAAACTCAGAGGTTGTGGAAAGTCCTGTGACTTTTTGTGAGCTTAAATTAAAAACATTGACATGGAAGCCGAATAGAGCCTAGAATTGAAAGAGCCAATACAAATTAAATATATCTACTATGGTCACACTTTCAAGAAACCCTCTCCTAGATTCCTTTGTTTCCACAGAATAATGCTGGGTAATAATGTGTGACATAATACATGCAAGATTGTTATTTACATCAATTTTCCCCAGACATAACTTTCACCATTGAGACTTTTGCAGAGAAGATCAACTACAAAAAAGAAAATTAGGTCTTCTATGTGCAAGGCACTATATTAAGCACAGGTTTGCAGTTGATAATTAAGAAACATAATCTCAGGGATGGAGCCAAGATAGCAGGGTAAAATCAGGAAATTCTGTGACCTTCCCCCACAACCATGTCAAATATTTATAAAATATGACTCTAAACAAATTTTAGAGCTACAGAACCCACAAAGTGACAGAGAGAAACACATGTCCTGCTGAAGGCAGCCTGGCAGCCCAATAGGAATGTTCATTGCAGCATGCTGAGAACCAAGCTCAGGTCCACATGAGCCATGCAGTTTTGGCCCCAGGGAGGCAGGAATGGCCAGAGCAGACTTCAGGAGGGTGAAGCACCAGCTGTCACTGTTTCTAGACTTTTCAACCCATAAATGTCAAAAAGAAAATGAAAGGTCAGGGTGGAATTCTGTTGGAAAGGAAGAGCATGGTCCAGCCCCCGACCACAGGGCAAGAGGTGGAAGAGGTGCAGTGACTGCAGCATCTGCAACATGGCTGCCTGAAGAGTTCATAGCCTTCAGATTGTATGGAAACCAAGTGACCATTCATAGGGTAATTACTCTTGCTTTGACCTGTTTGGATCTGGGTCACTGTCTTGGGTAGCAGTCCTGGGGTGAGATATGACAGTTTGCCAGTGTGGTGTCTGTAGATAGGGTGCCCTCTCAGACCTCTAACAACATCTGTGAAAACCATCACAATTTGGGAAAAAGCTCTCCTCTCTGGAAGCAGAGGTCTACCATGGCAAAGAGCTCAAAAGTCAAGTAATTGACTAGCAATATGATCAAACAGAGGAAGCACAAACAGACCATAGAATACTTTTTGAGGACAAAAAGGACCAAAGCATGGAATGGGAGGAAGACCACAAAGTCAGAACTCTGGCATCAAAAGCTTCCAAGAAAAATATGAACTTGTTAGAGACCATGGAGGAGGTCAAGAAGGATTTTGAAAATCAGTTGAGAGAAGTGGAGGAAAAACTGGGAAGAGAAATGAGAATGATGCAAGAAAATGATGAAAAGAGAGTCAACAACCTAACTGAATAAAATAACACCTTAAAAAATAGATGAACTCAAATGGCAAAAGAGGTCCAAAAAGACAATGAGGAGAAGAATACCTTAAAAAGCTGAATTTGCCAGATGGAAAAGGAATTTCAAAAACTTACTGAAGAGAATGATTCCTTCAAAACTAGATTGAAGCAAATGGAAGCTAATGACTTTATAAGAAATCAAGATACTATAAAACAGAGCCAAACAAATGAAAAAATAGGAGGCAGTATGAAATATCACATTAAAAAAACACTGACTTGGAAAATAGATCCAGGAGAGATAATTTAAAAATTATTGGGCTACCTGAAAGCCGTGATCAAAAAAAGAACATAGAAATCATACTTCAGGCAATTATCAATAAAAATTGTCCTGATATTTTAGAACCAGAGGGCAAAATAGAAATTGAAAAAATTCACTGATCAAGTCTTGAAAAAGATCCCAAAAATAAAGTCCTAGGAATTTTATATCCAAATTCCAGAATTCACAGGTCAAGGGGAAAATATTACAAGCATCCAAGAAGAAACAAATTGAGTATTATGGAAATGCAATCATGACAACACAAGATCTAGCAGCTTCTATATTAAGGGATCAAAGGTCTTGGAATATGATATTCTAGAGGTCAAAGGAGCTAAGATTAAAACCAAGAATCACCTACCCAGCAAAACTGAGTATAATGTTTCAGGGAAAATATAGTCATTCAATGAGATGGATGACTTTCAAGAATTCTTGATGAAAAAATGAGAGTTGAATAGAAAATCTGACTTTTAAATACAAGAAGCAAGAGAAGTATGAGAAGGTACACAGGGAAAAGAAATCATTAGGAACTTATTAAAATTGAACTATTTACATTCCTATATAGTAAAATGATAAATTGTAACTCATGAGACTTTTCTCAGTATGAGGACAGTTGAAGGGAATATACATGTACATAAGGTATATATAAATATATGTGTTTATATAGGAGGGTATGTGTGTATATAAATACATATGTGAGTGTGTGTATATGTGTGTATATGTATAAATAGACAGAGGGCACAGGATGAGTTGAATATGAAAGGATGTTATCTAAAAAATAAAATTAAGAGGTGAGAGAGGAATATAATGAGAGGAGATAGGGGGAGATAGAATAGGGTAAATTATCTCATATAAAAGAGGCAAGAGAAAACTGTTACAAAGGAGGGGAAGAACAGGAAGGCAAGGGAATGGGTCAACCATACTCTCATTGAATTTGGCTTAAGGAGGGAATAACATACACACTAAATTGGGTATCTTACCCTACAGGAAAGTAGGGGGAAAGAGGACTAGAGGGGAGATGATAAAAAGGAGGGCAGATTGAGGGGGAGGGTAGTTAGAAGCACACACTTTTGAAAAGGGACAAGTTCAAATAAAAAAATAGAATAAGTGGGGGGTGGGATAGCATGGAGGGAAATATAGTCATTCTTTCACAATATATCTACTATGGAATTGTTTTGTGTTCCTACAGATGTATAACCTATACTGAATCATTTTTCATCCCAGTGGGGGTAGATATACATATATATATTTAAACTGGGAAATAAGATATACAGGCACTGGGATATAGAAACCCATCTTGCCTTACTATAAAGTCAGAGGGGGGATGGGAGAGTGTATAACAGAGAGCAGATTGGGGAAGGGGTATTGAGTAGGATGGCTAGTTTGGGGTGGGGGTAGGGGAAAGATGGGCAGAAAATTTCTAACTCAAAATCTTGTGGAAATGAATGTTGAAAACTAAAAATAAACAAATTAAAAAATAGAAATGTGTTTCAAAAATAAAATTAAAATTAAAAAAAAAGAAACATAATCTCTGCCCTCAAGGAATTTATAATCTAAAGAGGTAGAAAATGCATAAAAAGAGGCAAAAAGTGGGAGAATGGACAGTACCCCCAATACTGGGGTATCTTATTCTGTGGAGTTGAAGTTAAGCAGAGTAGCATATGAAAAATGAAAGGCACGTTGAGTTCAGTTTGTGCCCTCTATAAAGAAGGCATTGGGAAGAGTTTGACATTCCTCCCTTCAGCTTTCCATTCAGGGGGGAGAGGAGGTTGAGAGAGATGATGTCAATCAAAGCTTGAGTTAGCAAAATTATGGTGGTTGAAGACGGGAAGCTCAAGAAATCCATCACATAGTTATTCGGTTTTGGGGGGGAAAGGAATTATAACAAAATTCAGGGACTATCTAAGAGGAAAAATTGAAAGAGAGATTTTAAAAGTCAACTCATAAGAAGCCTGGGGATGATTTTTAAAATACTGTCTTGGAAGCCCAGGAAAATGTGTGCCAAAGATTTATAAAAATACCCTCTGAAAAATCCCCTGCATGTCTAAGCAGCAGAGTCAATGAAATTCTTAGAAAAAAAAGGTCTTTTTTAAAAATGCAAAGAAGTACCAGTAAAAACAGAGAAGTAAAAAAATTTTTGGCAGTATGCTAAAATAAGGTGGCGAAAAATATTTTAAGAAATACTTTGCAGGAGATTGTTAAAAAAAAAATTAAAAAGAAGTTTTAAGACTGTTAAAGGGAGGAAAAACAAGAATCAGTTAGAATAAAATGCAATCCAGCCAATATTAATTAAACACTTATTGTATACAAAGCACTGATGAAATGGTGGGTATAGAAATGAACACAATCTTTTGGGAAAGTAGCACTGATAAATGGAAATATATGATTTGCCCTCAAAGGACATGGATTCATACCCTCAAATTCCCACACTGCTCCTTCAAATTGTGGACCATTATCTGTCATATCTCTCACCTTAAAGTTCAGTGGGGTATATTGGACAAATATACAAACAATTGTAATTCATCAGGATAAAAAAGGGTCATGTGAAAGATAAATCATGTTATCTTGAATGGGGAGAGAGTAAAGGAATGTCTCATGAATGAGATGGGATTTAAGAATCCATGGAATTACAACTGGTAGAGATGAAGGGAAGGAAGTTAAAGGTGGGAAAACATTGTAAGCAAAATCATATAGGTGGAAAGGTCCAAATTGTGTTTAGGGAACAAGCAGGTGATGCGCTAGATAGAGAGATGAACTTGGATTCAAGAAGATGCCAGCTCAAATCCTCCCATGGATACTTAGTAATGTGACCCTGAATAAATCACTTAACCCCTCTTATCAGTTTCCTCATCTATAAAAAAAGGGAAAGGGGGAAGGAAGAAGAGATAATAACACTTGCACTTTGCCATACAGGGTTGTTTCAGTATAAAACTAGCATGTAAAGAGTTTTGCACAAATTAAAGCACTACGCAAATACTAGTTATTATTAAGGGGGAACAATAGGTTATCAGTCTTAATTAGTGTGTCAAATGAAACAGGAGAGGAAATTATTACCATACCATGAAATGTCTTGAATTCTACCTTTTGGAGCTTTCTTTCTTTCCTTTTTTTTTTTTATATCCTACAGGCAAATGAGAAATGCTATTTGTTCAAGGGAAATAACATGGTTCCTTGATTGTGGGATAAAGAATATGTTTTGGTGATCAATACGATGATACAAGACAAATACAAAAGACAAAAGATGAAAAAATGCTACCTACTCCCAGAGAAAGAACTGATGAACTGTGAGTGCAAATTGAATTATTATTTTCTCCCTTTAATGCTTTTAAAAATATGTTTTACATGATTTCACATTTATAATTTATATCATTTTGCTGCTTTTTTCAGTGGGAAGAGGATGTTGGAGAGAGGGACAGAATTTGGAACTCAATTTGAAAAGAAAAGAATGGTAAAAAAAAATTAATACATAGAAATGTTAATTTAAAATAAAAAAGAATATGTTTCTGGGGAAAAAGATAATAGCTAATATAGGGTGCCTACTTTATCATACCATTTGATTCTCACAACAGCCCTGTAAGATAGGTGCTATTATTATCTCCATTTTACAGATTTCGAAAATGAGGCAAACAGAGGTTAAGTTACTTGCCCAGGGTTACAATGCTAGCAAATGTCAGATTTGAATTAAGGTAATTGAGAGACTAAGTGAATTTTTAGAAATAAAGAAAGGGTTCTAAGTAATCATGGAATCATAGGACCATAGACATAAAGATGGATAGGATATTAAGGGTCAACTATTCTAACTCCTTCATTTTAGAGGTGGATCTAAAAAGTTACATGATTTTTCCAAGGTCACCTCAAGTAGTAAATAGCACCCTGAAGACTCACTCATGTATCATATGACCACAAATCCAACTCTGCCCTGTGCAACACTAAATATTTATCAGTGAGGGTAGGGGAAAAATTTTAGGGAAATTGCAATATTTTGAAAAGGCTAACAGTTTTATATTAACCTTTTATTGATGTTCTGGATGCTCTAAGACAGACTGACAAAATAGATACACAGAATTCACCAGGAAGAGCTTGCTAGTATCCACCTTGCTGTTTTGAAGCAACTCAAGGATGAGACTGAGGATCTCTTAGCCAAAATATATCACCTGTTATTATTAATGATCAGTATTCTTGAAGACTGCTGGATCACAGGTATGATCCTCTGAGGGGAAAAAGAAACAAACAGGTGAAAAGGTGTCAACTTTCATAGTTGTAGATGATCTGCTATGTATTTTCATTGTGTTCCAGGCAGAGCTTCTCTAACACTTGACTTGGCTCTGAGGTAGATTTCTGCTTCTGCAACCATCACATCTGACCCCTATACTCATATTGATCCTACCATCTTATTCTGACTGAGTGAGGAAAAGCTTTCTTATCATTAGTTCAGCTGAGATAAGGTAAGATTTTTTTTCCCCAAAATACAGTTTTAGTAGAGAAGGAAAAGAAAAATATTATAAAAATATATACAAAGATGACTTATTCTGAAACAGAAGGAGACATTACAGATTCACCTTCTATTTAAATGAGTGCTAGTGAGGTCTGATTTGGCTAAATGAAAGATGAGTGAAGAAAAGTAATAGAAAATAAGGATATGTAATGCCATGTACAAGCAAATTCCCAAAAGAATACTACTGTGAACAGCTTTTAAGGTTTGGATTATGCAATATAATAAACACCCCATTTGTTCCATTACAAATCAAGGCAAACACTCACAACAAATCATAATATAATATTCACAACATTACATCTTATCACAGAAAATCACAATATAGTGTTCATAAGAGCTTAACATTAGAATGGCCACACAGTTTTCACTACAGGGGCCACAATATTTAGAACAAAAAACAAAAGAATAATCATCTGGTTTCCCTAAGGAGGAAATCCTCCTTACTTAATCATTCAATCAATTTGCAATAAATTAATCAATCTTCCACTCATTGGGCAAACATAGATTAACTTAATCAGTCACTTATCTAGCAATCAGTCACTAAATACAGTCATTAGAAAACCACACAAACCCTCCACCCCTCAATGTCTAGTAAACTCATTCAATATCCAGGGAGAGGCCTTTTCTTGTCTTGACTCAGGGTAGTCTCTCAGATTTCCTGGATCCTCTTCCATGGTCCCAGCTCCTACCTGAATCCACCAAACAGTCACCTGGATCAGGGGCAGACAGATCTCAGGTTCTTGTCCAGTCCTCCTGGCAGTCCCTGGCACACACTAAAGTTCACAGGGTACAGCACATCTCAAAACCTTCACCACTTCTGTTTCTGGGAACTCAAGGATCCACCAAGCCACAAACCAACAAAGGCTTATCCCGGTCATGCTTCTTTAGTCCCCTAGCAGTTCCGCTGGCCCTAGGACCCAGGAGAAATCTCAGCCTTCCAGGTTGTCTTCCAGTAGGCCTTCCCGGCAGCCCTCTCAACCTTCCAGGAGGCCTTCACCAGATTCTGGTCTCATAGAAGACTCCAACTCAGTTCTCAGGCCAGCAGGCCCAGCTCCCAAATGCTGGGACAATCCTGTTTCTTCCATCAGGAGCCACCAGAAGAACATTTCTGATTCTGTCTCTCTGTCTCTAGAACTCTTCTTATATACATACACTGGCCTCCTGTCTCAGCCAACCCCCTTCTGCCATGTCAGGAACAGGAGATAGAGTTCACATCTTCCATACTTAGCCCTGAGTTACTAAGCGCTAAGTATCTGCTAAATTGATTACTGTTACAAGAGACAAAGGTATATAGTAGCCAGACTCTGGAGAGCCTAAGGAATATATATGTGTGCATGTGTGTGTGTGTGTGTGTGTGTGTGTGTGTGTGTGTGTGTGTGTGTGTATGTATCCATCTCTATAAATAGATATAGATATACACACACATACACATAAACATATGTATATATACATACACATACACATATATACACAAATGTGTGTGTGTGTATATGTGTGTATTCCCTAAAGAGAATGGATAGCTAAAGAATACTTTGAGCAGGGGAGTGAGATGATCATGATTTATGATGATTACTTTGGCAGGTGTGATGGATAAAAGGGAGAACTGAAGAAAAATGACTCAGGGAACCCAATTAGGAGGCTTTTAAAAAAGAACAGATAAAAACTGATTAGGTATTGAACTTAGGTTGTGCTGAGGAAAGAACTTTGTAAATGTTAAAGCCCTGTATAAATGTGAGCTCTTATTATTGCTAAATATGGGTCATGCCCCTCTGGTCCTGGTTACATTAATTTATGTGCTGTAGTCATAAGATCATTTTCCCCTCCTCACCCCCACCCACCATCTAACTTCTATCCAAGTCCTAGAAGAGGAACATACAGAAATTACTTCCCAAGATGGACTCCAACAATTTCCTTCAGACTTCAGGTCATTGTGTTTGGTTCAGATGCCATAGAAGATATACTCTCACTTGTGTGTATGTGTGTGGGGGGGGGAATCAGTAGGGAATCTCTTGCTATGCATATTTTAAAGATCAGGCCTACATGCAGGTGATAGTGAGAAAGGAAAGTAAAGGAAAATTCACAGGCCTGATGAAAATGCTAAAAAAAAAATGTAGTCTCAATTAACTTAGAAAGTTATGTGTGTGTGTGTGTGTGTGTATGTGTGTGTGTGTTTGTGTACATAGACAGAGGGCACAGGATCAATTGAATAGGATGGGATAATATTTTAAAAGATGAAATTGAGAGGTGGGAGAGGAATAGAATGAGAGGAGACAGGATGAGACAGAATGGGGTTAATTCTCTCATATAGAAGAGGCAAGGAATAACTGCTACTATGGAGGGGAAGAAGAGGAAGGCAAAAGGGAACAGGTCAACCTTACTCTCTTTGAATTTGGCTTAGGGAGGGAATGACAAACACTCTAAATGGGGTATCTTGGTCTACAGGAGAGTAGGGGGGAAGAGGATGAGAGGGGAGGATGATGGAGGTCAGGGCAGTCTGGTGGGGGAGGGTTGTTAGAAGCACATACTTCTATAAAGGGACAGGGACAAAGTAGAGAAAAGAACAAGTGGGAAGCGGGATAGGAAGAAGGGCAATATAGTCAGTCTTTCACAATATGTCCATTGTGGAGACGTTCTGCATAACTACACATATACAGCCTGTATTGAATTGCTTGTCTTTCCATTGGGAGTGGGTGACGAGGGAGGAAGGGAAAGAATCTGGAATTTAAAGTTCTAAAATCAAGTGTTAAAAATATATATGTATATATTATTATCATTATTATTATTTACATGCAACTGGGAAATAAGATATACAGGCAATGGGGTAGGTAGATACATCTTGCCCTACTGGAAAGTCAGAGTGATGATGGGGGAAGATATAGGAGAGAGCAGACTGGGGGAAGGGGTATACAGTGGGATCACTATTTTGGGGTTGAAGGTCAGGGAAAAATAGGGAGAAAATTTGTAACTCAAAATCTCGTAGATATGCATGATGTAAAATAAAAATAAACAAAAGTTAATTGGGAAAAAAAGTTAATTGTGAA
>CM053582.1:414967155-414986550 GCA_028627135.1 Pseudochirops cupreus
TATGCTTATCTGTTTTTGTCATACTACTTCAGTAAATTGTTTGGGGTTATAGACTGGTTGCGATTTTGCCTTTTTGTCCCCAGTGTCTAGTCCTCTATTTCAACAATACTTAACAATTAATAAGTGCTCTCTGTTTTGGATTGTTGGATTGAATTGATATTTCCTCCCTATAATTTATACCCAGTGGTCATGGTTCTAAAATATGGGGTTACAAAAATTTAAAAAAGATCCTTCCAACACATAGCACTCTTTTAAATATATGAACGTGAGTATAACATTCTTTCTTACTACAATTCTTAATATTTCTCTCTTTTCCAGAGTAACAATTCTCTTTCTACCAACTGTTTTGCATGTGCCAGGGAAGTCATACCCTTGAACATCCTTTCCCAAGTAAGAAGATTATCTCATCTTGGTTCTTTGTCCAGAAAATAGTTACCTGTGCAACCATATGGATGTTTTTTTTAACTTAGTTTGATTTCTTCACTGTCAGAATTATTCATGATTGTATCACCAGAACTTCAGTTTTAAGACTCTCCCATCACTCTTGAGATTTCTTTTAAATTCAATCAAATAATACTTGCCTTGCCTTGCCCTTCAACTTATTTGTGTGTCTGTGTCTGTGAATGTGTGTGTGTGTGCATGTGTGTGTATGCATGGGTGCGTGTGTGCACGTGGGTGCATGCACCCATGCTTGCACTTTCCTAAAGGCTGGGGTACATACTTGACTATGTCCTGAAATAACTTTTCTGGATTTCTGGTCTTTCTCTTGCAAATTTTCTGTAAATTCTTTTTTTTTTCCTTTTGAAGAGAATTGGAATCATAAGAACAAACAAGAATTATTAGACAGTGGAGGAACTTCTCAGTTATATTACCAATAGAATGTAGGATGAGACTTTTTTTTCTGATTATCATAACCCCTCAAATCTTTCCAAAATAAGATATGTGCACAAGAGATAAAAGAATTTCAGCTGTCCTGAGATCTAAGACATCAAGGATCCTGATGAGGTCTTAAGGAATCCCTAAGATGCTCACTTAGCACCCCTCCCCAAGTCACCATACTGTGATAGGGCTGCACAAGTCCACCCATAGGGTTGCAACATAATTCAGCTCAGCATCACTGTCTACCTCCCCATATGGCAAAAAAATTAAAAGGCAGAAATCTGCTTTAGTTAGTAAGACAACACTTCAACAGAGCTTAACTAGAAAACTTGGGAAAAGTGGGAAGCAGCATATTTGTGGAATCACTAGTGTTGACAGATATCCAACTAGTATGAATTCTTTCCCCCACCACTCTCAAAATCATTTAGGCCAGAGGCTGAGGCAAACAAAATATGAATTCCCCAATGTGGAAGGAACCTGAGGTGATTTTGAAGTTCTACTCCACAAAAACATCCATGAAAGGAGAAGGAGTCAGAAAGTGAACACTGGAAGAATATAAGATAAAAGGACTGGAATAGAAAAGATCTCAGCAGTTAAAGACCCTGATTATAAAATATAAATGAACAGGGAAGGTAATAATAACAGAAGGGAAGATGGCATCAAGTTCAGCTAAATGAATCCAGATATCTATTCATAAATATTGTAAGACAAAGAAAAATGAAGTAATATTTGATGAAACTGAAGACCCTGTGGAGACCTCACATGAAATCATGATGTGATGTCCCCAAATGGTTTAAAAAATAAACAAGAATTGTGAAAGGGTAATATATAATCTAACTAGCAGGAAGAATTGGAAGAATTGAAAACACTAAATATACTGTGAGAAGTCTAACTAAAGAAACAAAAGATAATTACTAATTGGCAATACAGAAACTACCTAGAACTGCTGAGCACAGAAAACAAAGTGTCAATAGAAAGAATTCACACATCACTTCAAGGAATGCCCCTCCTTCTTCCAATATGTTTAGAGATTTTATTCAAAAAACTTTTGGCTTCAGGGAATTTGATGATTATACTATCAACATATTTCAAACAATAACCCCTCAAAAAATCTCATAATATAAATGGAGAAAACAGAATTGACTATGTATTTGTAAAACAGTGATTTATACTGGAGCATTGTTCCTTCCTGTGGAGCTAACCTTAGTTATAGTTAAATCTATAACTTTGTATACAAATAATTAAGCAGACTAAAAAAGAGATAAATGGTAGCTAAATATACATATTTCTGGAGTTGCAAGACTAAGAGAATTAATCTAAGATGAATTTGTAGAGGAGGTAGGATCAAGTAACAAGTATTAATTAAATGGTTACTAGACACCAGGCACTATTCTAAAGGCTTAGGATAAAATACAAGCAAAAGAAAGACAATTCAAGCCCTCAAGGAGTTTATATACTAATGAGGAATGGGGGTAGCAGTAGAGACAAGAAATAAAAGGGGAGCTGAAAAGTTGCTGCATAGGCGGGGAGGAAAGGGATCTTCTTGAAGGGGCCATGGTAATTTGGTCAGAAATTGGAGGATGGCTAATCTGATTTCTTCCTGAAAAATAGAGGTTCCAGGAAAAGCTCAGCAAAAGAGAAGTGGTAGAGGGAGGAGGTCATCGAGTCTTAATGTAAGCAATCTCAGATATAATGGAAATAGTATTGGCTTTTTAGAGCATTTGGGTTTAAATGCCACCTCTGCTGCCTACTATCTGTGTGACCCTGGTGGAGTCTTTATTTTCTTTGCTCCTGGTTTGTTTGTTTGTTTGTTTAATATGTAAAGTATCAGGCTATGTGATTAAAAGGTCCCTTGGCACCTCTAAATCAAATGATTCTATGCCAATGAAAAAACTTTGTTAGAGTTTATACATAACAATAATTTGGACATGAAGAAGGATGATTGTGATGTATAGTTAATGAATATTGTATAATTCTCTAGAAACAAAAGTAATTTTAACAAAGAAGAGGGTAAGGTATCTATAGAAGCACTTTCAGGGAGAGAATACGCAACTACTGAAAATGCATATTCTTCCAAGTGACTCCAAGTAGTCAAGCCTCTGAAGCTTGTGCACACAAGATTCAAAACAAAGAAGTGAAATTAAAGTGGTGTGGAGGAGGGTAATCACATTTCTAGGAGAAAATCTAGATACCAATGTCATAAAAACTACTCGAAGAGGACATAGTAAAAATGGTCATCAATGTGAAATGATACAGACAGATAGATTGAGGAAGCTGAAAACGGAGAAGTCATTGAGTCTGACAAGCAGATAGTCATTGATCATGTTTCAGGGGCCATTTTCAGTAGATTGGGAGGGATGGAAACCAGATGGCAAAGGATTGAATGAGAGAATGGATAAACAGTAAACAAAAATTGATTTAGTAAGCAAAAGAAAGGTAGAAGTATATCATCTTTCAGTGATGAGATAAGGAATTGTTTGCTTAGATATCTGTTGCTTAGTGCCTACTTTCGAGTATGCTCACTCATGCCAGCCTGAACAATCATGCACATTCTGAT
Source organism: Pseudochirops cupreus (assembly GCA_028627135.1). NCBI lineage: Eukaryota > Metazoa > Chordata > Mammalia > Diprotodontia > Pseudocheiridae > Pseudochirops > Pseudochirops cupreus. Next base: position 414,970,592 of record CM053582.1, read on the forward strand.
GCCACAGGAACCCCTAGTATGTACAAATGTATGTCAGTACAAACTAAACAGATCATTCACTCAACTGGTTATTTTACTTTATAATATAATTTCCTAAAGTATTTATTCCTTTGACTGAGAATCTGTTTTCTTAAATTTAACACCCAATTTGATTTATATTCTAATTTTCAGGAACTCATGTCTGAGGAAAAAGAACTTTTTGTTTTGTTTTGTTTTTTTCCTTTTGAGAAACATAGAAAGTGTCATTTTTGTAGGTGGAATCTATCTATGGCATAAATAATTTTTTCTTTGCCAAAGAGCAAATAAATGGTGATTTTTTCACCAATATATCAGGTAAGCAATGTCAAGAAAAGAATATTTGATATATTCCCTACCACAAGCCAAAATCAAGTTCCCTGAGAGGAATAAGTACAATTGTTAATTATGTGAACAAATTAAGAGTAGAACTTCGATTTATGATTTATGGTTTACCAGTAACCTGGTTTATATATGCTTCACTGGATGAGGAAAACATTTTCACAAAATTTGTCTTGCAGGACTAACAAAAATTCATAGTACAAAACTCTTGTTTGGACTTGAAGGGCTCACAAAGGGATGATGCTCAACTAGGGCAATGATTTTGTTTTTGCTTCCATATGTCAAACAATGAAACCTCAGATTGGTATTCCGCCTAATCGGCTTCATTTGGCGTTGACTCCATGAACGAACTGATGATCTTCCTGAGGAGCAGCAGTGAGAGGTTGTGGAGGATATCTCATCTGAGGATGAGGTTGAGAGGTTGGAGGAATTCCTCATGTCAAGTGAGATTAAGGAGTTATCAGATGTGGGGAAAAGCAAAATTTTGTTTAAAAAAAAAAACCCAAAGGCTGTAGCAATGAGAGCCACGAATAGTTTTAACGATAATGCAATGTCACATTTCCGTGATATTCTGAAAAAAAGTTTAAAAAAACATTGTCATTCGATAGATTCCTAGTCAGAAGCAAATGTAAAGAAAATGTAAAGAAAAAAAAAAATCAATGAGACAAAACATGAAAGTGATTCCAAAAAACGAAAAATAAGTGAAGGCAGTAGAGTTAGTCTTACTTTCAGTGAAAGTAGAGTAAGAGAGAACACTTCCAACATTGAAATACCTGATGTTCTCATGGAAGGAGATTCTCCTTCTAAGTAATAATCTTTATCCTCTTCCCTCTTTTCTCCCTCCCACCAGTCATGACTCTTCCCAAAGGTAAAGCACAGGTTAATTTTTTTTTTTAATTTTTGGTTTATATTGTGTAGTAATTATTGTTATTGTATTTCAGGTGTATTAGGGACAAAAAACTTACTTAAAATTATAAATAATCTGTTTTTATATGAATATGTTTGGGGATGTGGTACTGATCATCTGACTTCACATTCTTTCCTATGGGAAAATTTGCTTTGCAATACTAACAAAGAACATGACAAACAGAATCTTGAAATGAATTAAATTCGTACACTGAGATTCCACTGCATTTCTTTATATACCTTAGCTTATGAATAGAATGAAAATATTATCTACTTCTAGAGACTATCCGAAATCTAATACTGAATAAGATATCATTCTTATCTAGAAGGACCAGTTGCAGAAGTTTCTATAATTTGAAATCCAAATTTCCCTAAAATAAACTTGGGTTTTCTTTGCCCCATGTTCTAGGAAGTCTCGCGTTCTAAGATGTAATATATTACTTCTTTCAAATGGGACCAGTATTGCCTGTAGGGCCTGTTACTTCTTCATGGACTAATTTAACTCTTCACTCTTGAATTTGAGGGAGACTTTCTAGTCACTAACCAGGAAATCCAAGTCACGCCACCAACAAAATAAAGGACTAAACATTTTCTCTTTATGTTCATGGTAGTTCAAACCTCTGACAAACATAAAGTATGCACCAAAGATATTTACTCTCTCTACTACTAAATTCCAAATGAGATAACAAGATCACAAGATTATTGGATTTGGAGTTGGAAGGGAGCGAAAAGATGTATTGTTCAAATTCCTGAAGAAAATGAACCCCAAAGAAGTTAATTGATGTGCCCAAGATTACACAGATAATAAGTAATAGAGCCAAGATTCAAAGCCAGGCCTTCTTATTGCAACTTCTATGCTCCTTTAAACTATAATCATCACTTTTTCCAACTTAAGGGGCAGAGGGAGTGGGGGAAATTTTCTCTAATCCCTCTTTGCTTGTTTCCCCTCTCCAATTATCTTTCATTCTTAACTAGCTCATCAGTGTTATACAACATGACTTCTTCAATCTATACCTAATTACCCAGGGGTATATTCCTGCCTGAATTAGTTTACAGACTCTACTGTATTTTCAAATGACCATATTTTCATGAGTATTCATTTGGTAATTCATCACGGTCTTAGGATATATCTTATTTTTCATGGAAATGATATATATCATTTATTTTGTTGTTTAATTTTTCACATTTATATCTTATTTCCTAGCACCCAGCAGTTTTGTGCATACTACCCATTTAATAAATGCATGCTCTCTTGAGCTAAAATCCCACAACTATCTCCGTCTTTATATCTCATACACTTTCTGGAGCATAAAAATTAGTCTAAAACATGTTGATTGGTGTTTGATAATGGCGTTGACTATTCTATCCTAAATATACCTATCTTCCCAGTTTCTTTATTTCTGTTGATGTCAATATTAAAGTCATCTTTGTTCCAACACTGAATACCAGTCCAAAAAGGCTCTTCTGTTTCCCCTACCAACCATAATTCATTACTTGCCAACTCTTGGTAAAGAGATTCTAAAACAGATCTCATATTTGTCCTATTCTTTTCATTCACATGGTCCTCATTCCAGACTAGGCCCTTATTAGGTGGACTATTGATGCATCCTACAAATTTTTTCCTGGTTTCCAGTAACTCCTCTTTAAAATCTATCTTCTTCCCAATTACCAACATAATCTTTCCCAAACTACAAGTCTGATACCATAAATTTCTTACTCTAGAATATCAGTAGGGAAAGAGTCAAGCTGGTGAAGACAAGACTTCATTTAAAGTCTGCCAACATTCCCCTCCAAAATAATGCCTCAAATCTAATTTTGGAGTGGCAGAGGCAACAAAAGATCAAGGTGAAAAAAGTTTCTCAGCAAAGACAATTTAGGAGGTTGACAGGAAAGGTCTGTGACATGGGGGTGAGGTAGGGGTGATTAGACCTGGAGTGCAGCACACATCATGCCTAGATAATGCCAGCAGCAGGCCTTGGAGGCAGCTACAGCACAGCATTGCAGTTTTAGGATCTCGCAGCCCATAGATGGAAAGTGAGTCAGAAACAGGTCATAAAGACTACATAAAATATTATTTAAAAAAAAAAACATTTCTCTTGGTGCTGGGTTTTGTTGGTAGAATATAGAAATACTGATATTTTTGTGGGTTTCATTTTATACCCTGCAACTTTGTGAATTCATCTGATCCTGGGGATTTTTTCTTAGGCTGTTTATTGATTGTTAAATTTCTTTTCCAAAATTAAGATTATTTTGCTATTTCTTATTCTATTAATCTGTCTATATTTTTGTAAATGGTTATGAGGCTCATCTAGAGTGTCAGTTTTAGTAGCATATAATTGGGCAAAATGAAACCTAATAATTGGTTTTATTTCATTTTCTTTGATGGTGCATTCTTTTTTAAAAAATTTTGATAATTTGCTTTTTTTCTCATTTTAAATAAGTTAACCAGAGTTGATCTCTTTTATGTTTTTTAAATAAAATCAATTGCAAGTTTTATTTTTTAGTTCAATTGTTGTCATTTTTTTATTTTCAATTTTATTAATCCCACTTTTAATTTTCAAAGTTTTCAATATGGTGCTCTCTCTCTCCTCTCTCTCTCTCTCTCTCTCTCTCTCTCATTCTCTTTTTCTCTCTGCCCCTCTCTTCCTCTCCTCTGTTTTATTTCAGACTACTTCTTTCTTTTATCTGTCCTTCCTTTAATCACCTTTCCTCTTCTCTTATCCTCTTCTCCTCTTACTTCCCTTTGGGTGAAAATGGATCTCTATTATAATTGAAAATGCCTATACATTTCCTCTCTTTTAACCAATTTATATGTAAGTTTCAAGTGTTGCCCAGCCTACACTATTTTCCCCTCCACTGTAAAAGTTCTTCCTTGAATGTGAGATAATTTCTCTATTCTTTCTTTCCCTTTCTATGTACCCCAGGGCATTCCTCTTTCTTACCTACTGACTTTTTTTACATCATCCTAACATAATTGATTTATCCCTGCCTGCTTTTCCTATGTAGAATCTCTTTAAGTGCCTGAGTAAAGTTCTTAGAAGATATATGTCTCTTGTTCCCATATAGAAATGTTAACGAGATGAACCTCACTGAGTCCCTTATGATTTCTATTTTTTATTTACCTTTTATGCTTCTCTTGTGTCCTATAATTCAGTCAAATTTGTATGTGTGTGTATAAAGGGGGGAGGGGGAGAGAGAGAGAGAGAGACTGTGCCTGTAAAATTATTCTGTACATGCTTTTATTTATCAGTTCTTTCTCTGGCTTCAGAGAGCATCTTTCTTCATAAGTCCTATACTTAATTTGAATATTTACAAGAGTTAAAATATCTTATTCACTCAAAGTTGTTCTTGAAAAAATATTGCTGTTACTGTACATAATGTTCTCATGCTTCTGCTCATTTTGCTTTTCACTATTTTGTGCAAGTTTTGTTCATCTTGGACTCTGTTCTGATGTTTGGGGATAGAAGGGTAATAACTCAGGTATTAGGATTTTTCACATTGCTGTTTTCAGAGGTAGTTCTGGGGGTTTGGAAGCTTTTGGTGATTCCAAGGTGATTTGATCTGAAGAGGGTTGAGAACACTACTCGCTTGCTTTTCGCTCTGTACATTATGCAGAAAGGGCCTCCAATCCCTTGGCATCACAATTGATACTGCTCAGTAGGGACACTCCTCCTTGTGATTGGAAACAATACTGTTCCTGACTGTCCCCGATCCTTGGGACTGAAAGGTTACTGCCCCTTGGCAGTATTCCCTCTTGACTAAAAATTCTTCTCCTTGCCCTTGAACTATAACCCAGAAATGGGTATAGGCAATGGAGTTGCTAAACAGTATCTAGCCCTGCATCCAATGCTAGCTCTGCTGTCCCTGTAATCTCTTTCTTACTAGTTGGCAGGTTCCCTTGCCAACTCTGGCTTGAGAGCTCCTGAAACTGAGACTGCTTCTGTCACCACCACCTAGTCCCCCCATTGATGTGATATTCACATAGGCTCCCAGCCAGCCTCCTCCTCCATGCAACGGATCTCTTTTGCTGACTTTCTGTGTTACCCTGGTCTTGAAGAATGTCTCAATCTGATCTTTTGTTGGTTCTGCCTTCTGCCGCTCCAGACTTTTAATTGAAGTGTTCTTTTAAACTTATTTAACATGCACATACACATAAGCTCTTTTTGTGGTGGCAAAGATTTGGAAATTGGGGGTTGCCTATCATTTAGGGAATGACTAGATAAATTGTGATATATAACTATGATGGAATACTATTGTGCTATATGAAATGATGAGCCAGATTGTTTCAGAAAAACCTGTTAAGACATATATGAACTGATGTAAGGTGAAGTGAGCAGACCAGGAGAACATTGTACACAGTGACAGTGATATTGTAGTGATGATCAGTTTGAATGACTTAGCTGTTCTGATCTGTATAGTTATCCAAGACAGTTCTAAGACTTATGAAAAATGTTCTCCACTTCCAGAGGGTAAAAACAAAACAAAACAAAACAAACTGAGTCTGAATTAAGATCAAAGCATCATTTTTTTCTTTGATAATTTTTCTTTTGTTGTTGTTGTTGTTGTGGGGTTTGGGGGACTTTTTTGCAACATGGATGATATGAAAATATGTTTGCATGACTTCACATGTATTATCTATATCAAATTGCTTGCCTTCTCAAGGAAGGTGTAAGGGAAAGAAATGAGAACTCAAATAAAAAGTGTTATTTTTTTCATATAATTGAGAAATATTTAATGAAATTATCATCAGTAACTTCCTATTGTCTCTAGGGTAAAACAAAACTTTTTAGCTTGATGTTTAAAGCTTTTGTTAGTCTAATTCCAGCCTGTCTTATGTACATTGTATTTTTATGCCATTCTGTATTCTAGTCAAAGGTTATTTGTCTCTGAACTGGACATCACAACTTCTAACCCCATCATTTTGCAAAGGCTATTCCCAATCTCAAGGTCAGGGGTAGGGAACCTGGGGCCTAGGTCCTTGGGTACAACGTTTTGGTTGAGTCCAAGTTTTACAGAACAAATCCTTTTATCAAAGGCATTTGTTCTGTGAATTTTGATTTAGTCAAAGGCCTGCACTTGAGGACCTAGAGGGCCACATATGGCCTCAAGACCACAGATTCCCCATCCTTTCTTTAGGCCTTGGTCTTCACCTCCACCTCTGGGAAAGAACTGCAGACTTCCTTAAAACCTTAGCTCAATTATCTTTTCCTGATGAAGCAGTTTCATAGATAGATAGCTAGACAGACTGAAATAGACAGACAGACAGATAGATAGATAGATAGATGGATGATAGGTAATGAACGGGATGGACACAACTTAAAAATGACTGAACAATATACATACATATTTATATACACACATTCTCTCTCTGTATACTCATACAAATCACATTTACATATATATGAAATATAATATATCACATATATTTATGCAATATATTACAGGATGTATTATACCACCCAGAGTAGGATTTAAGCTTCTTGAGGATAAGGACCATTTATCATTTATCATGTTTTGTTTTGGTTTTTGCCTTTAAATAACCAAAATATCATATAGCACCTTGCATGTAGAAGATATTTCATAAATCTTTAATGAATTGCACTGGATCAGCACATTTGATGCATATTTTCAGGAAACACAATATTTTTCTTTATTTCATGCTTTACAATCCTGAATATGAATGTTGTCAATATAGATATAAGATTTCTCCATTCTCACTTGTTCAATTTGCTTCTCCCTCCCTCTTTGGATATGAGCCAACTCATTTGACCTAATGTTCTAGGGTCCTTCTTGGTCCTTTCTTATCACATTACATTTTATTTTTCTCAGATTACATTTTGTCATCTTATAAGCATGTCATTTCTCAAGTTAAATGTTTCTCAAATCACATTTGGGTAGGTTTATCCAATCCTTTCTGACCTTCAAAATCTGTAATTGCCATTCTTTTATTCATGACCCCTAGCTAAATTGATTAATAGATTACATCTTGTCCGCAATTTAGCAATGTGTAGCCACACTTTTGCTAAAAAAATATAGATTTATTTCTCTGAAGCTTAAGCCCTTTCTGTGGATTCTTTTGAAAATTCAGTCCATTTTGAAACCTCAGCTCTTGTTCCTCTGAACTCATAGGAATTTATTATTCCTTATATACTCCCCATTATGATGTACAACTCTCTCTGACTTATGTCCTAGTGATCTCACATTACAATGATGGCTCAGAACCAGAATTAATCTTAAGAGTAATAACCCTTTTGATAGTCATTGAGCAAACTATCCTCTATTCACATTTTAAAATGGAAGAATTATTGTAGGCAGGCAGCCTAGAGCTGCTGGGTGACTGCCAGTTGTCCATCATCTTAGACTATTTGAAAGTAAGAAGAAATTGTAATTATTATTAGCCCCATTTCACAGAAAAGAAAGTCTAAAGCAAAAAGTAGTTGAGTTCTTCAAGGTCATCTAGGAAAATCAGTCTAAGAATGAAATAGCTTCCTCAGTTTCTTCATGTCAGGATTATATTTCCAAGTCATGTCTTGAGGATTAAATGATAGATATCCTGATAAACAAATACTTTATAATTCATTAACAGCTCAACTACTACCTCCTGGATGAGGCCTTTCCTGACTGCTCATTTACATTTATTGTGTTCTTCCCTTCTTTAAATTACATTGTGTTGTTTTGTACATTTGATATACTTTTATGTACATGTTATGTTTCCCTCCCCCATGTCAGCTCCTTCAATGAAAGTACCATTTTGTTTCAGTCTTTGTACCCCAGTGTTTTGAACTTAGTAGGGGTTTAATAAATGAATAAAATTGAATTGCTAAAATTTCAAGAGGTTTAAGGCAACCCATGTTAGGATATCTCTCCTATCTTATTCAAAGTGACTTTAAATAGGGCCATTCAAAATCACTAGTTCAATGTAGGTATGACAAACAGATGTGTTAATGAGATTTCCAACCTTTGTCAAAAGCAACACCTTAACAGTAACCATGTAGTATGTTCTGTATTCTTATAAGTTCTTTATCTTTCCTTTTCCATAGTAATAACAGTAGCATTTTTACATAACACATTCAAAATTTTTGGGTGATTGGCCTATTCATTGACATTCAGTACAGTTAGTAACCAAAACTACTGCATGATTTGACTGAATTTTCTTTTCTTTTCTTTTTTAAAGGTCCGGGGGCTTGAACAGAGTTTGACCTCAGAACCCCATTAATATTTCATGAAAGGTCATTAAGACATACTGCTCAGGAGTGCAGTATAACTTCTTGCAGCCTCAAGAATTTCTGCCTCGGCTGATGATTTCTCTTAATGTATTCGTGGGTTGTTCAGATCTGAATACATTAGTGGATATGAAATATTTCAGGCAATAATGCCTGTAGCTTTGACAGCTGCATCCCAATCACATAAATAAGAGCTCCAAAAGTGGTATTTTGTAAATGCATTTCTACAAAAAATTGCCACCCATATTTTCAATTCTAATGATCTTTTCCTCACTGTAATCTTGAATCCCCATAGAAAGTTACTGGCCCACACATTGTGGAGGATGTTGGCATGGGGAAGTGGTGCAATGGATGCCAATTCTTCCAAGGCCAATGCCTGTCAGTGCCTGCTCCCTGACTGGCAAAGAGGACCCTGCACAAATGCTAAGAGGTTTGTTGGCTTTACCATCCACTATAATTCACCCTGTTATGGAAGAAAACAGCTGTTCTGTGATCATGGACTGGAAGTTTGCCATATTAGCACACTGAGTTAAAATCCCAACTTGACTGTCGGCATTAGAATTTGGTCTCAAGACTATTGGATAATGAATGAGAAAGCAACTTTCAGGACATTAGAGAATAATTGATTTGCATTTTTTCCCTTTGAAACCCTAAAGTATATCTTCAAATTGGTGTTTTGTCCTCCTGATCAAAGTCAAAATCTGCAACAATAATGTTCACTTAAAAACTTTACCTTTCCATTTAATTTAAAGAAATTAAAAGATTCCCAAAGCCATTATAAGTGGAATCTCTGGAGTATCTACAATATGTTTCAGTCCTTGTGTGATGTAAAAATGTAGTACTTTTTGGAGGTACCATACCGCCAACTCACAAATTTAACTCCGTGATTGATATCAGTGGGTTGTTTGATATAAATTGAAGAAATCAAAAGAACCTTAATATGAAATATTATGTATCCGTAACCCTTGTCAGTGTTTTTTTTTTCCCCTTTGCTGTGGGAACCAAAGTTCAAAATTTCACCACTTTCATCAAATATAAAATCTCATAAGATGAAAACTGTATTTAAAGATCTAAATTACATGGAGTTGTATCATTAAGTATATAGATTTATGCATCTGCATGATTATACTCTGAGATAACTTATTCTTACATTTTCTGAAGTAATCAATATGGATTAATCCATTTAGTATCTTATATATTTCCACATTCTCCTTTTAAAAGAGTAGGTGAGTTTAGCAAACAGAAAGGTAATAATAAATCACATAGGACAATGAACATTTTTTTTTTATGGAATTTCATTAGTCTTCAGTTTCCTTCTGACATCAGTCAATGTGTTGTTGTAATAACTCACTACACTGACTATTACACAATGGAACCATAGACTAATAATTTACTAAGGATCATTGAACTTCAGTTATATTAGCTCATATTTTATCAAGGAGAGAAAATGTCCATTCTATCTCCAAGTTGTTGTCAAAGGATTAATATATTTCCAAGTCACCCATATGACAGTTCAAAGAGCATGTGCATCAGGGTCACCTCGTGTAAAACCTGAGTGTATCACTGAATAACAAATTAATTTAAGGTCTTACTTGTCTTCTCTCTTTACTCCCCCCTCCCATAAGCCTTAAAAAATAAAATTTGATGATAGAAGGATAATATTATATATCCATTTCATCATATTACACTAAATGGTCCTCTACCACTTATGAGAATAAGTATAAACATAGTGAGATAAAAAAGAATACTGACTTCAGAGTAAGGAACTAGGTTCAATGAACAGTTCTACTATTTATTACCTGCATGATTCTTAGTCACTTATGTCACCACTCTGAACCTCAGTTTCCTGATCTGTAAAATGAAAAAGTTAGACTAAATAACACCTAAGGCTTCTTCTATTTAAAAGAACTCCTAAACAAAACTTTGTTTATTGTTGTTAATTAAAAAAAAAACACTATTAATGCTGATATTTGGCTGTGAATTTTGGAGTTGTCACTAAATAAATGAAGTTGAAGAGGCCATGGAAAGTTTTATAGTTGGCAACCTCCAGAGACTCAACTTGACTTCTACCAACTCTTCCAGGTACCAGACATTTTTAGCAAGGAGAGTTGGTAGGGGCATAAGTGAGGGAAACAAAAATCTGAAGTGCTGCCAGGCAAGATACACTAGAACACATTGCTTGTTGTTTGTTTGTTTGTTTTTAATTTTTGTTGTATAAATAAACAACAGATTTGTTTTTGGAAGGGATGGAAGATTTCACTTATTTGCAAATGGTTGTACAAAAAACTGAACAATTAATAAAAAGGGGGGAGGGTTAAAATATCCTCAAAGATTTAGTGGTGCATCAACCAAAACATTAAAATAACATTAAGGTTATAACAGCAAAAATGAGTATATTAAGATAATTCTAATTATATTGAATCAGTATTGTCCTTGGCTCCTCCCTGCAATTTGTCTCTCCATCTCTGTCTCTGTCTCTCTGTCTGTCTCTGTCACTCCCCTCCCCCTCTTTTTCTTTGAGCTATTCTAATCCTTTTCTTTCACTTGGATTTCTCTTCTCTTAAACTTATATTTGTGAATTTAGAAGTACCTCAGAATATATTTATGTCTGGCATAAAGCACATAGAGCTGATGCAAAAGAAAAGAAAAACTGAAAATCCACATGCAATCTTTCAGCACCATCCATGAGCCAGTGTTTGAAAAATATATTTGCTTTTATATAACATCATTCCCAACCAAATTATCCCAAAGTGCTTTACAAAGTAATTAGTTGGATACTAGTATGAGTGTATGTAGGCAAACACTGCAGCCATTAAGGCACTCGGCAATAGCTCACACACTGCTTTGGACATTAGAACCTGTTTTATTGAGAGTGGGGATGTTAGTTCAATTATAGAGTAATTTAATAGAATAATTGGAATCCCTCTGGGTCTGGTAACTTTTACAGATCATCACAATGTTAACACAACTCCATAACATTTGTTTTAATTCTATGATAATTTCCAAGTACTTTCTTTTAAAATATAAAGTCCTGTGTAATTTCTCCTTTTATAAAATAGCTTATTTATGAACAAAATTCAATAAGTATTTATTAAGTGCCTACTAAGTACAAGGTACTATAAATGTGGGTATTGCCAAAGATGTGCTTACAAGATTAATTTAACAGCTAAACCACCTAGTAAAAAGAGTGCACCTAGTTCACAATAAGAATTTGTTTTCCCATTTTTTCTTGTTAATAACAGCAAGTTCTTGTATCTGGATTACTACTATATTTGAACACCCCTTACATTTGTGCATCTGGAGTACACATTTTATTGTTCTGGTACTATTAATCTCTGTTATTTCATCTCTGTAGAAAGTTCTCTAGGTGTTGAACCTGCCACCACCACCTCTTCTTAACAAGGCAGATCAAGAGAGTACTGGAATATTGAAATATTCCTTGCCTTGCCCAGTCACATGGCTATATCGTGCGTGGTTTGTCAAACCTCCAAGACTTTAAGCTTTTTAAATCTATACTTCCCTATCCCACAAAGACTGTATCTCTATCATTATACATTTTCTGCCCAGTACCTATCACCCTACCTGTTAATTGATTGAGAGAAGGGAAAACAGACTTTCCCAGTAAAGTAAAGAATTAATTCACTAGAATTATGTATCAGGCTTCCCCTCTATGGCCTTCCATGTGGTTGAGAAACTCACCTCACTTTACTCTGATTCTTTCTTCACATCTCTTGAGATCATTTCCTCATAGACTAAAAGGTAACATTGAAAATAGGTTAAGAACTTCAAGAGACTTTTGAAGTCCAGCCCCCAAATTTTGCAGATGAAGAAATTTGAGGGGATAAGACATTAAGTGACTTCCCCAGGGTTACACAGTTTGTATTTGTGGTGGAATGTTAACCTAGATCTTCCTGTTCCTAAAGCCTGTGCCTAATCTATTATGCCACCCTGCCCTGTTATTCTGGCTTATTACTACATTTTTTGGTGTTGTCTTTTCAGAATGACATTGGTCCTTTGGAGAACACAAAAACATCATGATCTTTTCAACCACTGATTTGCATATAACAGCCCCTTTTCAAAAATCTCTAGTGGTTCTCCATTGTCACTAGAATAAATTCCATAATTCCTAGCCTGGCACTCAAAATCTACTATAACTATTCCCCTACCCACCACTTTAGTTTTATCATCCATTTCTCTCCTCATCAACTGATTCAATTGTTGTTCACTGAGTTCAGTGAAAGAGTCCAATCTTCATACTTTTCTCATATCATTTTCCTTCCTCTCCATTCATCCTCCATTTACCTAAGACCTACTCTTGAGTCAGTCAATATGCATTTATTAAGTACCTAATGTTTCAGACATTCAAGAAAAATCCAGATTCTATTCAGCCTACTGTGTGACTATTTCCTTATTCAACACAATCTTGAGTGATCACTCTTTCCTATGATCTCTTAAAGTGCTTATTAACCATGCCATTCACTTGCCTTCAGTGCTTTCTGCATTATATTGTTGGTTGCCATTTTTGGTCTACGTTCTTACTTTCTTTTGAACTAGGCTATAAGCCTCATGACAATGTGGACTGTGTCTCTTTCTGCTTTAATATCCTTAATTAGGTAGAAATAACTCAGAAATCTAAAATACATTGATGATATATTGCTTCATTCACTCCACAAATGTTTAGTAAAGGAAATGATTTTGCTGTATAATCCACACAGTTCTCATGATAGATTCACAGATTTAGAAAACACCAACTCAGAAGTTTGTTTCTTTATTCAAGAAAAAGAACAATGTATTTTTATGTAAATGCACAAATATAAGTTTAAGATAATAGAAACCCAAGTGAAAGAAAAAGAGTAGAAGAGCTCAAAGAAAAAGAGGAGGGAGGGAAGTGATAGAGACAGAGACAGGGAGACAGAGATGGAGAGACAGATTGTATTGAGGAACAAAGGACAATATTGATTCACTATAATTGGAATTATCTTAATATACCTATTTTTGCTCTTTAATCCATTTTCCTAGAAGATTCAAAGTTTCTCAATGATAAAAAATAAATAAATGAATGAATACTAAAATAACATGGAATCCTCAACTATCAGCCAAGTGACTGCTTCCTTCCTAGTACCAGCCCTTCCTTTCCTTCTGGAGGCTTTCAAGTTCTTTTCTTAGAGCCCTTCCTGGCTTCTCTTCCTCATGCTAGCAGATACTTGGAGAGGGCCACCTGCTGGATTGACCCTTTCACCTCTTTGAGGATCACAGAGTTCACTGGGACTAACCAACAGCTGCTACCTCCTGTTGCTTCTCTCTTTGCCTCTCAGGTCACAGTATGTGCTGACCCCAACTGGATCGTCCCATTCCAAAGGGAGTAATACATATTAATAAGTGGAATTATTTAAGGAGAGAGGGAATATTGGGAGCCCAAATATTATAATTGAAAGTTTATTTTAAAAAACCCACCAAGTTTTAGCTACAAACCCTTTTCCCAGAATTTCTTGTACTATCATATGATATCTATTAAAATGGATCTGGTAAATCATTACTGAATAGGAGCTCTTTCAGTTTTCTACTTAAGAATGATGGAATGTCAGATATAGAAAAGATAATAAAGGCTATTTAGTACAACCTACCAGCTCATCTTATAGATGAGTCTCATTAAGGTTAACTGACTTTCCCAAGGTCACATCTTTTCTTGTTGCTCAGTCATGTTCAGTTGTATCTGACTGTTCATGACCCCTTCTAGGGGTCTTTCTTGGCAAAGATAATGGAGTAGTTTGCAATTTCCTTATCCATCCCATTTTACAGATGAGGAAACTGAGGCAAAAAGGGTTAAGAGTATTGTCCAACCTCACACAGCTACCAAGTATCTGAGGCTAGATTTGAACTCAGGTAGATCACTCTTCCTGACTCCAGGCCCAACACTCTAACCATTATGCCATCTAGTTGCAAGGTCACAGCTATCTTTGTGAAATAACTAGCACAAGAAGCAAGGTGCCCAGACTCTAAATTTGATTTTCTATATCAAGCTACTCCTGAGTCCATGTGGATTTGCTTCTCATCCAAAACAATCCTAGTTCATAGAGTCAAATGCAAATATCTAGTATTAGTGACTCACTATTAAAAATTGTAACATAATAGTAGTCTGTCCTATAACCCTACAATATTTTCTTAACTATGCAAATATGAGAAATCATTTACTTTATCCCCCAATGGAATAGTGGTGCTATGACAAATTGTTAGAGGGAGCATAAAAAAAGCTGTAATAGGATGAGAAGGCAAGGTAGCAAGAGGCTCAGGGGATCCATTGCTTTGGCCACTAGGTGACACAGTGGATAAAGTATTGAACTTGGAGGCAGAAAGAGTTGGGTTCAAATCTTGCCTCAGACACTTACTAGTCTGAACCTAGGAAGCTAAATTAAATTCTTTGCAACTCAGTTTCCTCATCCACAAAATGAATATTGTTCACTTGATGGTATCTGAGGTATTTTAATCCTTGGGGTCTATGATTCTAAAATGCTAAAGACTAGGTATTAGAGAAGACTAAAGCAATGTATGGCTTTTATTTGTGGGAAAACAAAAAGTAAGTTAGAGTTACTGTGAAAGGAAATAATCATTTCTAGAGGAACTGGCAGCTCAGTAAGTCAGCCAGTCAAGAAGAATTTATTAGGCACTTATCATGTGCTAGACCAGTGGTTCTCAACCTGTGGGTTATGTTCAATTTGTAACAATGAAAATACATTCTGCATATCACATAGATTCATAACAGTAGCAAAATTACAGTTATGAAGTAGCAAAGAAAATAATTTTATGGTTGGGGGTCACCACAACATGAGGAACTGTATTAAAGGGTTGCGGCATTAGGAAGGTTGAGAACCACTGTGCTAGACAATGTATTAAGCACTTGGGACAAATACACAAGTAAGAAGAAAGACTTGGGGCAGCTAGGTGGCACAGTGAATAGAGCACCAACTTTGGAGTCAGGAGGACCTGAGTTCAAATCCAACATTAGTCACTTACTAGGTGTATGACCTTAGGCAAGTCAGTTAACCCCAAATGCCTTGCCTTTCCCCTTTGAAGAAGAAGGAGGAGGAGGAGGAGGAGGAGGAGGAGGAAGAAAAAGAAAGACTGCTTTCTGAAGGTTCCTGCCTAGATAGAGCTCACATTCTGGTGGGTAAAAACAAAACATAAAAGGAAACTGAAGACAAGGGGGAGGGAAGATAAACAATTTAGTGGCATGGTAGATAAAGTAGAGAGTGAAGCCTGGAGAAAAATGAAACATGTTTGGCCTGAATGCCTTCATTAAATGAAAGTTTCAGGGAGCCATCTAAACAGAAGGAGAGGCCAGAGGGTTATATGATACTTCAAATGTGTGAATTGCAGGACTGAAGTAAGTTTCCAGGATGAACAAGCTTCTGGAGCATCATCAAGAAAGTCCAAAGTGAAGCGTAGGGAGGAAAGAGAGCTCTAATAAACTATGCA
>CM053582.1:414986650-414998727 GCA_028627135.1 Pseudochirops cupreus
AAAAACATGTGAACTAGTATACATACATATGTATGCATGCATGCATGGACACACGCAAGCACTGGTTTTATTGTCAACAGTATATTGACTGCATTTGGTCCACACATTTGTTATCATGTAGAAATGTTTATTTGCTGAAAATAAAAGGGGGAAAAAAGACAAATTTCATCATTAATGGTACTTTGATCTTAGAGAGTCTTCAGAAAACTTCTTAGAAAGCTAATTACCCTCTTTGTTGCTCTTTCTCTCCAGCAGAAACACTTTTCCCATACATTTTCCCTCCCTGTTCCCATTTGACCAGTAAAATATTTACTAAACTCATGAGAAAAAGTCTATTCTTATATGATAGATCTGATCATTCACATGTTACTGTTCTCCCCTATCCCCAGAAAAGTGTTTGATGAAAACAGAACAAATCGATTAACAAATGTTTCATTAAGTTGCTATTTTGGGGTGGGGGGGGCAGCAAGGTCCTGTACTGAGTGCTAGTTATACAAGTACAAGGACTCAAACATTTCCTACTCTCAAAGATCTTTCATTCAAACGTGGGGAGATGAAGAAACAAACAGATATATATGTACATACATATATATGTAAATACATACATATGGAGAGAGGGAAGAAGAGAAAGAGCAATGTCTACATCTGTCTATCTATGTCAACAACAGAACAGGTAGATGGTGAAGCCCATAATGTGCTGGCCATGGAGGAAGGAAGACATCTTCCTGAGCTCAAATCTGACCTTAGACTTAGTAATTAATAGACAAGAGACTTAACCCCTTTTTGATTCAGTTCCTCATTTATAAAAATGCCTCAGTTCCTCACTTATAAACAGCTAGAGTAGGAAATGGCAAATGATTCCAGCATCTTTGCCAAGAAAACCGCTTTGTAGTGTCACGAAGAGTCAAACACAACTGGAATAACTGAACAACAGCAGCAGCAAAAGCTGAACTATACAACAGGGCCTTCCATGAGGGTACCTTACAGTCTTTAAGACTTCTTTCTTCAAAAGACTAGTGATACTACCGCTGCAAGGCAAACAGCTGCACATTGCCTAAGAGTGTACAAATCTCCATATCCAGTTGACAAGATACCTAATAGGGATGGGCTGTACCACACAGACAGGAAACAATAATCATTTCAGCTAAGAGGCCTATCAGTTTGAAAGCTGAAACAGCCCTACACTTAAGGTTCATAACTGAAAGGAATTTCCTGACTGGCCACAGATTGGTGAAACAAAGTAGTTATTTTGTCAAGAAGAGCTATTTTTTGCAGCATAGAAAGGACAACTCTTTTCCCGCCTGAGAAACAGCCTGGGTTCTTTGCGTCATTCATATGATTTTTGTCCGTCTTCTGTGTTTGGATATTCTAATGCTTTCCTTTCTCTGTCTTCTTGCTCAGTGGTGTAAAAAGCAGTCTTATATTGGAGGCTTTGTTTTTGTTTTCTTAGTGATTAGGCTTCCGTTATTCCTGCCTATGCTGACCATTTTTACCCTCTTCCCTCAACTCTCTATAACTGTCACTGTCCCCAGACTAAAGGAAAGAAGAAAGCTATGTTGACACAGAAATACACCAAAAACAATAATAACAACAACTTATTTTAGAAATTTATAAGACACTTTTTGGACATGAGCTCATTTAACTCTTACCGTTTTCCCATGGAAAGTAAACCAAAAGGGCAACCAAAAAAAGACAAGCCTTAGGTCCAAATGGTACCTCTCAGACGTTAATTGTTTGCACCAGGGACTATCCTTTAAGACTGAGCTCAAGTCCTTCCTCCTCCCAAAGAAATCATCCTATTCTTCCACATTTCCCCCCTCGTTTCATGTCCTACTGCTCTTAACCAAAGCTTACATTTGAAAATTAATCATATGTAATATCATGTTATTTATTTATCGTGTTATTTATTTCTCATCATTGTTTTTCAGTCATTTGGCTGTGTCTAGTTCTTCATGACCCCATGGACCATAGAACTCCAATATCATCCACAGGGTTTTCTTGGCAAAGATGCTGATGTGCATTATCACTTATTGTCCAGTGGATAAAGGTTAAGTGATCTGTCCAGGGTCACACAGCTATTAAATGTCTGAGTCTGGATTTCAACTCAGATCTTCCTGACTCCATGCTCTATCCACTGAGCTACCACCTTATCATCATCATCATCATCATCATCATCATCATCATTATTATTACTATTATCATTTGTCTTATTTCCTCAGCCATAAGCTTTTTGAGGGAATGGTTTCAGCCTTACCCATTGTACCCTCCATTGTCCTGAGCGGGGCCAGCAAATGGGGATAGATTTTGAAATCATGTCACATGAAAATCAGTTGAAACAACTTAGGGATGTTTAGTCTTTAGAAGAAAAGAAGGGAAGAGATTATTTCCAGGGAGACATAATAAGTGTCTTTAAGTAGTTGAAAAGCTATCAAGTAGAAAAAGAGAAATTGGAATGTTTTTTTTTCCTGTTTGTACCTGTAGGATAGAACTCAAAATGGTGAATAGATGTTAGAAAGGGTTGAATTTAGGCATGAATTAAGGGAAGTCATGATAGCAATTAGAGATCTCCCAAAGTGGAATGTGATGCATTATGAAATGGTGAATTGTTCCTCAGTGAAAGTCTTTGAGAAAAGCCTGGACTACTATTCCTCTGATATGTTATTGAAAGGATTCTTTTTGAGGAATTGGTTGGACTAGATGGCCTCTACTGGTGCCTTTCAATTCTAATATTCTGTGATGTTTTCTTTTTTCCTTCTTAGTTTTCATTATTCTATCTGTACACATATTGTATATGTGCTTGAGGGAAAGACTACATTTTTTTGAACCTCAATGACATAGCCCAGTGTTTTTCATATAGTAGGTGTTTTAATAAGTGTTTATTTAATTGAATTCAGTCAGCCTCTTGATAAGGGTGAAAGAGAGGAGTATAAAAGTTGGTTTGAAACATCACACACCCACACACACACACACACACACACACACACACAAACACTAAGATCTTGGCAACTGGTCCCATCAATTCTTGACAAATAGAAGGAGAAGAAATGGAAGATGTATCAGATTTTATATTCTTGGGCTCAAAGATCACTATAGATGGCAACTGCAGCCACAAAACTTTAAAAAATGCTTGTCCGTTGAAAGGAAATCTATGACAAATCTAGACAGCACACTAAAAAGCAGTGATACCACCATGCCAACAAAGTTTGTATAGTCAGAGCTACGGTTTTACTACTAGCAACATATGACTGAGAGAATTGAACTATAAGGGAAGCTGAATGCCACAGAATCCACGCTTTAGAATTGTGGAACTGGAGCAGATTTTTGAGAGTCCCTTGAACAGCAAGGAAAGGAAATCAGTTGATATTTATAGAAATTAATTCAGGCTATTCACTGGAATTTCAAATACTGAAGTTGAAGTTTAAGTACTTTGGTCAAATAACAAGAAGATGGGGCTCATTGAAAAAGACCCTATTGGGAAAGATTGAAGGTAAAAAGGGCAGGGCAGAGGATGAGATGCATAGATATTGTATGGAAACAGTGAACATGAACTGGGACAGACTTCTGGAGATAATGTAGGATAGAAGGGCTTGGTGTGCTATGGTCCCGGGTTCATGAAGAGTTGGATATGACTGAAAAACAATAAGCACTGAAGAGAACGATTGACTGATTTATAGTATTCTTGTCCATGGAAGCCTTTTTTCTCATCTACCTGAGTCACCATTCCCAGCTTCTGTTTCTTTATAACCAGTCATGGGTTGTTACCCTTCCCAGAGGGCCCTGCCACTCTTTGACCATAGGCCTTTTCTCAATTTCATTTTCTTCTTAGTTTCTTTCAGGGATGGAGCTGGTCCCAATCAAAAATGATTTCAACCCCATCGTAAATCTCCTAAATATCTTCAGAGAGAATGGTTCTTAAAAGCACACCCTCAGGGATATTTTTTTTAATCTTCTGATCTTGTAATCACTAGACCTCAAACAGTTCCCAAGCTATGCTATAACCTTTAGACAAGCCCTGATTTATTTCCTGAGTCTCTATTGAGCCAGACTCCTGAATTCAATGATTACTTTTAAAACGACTGGAAGGTTAGGATCCAAATTAATTGATGTTGGCACCTTTCTTCATATGAATTCTGTTGTTATCCAAATCTATGTTAGAGGCTTCCAAAGCTTTCTGAGTACATTTTCTATTCCTTTAAAAAGAAGGTTCTTACTCTTTTTCTTACATTCTCATCTATTTCTGATTCCGACAGCTCTCTAGCTACTGGCAGACTGGCTTCATGCAAGTAATTTAACATACTTTAGCCTCAGTTTCCTGATCTATAAATAAAGGGATGTCATTGCAGACTTAGGAAAGCTTGGAATACCGAGAAGCTGTACAAGGAAACATGGAGCACATAGAGAAATGGTGAAACTAATGAGCTTTATTGATGAATTTATTTACAATGTGAAGGACAAAGAATGGTGGAAATGGGTCAGGTCCATTAGAGCTTCAGGTGGAAATAGATGCTACCCCCTGGGACCCTGGAGCTAATAGATCATCTTCCTCTTTGCAGTGAAGTCTGCTATGGTTTTATAGATTTCTTATCTGGGTCTGTCCAAAAGGACCACACATTAAAAGAAGGGAGCAAAGAGTCTGGACCTGAAGATTGGTGCTGATTCATACTAAAGCAGGGGTCTTGAGGAAATAAAGACTAGTTGATATTCAAACTCCTGGGAGGAAAAAAAAATGGGAGGGCTTTGAATGGTTATTAATGATCTGACTCTGACAGAGTGATTCAGGGGTTTTGAGCTGCACCAAGGCTTCTTTGTTCGGGGTGATCAGGAGACTATTGGAATAAGTACAGGGAAATAGACTTAATAACTTCTAAGGTGCTTTTTAAAACTAAGGAGGGGAAAAAAGGCATCCTGATTTCACATCCCTCCATAAAGTAGTCATTTGTACCATGCCAAGCTCTGCACTAGGTTCTGATAATACAAAGACAAAGAATGAAACAGCCTCTATTCTCAAGAGGGAAATATTTTATGAATATATAAAGACTAAATATAAACTTAATAAAGACAAATAAAGGTAGCTGAATAGAAGATAGTTCAGGAAAAAGAATACTAAAAGTTGGGGGAATCAGGGAAGGCTTCCTGTGGAAGATGGTTTTTGAGAAGTTTCTTAAAGGAAAACAAAGATTCTGTGTCAGAGGTAAAAAGGAAATGCATTCCAGGCATGCAGAACAGCCAATAAAAAGACCCAGAGAAGAGAGATGGAAGGTTGTGTCTGAGGAATAGAGAGAAAGCTTGTTATCTCTGGCTACTTTGGCTGCATATGCTAGTGTCTGAAAAAATTGAGTGAGGCCAGTTGTTTAGGGCTTTCAAAGGTAAAGAGAGTGTTTTCTTTTCTTTCTTTCTTTTTCTTTTTTTTTTTTTTGGTGTGTGCATGTATACATTTAGATCTATGTATTTCCTTATATGGATATGTACATGAGAATGTATGCATATATACAACTTCAGCAGTTTTTTGGCTCAGCTCACGTGCTACCTCCCAGTGACTTCTTAATCCTCATAGTTCTTAATGCTCTCTGTACTTTCAATACACTCTCTACTCTGGACTCCTGTTGATCTTCTTTCCTAAGCTCCTAAAAAGTAGAAACCATTCCATTTTTTGTCTTTGTAGCCACAAGATTTTGTGCAGTTCTTAGTATTTAAAAGGAGATTAATAAGTGCTTGCTTGACTTGAATTAAACTGAATAAGATGATAGTGTTCTAGCTACTAAAGAGTATCATTTAAAAGGCCTAGGTTTTCACCTTGGTTTCACCACCAAAATGAGTTTAGTGAATTTCGTCAAATCACAAGCCCTCAGGGGCTTAATTTCCTCATCAGAAACGTGGGGGATTTTGGCTAAATGATGCCTTAGATCCCTCCTGGGTCTGCAATCCTCAGAATTAACTACTTTAAGTCTGGCTATACTTTTCCATTAGGATTAACATCTATTAAAATAACATCTAGTTCATGGATGAAATCCCAGTGGCTTTTATTCTGAGAAACTCCTTCCCTCCTCTCCCATATTTGATCACTATCATAACGTCACCCAGATGGGGTTTATTGAAAGGAAGCCATTCCCTCTCCAGTCCCACCTGCCCCCATTCCCCCTCTTTTTATTCTTATCAACATATAGTCTTGCCAAACATTCCAATTTAGGACAATTTGGGTCAGACTGAGTTTTAATTTAGTTTCTAGGGATGGTTGATGGAGGCACTGGAGGGAAACAACATAGCCTAAGGGAAATGAAGTCGAGACAAGTGGGCCAATGAGATTGAGGTCAAAACAAGGGACTCTTATTTTTTTGTCCAGAGAAAGCTAGCCAGTCTAATTATCAAATCCATTGCAAGTCAGGTCAATGCTGCTGGATGCCCATCTTAGCAGTTTAACTCTGCTGCCAGTGACCTAATTGCCCAAATTATATGTGCTCTCTAAACACTTAACCATCCTTCTACCTTTCTATCTGGTGTTTCCAAATAAGAACACAATCATTCCTGGTTGTTTTCATTGTTGATTTTGAAGTATTTCCCTAATTTTAAACAGCCCTTTCTTTACTCTTTCTAACTAGTTCACTCCAAAGCCTTCTTCCTTTTCATATCTCAAGTGCTCCCACAAACCCCTTGAGCTAGTTTTTCTTCTTTATTAATGACATCATTCACAAAAGCAGGGGCTTGACTTTCCCTCTCATTTCCCTTCAGATATTTTTCTCACTCTATTATCTCTCTCCCCACCCCCAAACAGATGATAATAGACCTCTGAGCCTTCTAGGCTTAAACACTCAAAAATTTACAGGCTTAAATACTGCAAGCAGGTGATGTATAAATACAGATTTTCAGGCTCTAATGGACTGAAATGCTTTGTCCCATTGTGATGCATGGCTGCCTTCCTCTACCCCATTTCACTTTATTATTTAACTTCATGGTTTTACTTTGGGGTCTGAGTGTCATTCTGAGCAAAAGAAAATTAGCAATTTGGGGCCATCCTATATTCCATTTGCTCTGCAGAGGAGGCTGAATATATTTTTAGGCACCGAATGTTTATAACCTAATTTTCCCTCATTACTTTACAGAGGTGACCTTGTTCTAATACCTTCAGCACCTGATGTTACAGAAGTGAAATTCCTTTCAAACCTGCTCTGTTAATGTGTTCCTGCTCAGAAACAAATGGAAGATAACATTAACATTCCTGCCACAAAATACCTGCTAATTTGCTTGCAGTGAAGATAGAAAGCTTTTCATTACATATCACAAACTTCATTTATGTAGAATGAGTCAACCGCCCGTCTGAAAAGCCAAATGAGTGTCTAATCTCTAATGCTGCCTTCAGTGTGAACATCAATCCTCCCATTCCCACTCATCTTTATCAGCTCTTCAGTTTTAAAATTTTTCCATCCTGTTACAAAACTGTGTTGTTCATCTGTCAAAACAGTTTTGATTTATGCTTTTAAAAATATTATAGCCTTGGGGGGGGGCACCATAGAAATATGCTATTTTCTTATTAAGCCCAGAATCAAATCAATGAAACTGAAAATGAGCAACTTAGTATTGAGCCAACAATGACATTATTAATTTTAAGAAAGTTGCATCCCTTCTGCTTGATATACAGCCGTTTTTTTCAAAATTCTTGGGGGAAAGATCTCTAGAGGCCAAGGGAGATCTAAGTTGATCTCTCTTCAGACATGATTGTGAAAACATGCCTCTGCTTGCCTTAAAACTAGAGTGTCTGCAAAAGGAATTATGCTAGTAAGCCCATGCCCTTCAGGCATGTTGCTGTAGAGAGCTACCCTGAAGGTTTTTGAGGGTTTGCCACAGACAGTTATTGTAGGGACTGTCAGTGGTATAGCAGAGAGATCATGGGGCTGAGACTCTTGAGGGTATTCTCAAAGTGGGAATGGACTGGTTCAAAATTTATAAGGTACAGTGGAAGGGCAGCGGTTTCCACGGGGAGGAAGCTCACACTCTAGATTTGATACCTTGCAACAAAGCTTCTCTTCTCCTAGTTATGGCACTGGCAGGCTGTCATTGTACCAGCACTCAAAGCCATTTCTTGGAGGGATTTGCTTTCCTGTTACATAGTATTATGAATTTAGGGTTATCTTCACTCCATAGAAAGGCATTAGAAGGGGATTTTGTTGAAGGAGCATTTAACTATAAACTTTTAAAAATAATCTCTCTGTCTCACTGCTTAACAGTAAAAACAATCCATAGTCAAAACAACAAAAATAGAGAGACTGATTACCCAGGGTCTTGGCTAGGTGATGCACAACCCAGGGAAAAACCATATTATATGAATTTTTCCCCCAGACATGATGAAACAAACATTATTATTGAGGTAAAAATAGTTTTCAAGTAACAACAAAAATTACCTTAAAGATAACAAGTAGTTGCAGAATGGAAGCTGATAAATGTGTATAAAGGAGGGTAGTCAAAATTTTCCTTTGAGTTAAGGGGTATTTATAAGGTATTTGCATCCAAGTATATGATTCTAAGGTCTTTCTTGGCACTAATTAGAAGAATCGCTTCCTTCTCCCCACTGGCTGATTCCCTGAGTTATTGCTAAATGGCAACCAATATGGTGCCCTGGGGGAATCCTCCCCATTATTCTTTTGTGACATCTATCTTACTAAAAATCATTATACTCATCAAGCAAAAGGGGTAACTGAATTGTTGAAAGAAAAAAAAAGATTTTCTTGGCTAAAGACCTGTTCTAAGGTGGGGGCTGAGCGAGAGATGGCAGCGTAGAAGCAACAAAGTGCTGCAGGTCCCACACAGCCACCTCAAATACCCAGAAAATATGACTCTAAACAAATTTTAGGGCTCAAAAACTCAAAAACATACAGAAGGCAGCTGGGCAGGAAGGGATTATCACAGCATGCTGGGAGCTGAAACCAGCCCAGCCTGAAACCTCGACTTGGCCCCAGGGTGGCCAGGATAAGCCACAGCTGGAGCATTCAGGAGAGTGGATCAGTGACAGCTGTGGCAGTTTCCAGAACTATCAAGGCATAAGAAGCAAGGACAAAGTGAAAGGTCAGTGGAACTTAGCTAAATCGGGGGGAGAAAAGGGGTCTGGCCAAACTGCCTCCAGGGCAAGAAAAGTGCCAGAAGCAGTGGCCCTGCAGCCGCCTCCACATGACTGCTTCAGAGCTCCTGGCCTGCAGAATGCAGGGGGGCCAAGCGATCATTCAAAGGCCAAGTGTTCTTGGGTTGAGCTGCCTGCATCCGGATTGTTGTCTTGGGTGGTGGTTCTGGGGTGCATTTTCAGGGAGCCAAACCTGGTGGGGGCTGCAGCGGCCTCCTAATAGTCCCAGCAGCTGCAAAACCCCCAGCAATTTGGGACAGAGCTTTCCCCTCTGGAAGCAGAGTTCCACAGAGCTAAAAAATGAAATAATTGACTGGCAATAACATAAGCAGGGAAAAGAATCGAAGTAAGAACAGCAAACGAACTCTAGACTCCTTTTTGAGGACAAAGAGGATCAAAGCATGGAATGGGAGGAAGACAAACACAGTTAGAATACCCACACCAAAAGCTTCCAAGAAACATGAAGACTTCTAACAAGCCATGGAGCAGCTTAAGAAGGATTTTGAAAATCAAATCAGAGAAGTGGAGGAAAAATTGGGCTGAGAAATGAGAATGATGCAAGAAAATCATGAAAAGAGATTCAACAACTCGACTGAAGAAAATAACACCTTAAAAATAGATTAATTCAAATGGCAAAAGAGGCCAAAAAGCCAATGAGGAGAAGAATGCCTTAAAAAGTCAAATTAAAAGGATGGAAAAAGAATCTCAAAAGCTTTCTGAAGAGAATAATTCTTTCAGAACTAAAGTGGGGCAAATGGAAGCAAATGACTTTATGAGAAATCAAGATACTATTAAACGGATCCAAACAAATGAAAAAATAGAAGGCAATGTGAAATATCACCTTGAGAAAACCACTGACCTGAAAAATAGATCCAGGAGAGACAATTTAAAAATTATTGGACTACCTGAAAGCCATGATCAAAAAAAGAACTTAGAAAGCATCCTTCAAGAAATTCTCAAGGAAAATTGCCTGGATATTTTAGAACCAGAGGGCAAAATAGAACTTGAAAGAATTCACCAATCACCTCTTGAAAATGATCCCTAAAAGAAAACTCCTATGAATGTTATAGACAAGTTCTGGAATCCCTAGATCAAGGAGAAAATATTACAAGCTATCAACAAGAAACAATTTGAGTACTGTGGAAACACAATTAGGATAACTCCAGATCTAGAAGCTTCTACATTAAGGGATTCAAGGGCCTGGAATATGATATTCCAGAAATCAAGGGAGCTAGGATTAAAACCAAGAATCACATGTCCTGCAAAATTGAATATAATGTTCTAGGGGAAAATACTGTCATTCAGTGAGGTGGAGGACTTTGAAACATTCTTGCTGAAAAAAACAGAACTGAAAAGAAAGTTTGACACTCCAACACAAGAAGCATGAGAAGTTAAACATGGAAAAGAAATCATAAGGAACTTATGAAAGTTGAACTACTTACCTGCCAACATGGAAAAATGATAATTGCAACTTATGAAACTTTTCTCAGTATGAGGATAGGCGAAGGGAATACAAATGCATATATATGTATACATACACTTATGTCTACATGGGAGGGTTTATATATGTGTATGACCACATATCTGAGTATGTGTATATGTGAGTACATGGAGGGCACTGGATAAATTGATTAGGAAGGGACGATACCTAGAAGGTGAAATTGTGAGGTGGGAGAGGATTAGAATGAGAGGAGATAGGGAGAGACAGAATGGGGTTAGTCATCTCATATGGAAGAGGCAAGAGATAATTGTTACAGTGGAGAGGAAGAACAGGTAGGCAAAAGGGAAAGGGTCAACCTTACTCTCATTGAATTTGGCTTGGGGGCGGGGTGGTGGAGCCAAGATGGCGGCATAAGAACAGCAACATATCGCAGCTCTCACATAGCCACCAGAAAATACCCATAAAATCTGACTCTAAACTAATCCTAGAACTCCAAAATGCACACAAATATACTTTCCACTAAAGTCAGCTCGGCTACGAGGAATCATATCAGAAATGTGAACCGAAACCAGCCTGGCCTGAAGTCCTGGCTGAGGCCCGGGGGCAGCTGGATGAGAGGAGCTGAGGAGCCTCAGGTGAGTGGATTGGTGGCAGCTGCGGCAGAGTTCAGAAATAGGTCAGGGTGACATGTGAGGTCTTGAGAGAAAAGTGGTCCGGCCAAAATGCCTCCAGGGTGGAAAAGCAAAAGGCAGAGGTTTTGCACCCACATCCGCACTTTAGCTTCCGCGCCCGAGGCCTGCAGACTGCAGGGGGACTAAGCAATCATTCAGAGGCCAAGTGCTCTTGCGTTGAGCGGCCTGGATCCAGATCGCAGTCTTGGGCTTTGGTCCTGTGAGTCTTCTTTATCCAGTGAGCCAGAAGTGGGAAAGGGACCCAGCACCTCCCTGAGAGCTGCGGTAGCCAGGAGGACCCCAGTGATTTGGGACAGAGCTTTCCCTTCTGGAAGCAGAGCCCCACAGAGATTTAAAACAAAAAAATCACAGACTGACCAACCATGAGTAAGAATAAGCATAAGAAGCAGGGTAAGAACAGCAACCAAACACTACATTCCTTCCTTGAAGAAAAGAAGCACCAAGGCAGAGAGCTGCAGGACAGCACAGCCAGAGCTCCCCCACCAGGGGCTTCCAATAAACATGAAGACTGTCTTAAAGCTAGAGATGAGCTGAAGAAGGAGTTTGAAAATGAAATAAGAGAAGTGGAAGAAAAATTGGGAAGAGAAATAAGAATGTTGCAAGAAAATCATGAAAAGAGAGTCAGCAATCTGACTGAAGAAATCAACACCTTAAAAAATAGATTAACTCAAATGACAACAGAGCCCCAAAAAGACAATGAAGAGAAGAATGCCTTAAAAAGTCGACTTTGCCAGATGGAGAAAGAATCTCAAAAGCACTCTGAAGAGAATAATTGCACCTAATTAGAGTGGAGCAAATGGAAGCAAATGACTTCATGAGAAATCAAGACACTATCAAA
>CM053582.1:414999227-415015986 GCA_028627135.1 Pseudochirops cupreus
AAATCTTGTGGAAATGAATGATGCAAACTAAAATAAAATTAAAAAAAAATAATTTGGCTTAATGAAGGAATGACATAAACTTTAAACTGGGCATCTTGCCACACAGAAGAGCATGGGGGTTGGGGATGAAAGGTGGGATGATAGAGGGGAGGGAAGGGTGGGGGGAGGGTTGCTGGAAATACACACTTCTGTAAAGGGACAGGTAAAGGGTAGAGAGTAGAAGAAGGGGGGTGGGGGCCGGGATAGGAAGGAGGACATATAATCAGTCTCTCACAATATGCCCACTGTAGAGATGTTCTATGTAATTACCCATGTACAGCCTCTATTTAATTGCATGTCCTTCCTTTATATATATATAAATATATATATATAGATATATATATATATTTATTATTATTATTATTAACTACTTTCAACTGGGAATTAAGATATACAGGCACTGTGCTAGGGAAATCCATCTTGTCCTACTGGAAAGACAGAGCGTTGAGGGGGAGGACGTAGGAGAGAGCAGATTGGGGGAGGGCTTATACAGTGGGATGGCTGTTTTGAGGTGTTTAGTAGGGGAAAGATAGGGAGATAATTTGTAACTCAAAATCTCGTGGAAATGAATGATGTAAACAAGAAAATAAATTAATTAATTTATTTTTTTAAAAAAGACCTGTTCTAAACATACACAAAATAAAAGACCACCTATGAGAAGCCACTTAAAGTATTAAATGAAGCTCAGGAAAGTCTTGGGATAAAGGGCTTCCTTCCCACACGGTTTTACTAATGCTTAGGGAAATTTTGACATCTTCTACTAAATACTTTAAAGATCTGTGAAAGCATGTAATTTAAGCATTCCTAAAAGAATGGCAATAGGTGGCTCATCAGATAAAATTCTAGGCCTATAGTCAGGAAGACCTGAGTTCAAATGCATCCTCAGACACTTAATAGATGTGTGACCCCAGGCAAGTCACTTAATGCTGTTTGCTTTAGTTTCCTCATTGGTAAGATGAACTGGAAAAGGAAATCACAAATCACTGCAATATCTTTGCCAAGAAGACCCCAAATGGAGTCAAGAAGAATTGATCCAACAAAACTGAAAGAATAGGGGAATGATCAGAACTTATTGTCAAGGATTTGGCTATCATTGACTTAGCAGTATAAAGTCCTCATCACCCAACCTTTCAGTGTTCTCTTTGACCAGACCTTAGACAACTTGAAGCAAGGCCAAATGGGCTAGGTAGGAAAAGATCTACCTACAGCCTCGTGGCTGTTTTATATAAATGTCTCTTTTGGTGCTCTCTGTCCCTTTCTCCTTCTTTCTAAAAAGTAACTTTTGAAACCAAAAATAATTGGCTACTCTATAGTAAATACCAGCATAGAAATTTTGGATCTGGGTATTTTCATTTATTATCAGCACAAAGCTTCAGGGCAAGAAAGAAGTTAGTGTCCTCATTGAGGTTACCAGAAGAAATTTCTACCTTATTTTTTTTTTCCTTCTTACATCCCCCTACTTTCTTGATTATGGTAACAAGTTGTTCCAAAGATCTGCTCCCAAAACTCTGTTCCTACCTCATCCCGTGCTTGTTTTGCAGTACCCTTGCTAAACCTCATGCACAATATCATTACATGCTTGCTCAGGCATTTAAAATGTACATGCTATTTTACAGTATTACAGGGAAATCTTAGGGTGCAAAATGTATGCAAATGAGTTGTTCTGTAGTTTCGTATTTCATTTAATTATCGGTTCTCATGCAGATCAGGCTATCAGCATCACTCCCAGCTCTCTTTACTATTTCACCATTGCTTCTAATGACAGCCCAAGACTGGAGTTACTTTTATAGCTCCCTTTGCCACCCAGGTATCAAGGTCTTTTTTGTCCCTGATTCATTTTGATATAGGGGACCTTGTTTCATCTGTATTCATTGAAGTTATCTGAATCATAACTAAGCATACCCCTGATAATCTACCATAATATTTTTTTTCTAAATTAAACTCCCTCCTCCACTTCCTAGGCAACCAAGTTCTCTTAAGCTAATTACAATTTGTATATGTTTATACATATAATACATACATATTACACACACATAAACATATATATAAGTGTATTATTATTATTTTTATTATTTCAGGTTTCTTTTACTATTTTCCTGCAACTTCACTGTCTGCATCAATTATTTTTTCCCATTCTTTCTATAGTTCATATTTTCTCAAAGCCCCCCAGCGATTTCACAACCCAATATTAGGTCTCTTCATTGCCATCTACCCAATCTGGGTGGCTGTATTGTTCATGTATTTTTGCTTAATGGGAAGATCTTTCCCAATCATTAATAGGCCCATGTGACCTGCTTGCATCACATTGAAATCTCAGTCACATGAGTCTGTGGTAGGAGGAACCTGTCAAGCAGGTGGAGCAGGAAGGGGTAGAACAGAGCCCAGAGGAAGTTGGTGAGTGTAGCTAGAGTTGAGGGAAAGAGAAGAAGCAGGTAACAAACTGTGAGTGTTGTTTGTGAGAGGACCCTAGCAGGGTGAAGGCTTGGGGATGGTAGCACCTTCTGCAATGTTATTGTGTCTTGATTTCTTTGTTGCTATGATGGATTTGGCTTTCTGGTGTTGGTATTCAACTTTCTGGTGTTTGAATAAATGTGTTGGCTCTGTCTTCCATGTGAAGAGTATGTTATATCTTGTGATTCAAATCTGGGAATACACTTACATATTCATAGCAGCTGCTGTGGGTATTGTATGGTGAAATAATGGTATGGAAATGTTCACATGATTTCTAAGTCTCCCTGCCTCTTTAAACATGTAACTGTGTAATATTTTTAAATGCAGAAAGGTATCAGTGATATCATTGATTTGGATATTCCCTCCAATGATACAGATTGCATGCAACTCATCCATATCCATTCATCTGATATATCGCTTGTCTGTTTTCTTCCCTAAGTTTACCACAGGAAGTTGATACGGCATGTAAGAGTCTAATCTCGTTTTATTCTGACAAATGAGGATTACAAAGGGGCATAAAGAAGTGGGATATATAAATATCCAGATAGGTTTAGATTAACTTGACTATAACCAGGATCTGGTTTAGGACCTCCCTCCCAATTCTCATATGTCTTCATAGGTAGGGAAGTTACATAATAAAAGCTCCCAAATTCTCACACACTGATTTGCTTTGGGGGTATAAGGTTTCTACTATTGGATTTATCTCTTTTCAGTGGAAGTCTTGTTTCTTGAATGTACATAATTAATAATTTACATGATATGTCACTTTAGGCTTTTTGAATGTGTTTTTACGTACTTGATTTTGTGTAATACTTATAACAATCCCACTGATTAGATTATGCATGAGTGCATTCCATATGGACGAAAATATTTATAACAGCTCCTTTTGAGGTAGCAAGCAAAGGGAGTACCTATCAATTAGGCAGCTAGAAACTAAAGGAATACCTATGAATTATAGCATGGATTTTTTAAAATGGGGTATGGATGTAATGAAATATGATTGTGCAGGGAAGAAAGAAGGGAGCTGATCTCAGAGAAATTTGGGAATTTTGTATGAAATCATAAGCGATAAAATTAACAGAATCAGGACAGCAATGTACATTACCACAGCACTGCCAAAACAAAGAGTTTTGGAAGACTTAAGAATTGACCAATGCACTATGATAATAATGATGAAGAATGATAAAGGTGTTCACAGTATAATATTCACAATGGGACAAATTTTTGGATAGGGCCAATATGGAAATTTGATTTTTTTGATTATTCTTATTTGTTACAGAAGCTTTATGTGTCTTTACCTTTACCAGAGTTGGAAAGGAGAGAAAATAAATATTTAATAACTTTTAAAAAAATAAATTTAAAAAAATCCATGAGCATATTTAATACATTCAGAGAGACTAACTTAATAGGCTGACATTTTATCACTTGGTAGATAGGGTTCTTAAGGTGTGAAACTCATCATAGGTACATCTTTATGTGGGCAGCGGATTAGGAAATGTATAAACCCATGAGAACCCTGCCTATGAAGAAAGGCTGGGCTGAGTGACATAGTAAGAGGATTATGGGTAGCCAGAAGAAGAATAATTATACTGGTCATATTGGAAGAGGTAGTTATCAATAAAATGGAGGAAAAGTAAGCAGAAATAAGATATGTGGATAACTTTCATCATTTTTTTTAATTTTCAAAAATTAAATTTTACTTTAAAAATATTTATAAAAATCTACCTTCTCTCCCTCTTCCCACCTCTTTGAACCAAATGACAAAGAAAGAAAAATGAACCTGTTACAAATATGTCTAATAAAACAAAATAGATTCTTCATTGATCACATCCGAAAGGAATATGTAAACACACATATGTGTGTATATGCATATATGTTTATGCATATGTCTATGTTTGTATGCAAAAATGTCACATTCTGCACTTTGGGTCTTTTAACTCTTTATTAGGTATTAGTCCTTTGGAATTGTTATTGGTCCTTAATCTGTCAGAGTTCTTAACTCATTCCAAATTGTCTTTTTATATTGTCATTTCACTCTGCATCTGTTCATGCAAGTCTTCCCAGGTTTCTCTAAAACCATACCCATTCACAATTTCTTAACAATATAATTGCATTTTATCATATACATTTGATATCTTACTCAAGTATCTCGATGGACATCTGCTAAATTTCCTTCCAAAAGTTCCAATATTTTTGTACATTGTTAGGTAGAGTTTGTTTTGCTTAGGACTAAAATCTTCCTTATCTATCCTACCACTTATGACCCTTTCTCTCTTCTCCCCTTTCCCTTCTGTTTTTCTCTTGAGTAAAACATGTCCATTTCACTATCCAATTCCGTATACACATTTGTGTGTGTGTGTGTGTGTGTGTATGTGTATATTCTTTCCTCTTTTGACCAGTTCAAAGGAGATTGAGGTTCAAAAGTCAGCCATTTCCACCTCCATTGTTTGTATAGGTTTCTACTCATGCTCCTAGATTATTTGAAATAATTTCCCCTAAACTTTCTTTCCCTTGTTTCTATAGTATATTCCTCTTCCCACCTCTTGTCTATTTTGTAAAATTAACAAGGTATAACAAAATCACTGCCAGGTCTTTTTTTTTTTCCTAATTAGACTGCTTTTATGTCTGATAGTGAACTCCAAAGTTTCTGTACAATTCTGGTTTTTTTTTTTTTCCATCTAGAATAATCGTAAGGCCTCTATTTAATCAAAGTCCCATTTCCCCCCTTCCTGTAAGTTGTGCTGCTTGGTTGGGTAAGTTATTTCTATCTGTGAGCCTGTGTGCTTTTTATTTCTGGAATATAGTATTCCAAACGCTTTACTCCTTTATGGTGTTGCTTGCTAAATTGTTTGTAATTTGATTGGGACTCCTGGATATTTACAATTTTTTTTTCTGCCTGTTTGCAGTATATTTTCTCTGACCTAGAACCTTTGGATTTTGGAAATAATATTCCTGGTAGTTTCTACTTTGAGGGTTTTTTTTTCTTTCTTTCAAGAGTTAGTAAGTGGATTTTTTCCTATTTCTACTTTGCCCTCGGGTTATGAGATGAAGGTAATTGTTTGAAAAAAACTTCTCAAAATATGATGTCTGGATTTTTTTTTCTGGCCACTGCTTTTAAATAGTCTAAGGATTTTTTTTTTCCTCAATAGGTTTTACAAGTCGATGGTTTTTGCTATGACATAATTTACATTTTCTTTCTTTTTTTTTTTTCCTGAGTTTCTTCTGGGAGGTGCAGACCATTTCGTTTTCCCAGCTTAACTAACCAATCCAGGTATCTCTTGGCTTCTGGCCTCAGTGAGTCTGCTGAAACATTCTCCTGCAGCCAGACAATCCTCTGGTACACATCCCCCCTCATGCTCATCTGGACATCAAACTCAGAGAGCTTTTTGTCAGCCTCAGTACTGGCTGTTAGAATATCTTTGGAGGGGGAAACATGCTGTGGGAAATCCAGAATGGCTCTCTGAACTGTGTATTCCACTTCCACATCAGCTAATGCCTTGAGAGTACTCTCATAGGACACTTCTTCAAACTCATGAGTTCATTGGTAAGATTTTCAATCTGCCCTTCTGTCAAATCCCTCCGTAAATAGTTTGTCACGGAACATGGAGATACATTACCCAGGACATCTCCTGTCGGGGGCACCACGGCAGCAGCGGCACTCGAAGCGCAGGTGACGCTCCAGCTGACGGATGCTGCTGTGAGGGCTCCTCCTCCACGGACTGAGAATCTATGTTTTCTGCTATCATTCTGGTCTTTTGACTTAGTTGTAATAATGAGACCTGTTGTCTCATGAGGTCAGTGCATTCTTTCTGATCCATTCTAATTTTTAGGGAATTTGTTTCATAGGCCATCAACAAAAATCTTGGGCTGACGCGTCAATTCCCTTTCTTATTCTTCCATAGCCTTCGTTTCTTTTCTGTTTTGTTCCTCTGGAACTCTCATTTCGTTATTTAAAATTAACTTTGAAAAAAGTTTCTTGTCTCATTGCTTTCAGTAAGTCGAGTTTAATTTGAGTCCAAGCCTCGTTTTCCTTTGAGGCTTTGTTCATGGGATGTTTTGGTGCAGATCTCTTCTTTTAGTTTTGTGACTTGAGTGTGTCCCGATCATCACAACAGTTTTTGTTGTTCTTTTGTTTGTTTGTTGTTGTTGTTGTTGTTTTTACAATGGGTTTTTTTGTTTGTTCGTTTCTTTGATCACTCCTTCATCCTACTTCCTGACTTCTAACTTGATATTAGGACTAGACTCTGCTCACTTTTAAATAGAAAGTCTAGGTTGGCCCTCTTACTGTTTTCTTTGAGTATTAAATATTACATAATTTAAGGCTCAAAGAAATAGTTCAGCTAAAAACTTGCAAGCCATCAATGCCCCAGAGTAAACTGGTAAAGAGTAAAGTTTGACTATTGATCCTTTTTCACCTCTCTCAAGTTAGACCTGTGTTTAACCTGTTAACCAGTTAAACCTGTGTTTGGGTCTAAGCAAGAGTAAATTTCTGCTGGCCTCAGCTACTATCACCTCAACTGGGAAACTCTGCTGGTTCAGAATGAGAGAAAGGCAAGTTTCCTTTTGGTCTGATATTCCTGTCCTGGTTATTATTCCTTTTACCACTCAAACTGGGCAAGAAGTTCCAATTGAAATGATGTTCTGCTTGTGAGGGCTGGATCGGCTATTATTTGTTTCTGAATTTGTTCCTCTCTGAGTGAATGGACTAGTGTCCATGACTTCTCACCATGGAATGCAACCCCTGAGTACAGGTCCCTTCCTCCATCCACCCTGAATATTTGACTGGGAACTGAATAGTGAATAACAAAGCTGCCTATTGATGCTTATTCTTACCCCCTCCCACCTGTATAAGATCACATTGCTGGAATGTTCCATATTCCTGGCAAGATCTAGAACCCAATATCCACAGACCTCTTTGTGTGAGCTTCCTTAGTAGAACTTGAGCTAGCGGGAAAAAATAAGACTTGTGATTATTTTTGCTTTACTTCCGTTAGGATTTGTTCTAGTCATTTACTAGATCTGTTTGGAGGTTTGTATGTTTTTTGTTTGTTTGCTTTTCTGTTTGAATTTTTATGAGGGTATGAGAGTGAAGTTTCCTCATTTTTTTACTCCCAGTTAGATTCCTATCTCTTCTCCATACTTTGTAAGCCAGCTCAGTCTTGTGAGTAACTCATGATTTCCCTGAAATGAGGTAATTTGAAAGAAAATCATACTAGTCCACTTCTGATTGGGCTCTTCCAAATTTGGTGAAAGGAAATGCATAATGAAGGATCATAAAACATAACTTTCTGATAGAGTAGAGATTAGCTATGAATAATTAGGATAATGAAGGATTGAAACTGCTTTGCTCTGGTTAGTTAACACTAGTAAAAGATTATGAGCTTGCCTTACCAGTCAATGGTGAGGTTAGACAGGTGTTAGAGGTGAAGTTAGGATTAGGACAAGAAAAGTCTGTGAGTTTCCACATTTTGTACTCCCTGGCTGTTGCTGCTTGAGCAACAATGCCTGTGATCTTTTTCATGAGAAAGAATAAAGACCTTTTCTGATCTCCAACTCAGACTCCAATCTTTTTCATCCCACACAAGAGGGAGTGAGAAATACTTACTATACTTTCTTTTGAAAAAGTTATTAAGTACTGCAATTTTTATTTGGAGTTTTGCCTTTCTAAAACTTATTAGAGAAGTTTTAAATTTTGCTAGAGGATCAGAGACATTAAGTAAATTGCCCATTCTCACACAGTTTATAGGTCCACAAGTAGTAATAGTAGCTAGTAATGTTGGAGATGGCGCATGAAGTTGTATCTTCTCCCTTCCTCCATTCTCACTATTCATCATATGGTCCTGCCTCTTAAATCATATAAAGTGCACCTCTTTGTGATAGGTAGACAATGTTGATTGACAAAGGAGGATAGATGTTTCAGGAACCCCAATAGCGAGAGTACCTGGAAAGCAGTCTGGAATAAATTCACTGACTCAAGCATTCTCTAAGTCAAGTTGGAAAAGATCTGTTACACTAGACAGCGGGTAAGAGTTCTTAGGGAACCTGCAACCTTAGAGGGGGTATATTATAGTTTATATAGGATAATTATAGTAAAACCTGTGCCAAATATGCTAAGTAGGTGAGTCAGGGCAGGATTAGGGAGGAGTTAAGGAGTGGTCAGTTCTTAAAGGAATGTACACTTTTGATATCTACTGAGCAAGTATTTTATCCAGAGTTCACTGTGATATAGCCCAAGTTGGGGGATACATGGAGGTATGGTTTTAGGCTTGAAATGTCACTAAGTCAGCTAGTGGTCAGGGCTGAACAAGCTGCCACCCATTAATGTCATGTTGGACAAGATGGATGTTGGGAGTGTGTATGTGTATATATATGTGTGTATATATATATATATATATACATATATATATATATATATATATATATATATATGTCTCAAGCTAATGAGAGATTTAAGATGTATATAATGAGCTAGGGAGTTACTTATAGATAATCTAGTGAAGGATTCATAGGTGCAACTTGTAATTGTACCAAGGGGAGATAAACATTTGACTGGAGGTTCATCATGAATGGTTGCCAGGGGAGAAGCAGGCAGAGATGATGCTCTGAGGCTAGGGAGATTTGAGGCTAGGTTGAAATGTGATTTTACAAACTGATTTTATAAACTGAGATTCAAGCACAGGAACCCAAGCATGGTGGCTTTGCCATGTTTTGTTTTTCTTTTCTTTTTTTACCTTGCTTTTCTCTGTTTGCTTGTTTGCTTTGTTTTTTTCCCATTTTAGATGTTCTTAAGTCTGGTAGAACTTGTACTTCCCCTAGCAAGAGAAAAAGATTTAATCATCAGAGAAAGGGGAAAGATTAGGGTTCTTCTCTATTCTGACTGTCATTCATGGAAATTCTTCAAGAAAATTACAATTTCATACTATATTCCACATTGCTTTGCTATACTTTTCACAACTACTCTGCCACCTTGGCTCCACTTTTAATAGTCATTATTGACTGACTACTAGCTGCTTTTGGCACTTTGGGCTATAAAAACGCAAAATAATTTACATTTAAAATACTTTAAATGTTGTAAAGCTCTTTACATACATTACCCCACTTGAGGCTCAAAAATAACCAACCTATGAGGTAGATTCTACAGTTACAATTATTTTGAATTTTAAGAATAAAATCAGGTTAACAATATGCATGAAACTAGCTCAGATAATTCATAGTAAGTCTCTTTGTTTAACTAGGCTATTTTCTACTAAGTCTAACTTGAACATATAATAATGTAGGGTGACTATCTCATAGTCCTTTCTATGTATATTAGTATTTCAGTTTGTTTCATCTTTTTTGTGAAGTTAAAAATATTATTTACTTGTATTACAAGTATTTTAATTGAAAAAGATCTACCATCCAGGTAAAACTTTAGAAGCTGTCAGAGGTCTAATAATGTAAACTATACGAAATTAGTTTCTAAAGTTATAACTTGGGGTGAAATGTTTTCTCTTGTTCACAAGGCACAGGTATGGACTAGCATTAGAAAAATTTGAGATGTCATATTTTCTTAGGGCTTCATTCTCAGATGACAACTTCCAAATCATGTGGACCCATTAAGGCTTATCCAAAGGGGGATGTCAATAGATTGAACTACAGTTAAACAAAAAAATACACAAAGAAGGTTATTTCTAGGGCAATACACAAAGGATTTTTAAAAATAACATCTATACCCATGTCACTGTTGAATCAATGCAATAAAAAAAGACTACATGAACCAATGTGAAGATTTAGTATTATGCCAATTATATGACCAAAGGGTATAGGTTACAATGATAGATGAAAAGCAGAAGAATGCAGAAAGAACAAAAGTTTAACATAGGTCAACAACTTCCACGATATACCAAAGTAAGTTGTAAATCAGTACATAACTGAGATAAAGTGTAATAACATAAACAAATTAGAGGAGCAGGAAATTTCCTATCAGATCTCTGGATAAGGAAAGAGTTCATGACCAAGTAGGTGATAGAGATGATAACAGAAAGTAAAGTGTATGAGTTTAATTACTTAATATTTTAAAAAGTTTTAGCACAAAGAAAACCAATGGAGCTAAAATTAGAAGAAAACTAAGGAGAGAGAGACAGAGACAAAGACAGAGAGAGACAGAGAGATGGAGAGAGACAGAGAGAGAGAGAAAAAGAGAGAGAGAGAGAGAGAGAGAAAAAGAGAGAGAGAGACAGAGAGAGAGAGAGAAAGAGAGAGAACTTTGTGGCAATTTTCTCAGGTAAAAGTCTTTTTTCTAAGATAGGTAACTGAATCAAATTTATAAGAATAATAGATATTCCTCAAATGGTAAATAGTAAAAAAAAATATCAATAGATAGTTCAAAAAGTCAGATGAAATATATTTAATTTCTATCATTAGAAAAAAGAAAAACAACAACTCTGATGCTCTATTTCAAATCCATCAGATTGGCAAACTTGATAAAAAAGAAAAATGAAAAATGCTGGAGGGTCTGTGGGAAAGCAGGTACATTAATGCATTCTTAGTGGTGCTGTGAACTGCCTAGTCATTTTGAAAAGCAATTTCAAATTGTTTCCCCAAAGCTATTAAACTATGCATTTTGACCAAGCAATGACATCACTAGGTCTATACATCAAAGAGATCAAAGAAAGTGAAAAATAATTTTCCCCTTTTGTTCTGAGGAACTGAAACCAGGCAGAACAGTTTCTTTCTTTCTCCTTCTTTGCTTTTTTTTCTTTCTTCCTTCCTTTCTTCCTTCCTTCCTTCCTTCTTCCTTTTCTTCCTTCTTTCCTTCTCTCTCTTTCTCTCTGTCTCTCTGCCTCTCTGTCTCTCTGTCTCTCTGTCTCTCTGTCTCTGTCTCTGTCTCTCTCTCTCTCTCTCTCTCTCTCTCTCTCTCTCTCCATCATCTTCTATTTCTAGGTCTCTCTGTCTCTATTTCTCTGTTTCTCTATTACTGTTTCTATCTCTCTCTTTGACTGGAAAGTAATGAAGGGGCTAGGTTATTAAGGATTTTGAATGCCAAGCCAAAAATTTTATATTTAAATCTGCAGGTGATAGGGAGTGGGGAGGAGGGGTGACATGATTGTATCTGCACTAAATCAATTTAGTGAATGGATAGTGGAGATAGACTTAAGGCAAACTGATTCGTCTGAAAACTTGGCAATAATCCAGGCATGAGGTAGGGCCTGCATGAGGTGGTGGCAGTGTCAGAGGAAGGATTATATTCAAGAGATGCTGCAAAAGTGGAACCTATAGGCCTTGACAACAGATTGGATATTAAAGGTGAAAGATAATGAGGATTCCAGGGTGACCTCAAGCTTGTGAGACTGAGGGACTGGGAGTTTGATGTTCCCCTACACAGCAATAAGGTAGGTAGGAGGTGGGAAGAGAGTTTAGGG
Source organism: Pseudochirops cupreus (assembly GCA_028627135.1). Taxonomy (NCBI): domain Eukaryota; kingdom Metazoa; phylum Chordata; class Mammalia; order Diprotodontia; family Pseudocheiridae; genus Pseudochirops; species Pseudochirops cupreus. The sequence goes on from CM053582.1 coordinate 415,011,119, forward strand.
GCAAAGATAATGAAACCCCTGTGAGACCTCTTGTTTTAGGAGGATAGGAAGAGAGGGTCTCTGAGGCAACAATCTATCCATGACCAGTCGCTAAAACATCATTGATATTTGATTATAAACAAGCAGGCTGCAAGTATAGGAGATTAAATTCTGTATAATTCTCTTTAATGAGCCTTCATTACCTCCTAGCCAGAACTCAAGAGACCAGAGTTATAATCATGGGTTTTGTTTGTTTATTGTTGTTAATTTTTGTTGTTTATTTTTGTCACTGGCTAGCCATATAACATTAATCATGTCACTTCTCACTAAGCTCTAGTTTTCTTATCTATAACATGGGGGGAAGGGTAGACTCAATACTTTCTAAGTCCTAGCCTAGCTTGAAGAACCTTATTTTTCTATTTTTCAGTCATAGTTACTTTCAAATAGTAGTTATACATATGTATGCATGTATGCATGTATGTATGTATGTGTGTGTATATATATATACATATATATATATATACACATATAACAATGTAGCTGATATGCATGTGGTATTTTAAATTTTGGAAGAATACTTTATATATATATGTGTATATATATATATATATACATATACTTATACATACATATATGTATATACATATATGCTCACATATATGTATATGCATATGTGTATGTGAAAACAGTCTCAGAGTAGATACTTAACATTTATTTGTGGAATTGTGTTCAACTGAACATTCATTAAAAAAGCTTTATTAAGCAACTACTGTGTGAAGAATGGTGTTTAGGTGCTAGAGGCAAAACTGAATCATTGTTAAGACAGTCTTTCTCTCCATGGAATTTACAGTCTAGTTGGGCAATAAAACACACACACATGGAAAACCATAAGAAACAGTATGATAAGACAGTTGCAAAATAAATGCTGTAGTATGTGCCATAGGGACAGAGTCTTTACCAACTAGACATATCAGGGAGGGCTTCATATAAATGGTAGAACTGTTTATGATTCTATGACATATTACATTTTCCTTTTTCTGAGGTCTTTATTATTTTCAGTGACACATCAATCATAGGATAACTATGATTGAATTCATAGTGAATTCATCTTTCCTTGGTGAATTGTCCCAATATTTTCTATGTCTTCAATGACTGTCTTCTCCTGCCTGCCCCCAAGGTTTCATCATATGATCTGGGAGTTCTTTCAGGAACTCATATTTCTGTACTTAGTAAAAATAGAGTTATCCTTTCCACTTTGGCCTCTCTCAGGACCATATATTTGTTGCTATTAATGTGTTCAGATGACTATCCAAAATATATTGGGGAATAAGTCAATAGGAATCTTTCATACATTCATATGTATAAGATACTATGTGGTCATAATTGCTTCTCATTTTTCAATTGGTAGGATGCTGAACATTCAAGAACAACAAGTAAAGGCACAGGAGTGTTGTTGAATTCTGAAATAACAAGTGTTTCACCTAATTTAAGAAAGTTGCTGGATTTTTTTTTTTATTGAATCCTTTTCAAACTACTACCATAGTAATGATGAGGGAGGAAGTCGTATGAATGCCAGACAAGAGTTAAGAACTCCTCCTTGTCTTCAGGTACAATTATTTTTTTTCCTCTAAATATACTCATTAGTGAGGTCATAAAAGTTCAATATTTCATGACATTAAAAATAATATAATTTCACTATACAGATTTTTGGATATTATATGGTGTTTATGGTGGGGGGTCGGGGGGAGGAGAGATGTTCCAGGGCATTTTTGCCACATGGAACATGTCTGACCCACTTAAAATTAAGAATTAAATCTATATATCATAACATAAAATTAGTTTTCAGGTCAAAAGCATGATAAAGTATTGACCTTTACTTTTGCTGAATGGCCTAAGAAGAGTAATATTATTTCATTACTGTACAGACTATATTAATTATTGAGGAGTAAGATGGGAGAATGCTTCCCTGGAGATATCCATGACATATGGCTATTTGGTACACTGTTCTAACCAACATCAGAAGTCAGGCTTGTTATAATATTATTCTTTTTCTTTATTTTGAGTCAAGGAGTACATGAACATTCTTTTAGCAGTCTGATGAAGACTATGGGCCCCTTTTCAGAAATATATTTTAAAATGTGTTAATCAAATACATAAGATTACAAAGGAAACCAATTACATTCAAATACAGCTTTTATTAAAAAAAAAGTTTGGTTCAAGACCCTATGTTAAGAACTCTTGTCAATTTCCTTCCTTGAGGTCACCATAATCAATGTTATATGAGTGTTATTACTTAATGATGTCAAAGCTTCTGCTTAAGAGTCAAAATGCCATTTTGAAGAGTATTGGGAGATATTTTAATGTGAAAGCATATTATTCTGATAGATTCAGGTAGTAGGAGATCCCTTTATTCAAATAAAATTCTGAATATTAGTCTAGATTTATAGATGGAACTTTTGGCAGATAATTAGGGACCTGGAAGCTTGTGGGAAGCCAAGAGAAACCTCATTACCCACAGGTAGTTGACAAAGTGCTTTACCACCTGCATATTGCCTGTTAAATTTAGATCTAGATTGACAAAATATTTTTCCTGTGGTGCTCATAACTCAAAAGCGAATACTCTTAAGACTTCCTTGTGCCCTAGATTCACATTTTTTTCTGATAAATCTTGTTTCATAAATGACTTTGTAGTGAAAACTTAAAAAAAATTGGGGGGGGTGTCTGTTTCATGACTGTTTGGAATACTGATTCTCACAGCTACAAGAAAGCTTTAAGATAGAATCAAAAAAGATGTGCAGCATCAAACTGAATATGACTTTCCAGCAGCCAAAATTGAAAAATAAAAATAAAAAACTAAAAACTGTGCTTTGAATCCCTCTGGTATTTGGTCAAATCTTCCAATCCTAAAGAATTACCTTTTATTGATTCCACTGCCTTTATTACAAAAGAAATATCATCTGTGAAGGTCTATACATAAAAGTCTGATTTTTCAGGTTCCGGGTTGAGAGGAATTCTATTTCATGTATAATCTTAATGATAAGTAATTAACCAAATAAAGAGTTCAACTATATGTGGGATGGAGCCAAGATGGTGGCATAGGAGCAGCAAGGTATGGCAGCTCCCACACATCCACATCAAATACCCAAAAAATATGACTCTAAACAAATTATAGGGCTCTAAAACTCACACAGACATACTTCCCACTGAAGGCAGCTCAGCTCAAAGGGACCATGTCAGCGCTGGGAGCTGAAACCAGCCCAGCCTGAAACCAAGGCTTGGCCCCAGGGATGGCCTGACAAACTGAGCCGAGCCACAGCTGGAGCTTCGGGAGAGTGGATCAGCCACAGCTGTGACAGTTTCCAGAATTATCAAGCCATAAGAAAAAAAAGACATAAGTGAAAGGTCAGTGGAACTTGGGTAAAATTGGGGGAGAAAAGCGGGTCCGGCCAAACTGTGTCCAGGGCAAGGAAGCAGCAGAAGTGGAGGCCCTGCAGCTGCCTCCATGTTGTTGCTTCAGAGCTCCCGGCCTGCAGACTTCAGGAGGGCCAAGCAATCATTCAGAGGCCAAGTGCTCCTGCATTGAGTGGCCTGGATCCAGATCATGGCTTGGGTGGTGGTCCTGGGGTGCGTTTTCAGTGAGCCAAAGCTGGTGGGGGCAGCAGCAGCCTCCTAAAAGCTCTAGCAGCTGGGAAAACCTCAGTGATTTGGGACAGAGCTTTCCCTTCTGGAAGCAGAGTTCCACAGAGCTAAAAAATCATTGACTGCCCATCATGAGCAGGCAAAGGAAGCAAAGTAAGATTAGCAATCAAACTCTAGATTCCTTCTTTGGGAACAAGAAGGATCAAAGCAGGGAACAGGAGGAAGACAACACAGTCAGAACTCTCACACCAAAAGCTTCCAAGAAACATGAAGACAATCTAAAAGCTAGGGATCAGCTTAAGAAGGATTTTGAAAATCAAATGAGAGAAGTGGAGGAAAAACTGGGAAGAGAAATAAGAATGATGCAAGAAAATCATGAAGGGAGAGTCAACAGCCTGACTGAAGAAATTAACACCCTAAAAAACAGATTAACTCAAATGGCAAAAGAGGCCCAAAAAGCCAATGAGGAGAAGGATGCCTTAAAAAGTTGACTTTGCCAGATAGAAAAAAGAATCTCAAAAGCTTTCTGAAAAGAATAATTTCTTCAGAATTAGAATGGAGTAAATGGAAGCAAATGACTTTATGAGAAATCAAGATACTATCAAACAGATCCAAACAAATGAAAAATAGAAGGCAATGTGAAATATCTCCTTGAAAAAACCACTGACCTGGAAAACAGATTCAGGAGAGACAATTTAAAAATTATTGGACTACCTGAAAGCCATGATCAAAAAAAGAACTTAGAAAGCATCCTTGAAGAAATTCTCAAGAAAAATTGCCTGGATATTTTAGAACCAGAGGGCAAAATAGAACTAGAAAGAATCCACTGATCACCTCTTGAAAAGGATCCCCAAAAGAAAACTCCTAGCAATATTATAGCCAGGTACCAGACTCCCCAGACCAAGGAGAAGGTATTGCAAGCTGCCAGGAAGAAACAGTTTGAATATTGTGGAAACACAATTAAGATAACCCAGGATCTAGCAGCTTCTTCATTAAGGGATTGAAGGGCCTGGAATGTGATATTCCAGAGATCAAGGAAGCTAGGATTAAAACCAAGAATCACCTACCCAGCAAAATTGAGTATAGTGTTCCAGGGGAAAATATGGTCATTCAGTGAGGTGGACAACTTTCCAACATTCTTGCTGAAAAAACCAGAACTGAAAAGAAAGTTTGACGCTCCAACACAAGAAGCATGAGAAGATAAACATGGAAAAGAAATCATAAGGAACTTATCAAGGTTTAACTATTTA
>CM053582.1:415022093-415038551 GCA_028627135.1 Pseudochirops cupreus
AATTGAGAGGTGGGAGAGGAATAGAATGAGAGGAGACAGGGGGAGACAGAATGGGGTTAATCATCTCATATAGAAAAGGCAAGAGGTAACTGTTATAATGGAGGCAAAGAACAGGAAGGCAAAAGGGAATGGGTCAATCTTACTCTCATTGAATTTGTCTTAAGGAGGGAATGACATACACACTAAATTGGGTATCTTGCCTTACAGAAGAGTAGGGGGGATGGGGATGAGAGAGGGGATGATGGAGGGGAGGGCAAGGTGGGGAGGGAAGGTTTTAGAAGCACACACTTCTGTAAATTAATAGAGACAAAGTAGAGAATAGAACAGGTGGGGGGGCAAGATAGGAAGGAGGGAAATATAGTCAGTCTTTCACAAGATGTCCATTGTGGAGATGTTCTTTGTAACTACACATGTACGGCCTGTATTGAATTGCTTGTCTGTCCAGTGTGGGTGAGTGATGAGGGAGGAAGAGAAATAATCTAGAATTTAAATTTCCATAATCAAATGTTAACTCTCTCTCTCTCTCTCTCTCTCTCTCTCTCTCACTCTCTCTCTCTTTCTCTCTCTCTCTCTCTGTATATATATATATATATATATATATATATATATATATATATATATATATATATATACACACACACACATCGATTATTATTATTATTATTAATTACATGCAACTGGGAATTAAGATATACCAGCACTGGGTAGGGAGATCCATCTTGCCCTACTGGCAAGTCAGAGGGGTAATGGGGGAGGTCATAGGAGAGAACAGATTGAGGGAGGGAGTATATAGTGGGATTGCTGTTTTTGGGTGGTTGGTAGGGGAAAGATGGGGAGCAAATTTGTAACTCAAAATCTCGTGGAACTGAATAATGTAAACTAAAAAGAAACAAAAGTTAATTAAGAAAATAAATAAATAAGCAATTTTAAAAAAAGAAAAAAATAGAAATTATATATTTTGTCCCTTCAATATTGTTGAATACTACATTGAAAAAATATGGAGAGAGAGAGAAAGAGAGAGACAGAGAGAGAGAGAGAGAGAGAGAGAGAGAGAGAGAGAGAGAAGGTGATGATCCCACAAGCAATTCAATAATTTCAGATACATATTTTGATACTCTCATGACAAATGTTTTATCAAGAAATCTATACATATTTATAAAAGTTTTCATTAACCAGAATCTTTTGTGCTATGGTCTAAACCTATTTTCTTTTGTCCTATGTAATAAGCGATGGTAGATTATGATCTTCTGTAATACAATTCTTCTTATGTTTAAATTCATATTGGATCCAAATTATCTATTTGACCTGAGAGCCATAAATAAATAGTGATTCAGTTACAGATGTCAAATGTTCTCCAGTATCATACTATCCCATGACAAATAAGGAATTCTGCAGGTCAGGTATGACAAATACACTTGAGACAGTAAGTCATGCAAAAAGAGTATTGGAGAGTCATCTAGCAAGAATCACAGAAAATTAAGACTGTCTGCCAAACAGAATAGATCTCATGAGATCACTAATGGTCAGTCAGTAAAAAAAAAACAGTGGTATAGTTATTTGGACAAACATGTAAATGGTTCCTACAGAATTTGTCAGTTCTGTTGTTAGATGATCTGTGCTCACATTATGACAAGAAGCCATAGATCAAAATAGGAAAATGAAATTCTCTCGGAAACAAAGTCTTGACTTCTTCTAAGCATTTCTCAAGTGTTTTGTCTAGAGAAAGACCACTTAAAAAATTCATCCTTAAAAAAAATCACAGTTACCTATTTCAAACTTTCTTTAAAATTGAGTCCTCAATTTATTTAATCCTTACATTCTTGGAATTTCTCCAACCATTTTCTATGGTTTTATGTAAACCAAAAGCAATATTCCCAATTTGTGCATTGGAGTCAAGCAGAAAGGGATTGTCACCTCCTTGTTCTGGGATGTTATGTCTCATCTCACACTACCCAAAATAGCATTGGCTTTAATCTCTGTTTTGTACTGTACTAATGTTAACACTGATCTAATGGCTCATATCTGACTCATAGGGGATATATTTTTATTTCACCTTTATTTCAGTTATGGCCATTCAGGAAATTCTTAGTATTTGTATTGTGATCTTTCACTCAAAAGAAATCCAATTAATTTTTGCAAATAAAATTAAATGGCAAATTATATCAAACCTTTATTCAAGTTTAAACAAATTTCAGGCATGAATCAAATGATTTTCCTATCACTGGTTAATTATTAGTTTCTACTGAAAGATTAATTTTTTTGGTCATGGTTTCTTCAAAACATTCATATAGTGCATTTCTTATGTTTTAAAACTCATTGAACACATTTACATTTTTAGTGATTTATAGAAGATATAATAGTTTCTAAATACTTTGCATTCCCTTTTTTGAGAGAATCAGGACCACATGTAATTATGATCTTCTGGTCGCCCAATAGTTAACACCACTAGCCTCACCTCAAACATATGTGCAAACAAGTATAGTCATTTGAAATGTTTAAGGAGATAGTTTAAATGAACAGTAGAGCTATAGGCATCGGGTTTTGTCACTGGATAACGTAGATAATGTTCTCCCTCACTTACTGAGTCAGACTGGCCATAGATTCTGTTCAGGGTCTAAGGGATTCTAAGATGGTTTGTGGGCCATCTTTTCTCCTGAAATTGGCTCAAGGTGTTATAAACTGTGATCTCCATGTGCTATACACTAGTAACTGGTTTCCTAGTTCCTTTTAATCTCTTAAGATCAAGTTGCTTTTACAAGGGTTTATTTACTTCAAAGTTTTAGTGAGAAAAAAAATATCTCTCCCTAAGACTTAAGGATATATCTCTGAAATCAGTTTTTACGTAATATTGATCCCAAGTTCATGTCCTGATGTATTATTACTATTAGATGACTTTCACTTTCCACTTGGCTAGATCCTGAGAGTTACTTCAAAAGATTATTCCTTTTGCTTTGGGTACCTATGCTGAACTGGCTGCCATACCTAGAATCAGGAACCCTAGTACACTGAGGGACTATCTCTACTCCAACTTTAGAAACTTATAAGATTTAAGACTTCAGTTGTTTCACTTAGAATGGGGAGAAACCATATGCAGAAGTTCAGGACCAAGTCATATTTCTCAGCAGCATATTACCTTGACAGAGAGAAGTTTCCAAACTCTGTCCTATTATGGTACTGTCTCTCACCGGAAATCTTGAAAGAAGAAGCCTAAGGAGGAGCAGATCCTCTGAAAGGAATGACCCCCAAAATGTAAGATGGTAAGGAGATACTAGGGAATCTGTTTAGTGGAGAGTTATGATGAAATGTAATGAAAGTACCTTAGAGAGATGGCCACATGTAAACAATCTGCAATGGTTTCCAGTCTGCTAATCACACAATTAGTAGGAGCCCTCTTCAGGTGGTTATATATAGCCAGAACTAGAGGCTCCCTTTTCGGAGATGCCCCAAGTTCTATCTATAGAATCAAATGAAAAAAAATGGTTCTCCTAACAATTTCATTAGCAGAGTGGAAATAGTTACAGAATATCTACATGTGCTCAAGCCTCCGTGAAGCACTTTCTTTACACAGCGCCATGACTGTCCCAGAAGTAAGCTCCCTAACATTTCCATGTGCTAAAGTTGGTTGGTAGAACATAATTATACTAAGCAACTCAGCAGGTCTGTATCAACACAGAATGTAAGCAGCTCTGAAAATGAATCTTTTCTATGGCTATTGAAGGACCAGATATAAAAATTCTTGTTTGCTTTGATTTAGTGTATTGTTTGCATGTGCATCATTACATTTAAAGGAATTGGCCAGTAACTTTACTCAACTTAATAAATGAAGTTTCAGATCTAGCTAAGCATTTCTCCAAAGCCCATTACTACAGTACTCAGGAGCATTATGGTCAAAGTTGCCAAATAGTCCCTTCTTTGTTTTGTTTTTATTCAATATCTATTTTTGCAAGGGCTTCATTACTTTCTCATTGTCCAAATTTACAGTCTTATTAAAGACTGATGTAAATAAGGAGTCTAATTTCTCAGCCACTTTGGAGTAATTATTAATTTCCTGCCCTTCCTCATTTATTAACAGCCTGTTATCCCTGTAGGATCTTTCTGTCCTCACAATGAAATATAACTAGACCTCCTTTCTGTTCTTAGTCGAGTGTTTCATTTTCATTTCTAAATGCCTCTCATAGACTATTCTCCATTACTAGCTCTGTCTGAAAAGCCAAAAATCTAGGGGTTCTCAGTTGCTTAGCCTGCCAGTAGTAAGGCTGATGACACATAAATTTGATCTCCAATAAAGAATAAAAAATGTTTCCTCTCTTTCTCCTTCTATTTCTCCCTTCATTCTTTCCTTCCTTCTTTTTTTCTTTCCTTCCTTTCTTCCTTATACCCTTCTTTCCTTTTTCCCTCTCTCTCTTTCCCTTCTTCCTTCCTCTTTCATCATTTTTTAAAATTTCTTTCCTTCTTCCTTTTCCTTCTTTCTTTTTATATTATTCATTTTTATTTCTATAAGGGCCTTGAGTAAGACTGCAATATCAGGATTATCAAAGCACACAGTCTATTTAATAAATCATAGTAAGTATGAGTTTCAAAAATAGAGACTTAAAATTAAACAGTCAGAGATTTCCTATCATGAACTCCTGTGCTAAGCTTATGGATGAGAAAAATATGGATTAATAATAGTGTCCTTTTTTTTGAAGATAATGCTTTTCTTCTCTAAAGCTCAAAGAATTTTTATAAGCCTTACCTCATTAATCTTCACAATGTCTCCATAAGGTAGGTGTATAAGCATGATCTCCATTTAATTTATTGTAAACCAGGGCACAACACAGCATGAGGATAGAGGGGAAAGGCACGAGTTTAGGGAATAGTGAAGAGTTCAGTTTGGCTGAAACATGAAGTTTTGAAGGAAAATAGAAAAACAAGGTAGAAAAAGGAGTTTGGAGTTGGCACCTCTGCTGTGACAAAGCGCCTTAAATGTTCATAAAATTTAGGAGCCAAGATTTGTTTACCTTCTTTCCTGATATAAGAACAGGATAGGGTAAGCTAATGTTCTATGATTTGCAAATCTTGCCACCATAAATCATTAATATAGCTAAGGTTTTACCCTTTAAACATCATCTTTTTCTTTCTAGGATCAATATGCTATTTTGGGTTCTCTCTTATTGGTTCCACTCTCTCCCTACTCTAGCACATCTTCTCAGTTATCTTCTAAAGCACAAATATAACCATGTCACCCTTTTTTCAGTCAACTCTACTGACTCCCTCTCACCTGAAGAATTAATAGAAAAAAAAGCCTCTGTTCAGTTTTAAAGCTGTCAATACTCTGGCCCTCTCTCCCTTTCCAGAGTTCTAACACCATACTTCTATCTCCATATAATATGTGATTCAAAGACATGCTCCCCCCTGCCCTATGTTTCCTCATTTTTTCCTCATTCAGAACATTTTTACTCACTGCCACATCTGTCTTTAACTTTCTCCCTATTTATGTCCACCTCCTGACATCTCTGGCTTCTCTAAAGTTTCAATTAAAGTCTCACATTCTACAAAAAGTCTCTCCTCATCTTCCTTATACTTGTTACCTTCATTTTAAAATAATCTACATATATATGTATAAGTGTGTGTGCATATATATGTGTGTGTGTATATATATATATATATACATATATATACACATATTACTGTGTGTATTTATATGTATGTATGTGTATATGTATATGCATGTATCCTGTTTTACATAGGTATTTGCAAAAGAATGTGAGTCTCTTGATACCTATGCTATCCTGGGGACCAGGACCAGGCACCTTTTGGCAACTCCATTGCTCCTGTTAACTTCTAGGTCACAGTTTTGATTGGAAAGCAGCGCTTTTGGTCACAAAGGAGGAGGCCCTAAAGAACAATGAAACTTGTGGCTGCAAAGGAACTGAGGCCGTTCCTGAGTGAGGACCAGGGCACATATTGGGAAAGCAGTAACCAGATCTCTGCCAGATCTTGGAAGCCCTGAAAACTTCCAAAACTCAAGAACCAATTCTGAAAATAGTACCATAAAAAAAACTAAAGATTTAAACAAAGTTCAAAATCAAGAAATAGACTGGAAAAAAATAGCAAAAATCAATAAAAAGAACATGACCATAACAATGAACTATGGAAACAGGGACACAAAATTTAAGACACAAACTTAGAAGATGATAATAATGTCAAAATAACTATAATCATAACTTTAAAAATAAAAATGTGAATTGGATACAAGCCAAATAAAAATTCCTGGAAGAAATAAAAATTACTTTTATTTTCACTAAAGAAAATAATCTCTTAAAGATTAGAATTGGGTAAGTGGAAGTTAACATATTCATAAGTCATCAAGAAACAACTGAACAAAGTTAAAAGAATGAAAAAAATGTAGGAAAATGTGAAATATCTCATTGAAAAAACAACTGACCTGGAAAAGATATCAAACAGAGATAATTTAGAAATTATTAGACTACTTAAAAGTCATAATCAAAGGAAGAACCTAGACACATATTTCAAGAAATTTTCAAGAAAACTGCCCTGGTAATATAGATGCAGAAGATTATGTAGAGATTGAAAGAATTGGGGTGGCTAGGTGGCACAGTGAATAGAGCACCAGCCCTGGAGTAAGAAAGACCTGAGTTCAAATCTGGCCTCAGACACTTAACACTTACTAGCTGTGAGACCTTGGACGAGTCACTTAACCGCAATTGCCCCTCCAAAAAGCAAAAAATAATAATAATAATAATAATAATATTTAAAAAGAAAGAAATTGAAAGAATACACCAATCCCCTACTGAAAGTGATCCTAAAAAGAAAGCTTCTGGGAATATGATACCTAAGTTCCAGAGCTCCAAGGTCAAAAAGAAAATACTTCAAGAAGACAGCAAGAAATAATTGAAATATCATGGAGCTACAATAAAGATCCCACAAGATGTAATGGCTTCCACATTAAAGGAGCAGAAGGTTTTGAATAAGATATTCTAAAGTAGAGTCCTTCAAAGGGAGTGGGGCTGATATTGAATGAAAAGAAGACTTTCAAGAATTCCTGCTGTAAATACCAGAGTCACATAAACAAATTTGACATTTAAACAAAAGAGTAAAGAGAAGCATAAAGGGTAAACAGGAAAGAGGACATAATGAGTAAATATAAGGGACTCCATGAAGTAAGTTGTTTACATTCATATATGGGAAGAAGATTCAAGTAACTCCTAAGAAAGTTACCATTCTTAAGACCATTAAAAGATGTTTACATAGACAGAAGGCATAGGTATGAGTCAAATGGGGAAATTTTTCCCACATAAAAGAGAAGTTCAAGGAAGAAATTTTATAGTGGAGAGGAAAATAAGATGGAGGGGGGGAAGGGACAGATAATGCTTGAACCTTACCCTTATTGGGATTAGTTCAAAGAGAGAAGAATATATATGTATATGTATATGTATATGTATATGTATATGTATATGTATATGTATATGTATATGTATATGTATATATGTATACACACACACAAATTTGTGTAGAGAGATAAAAGGGGTGATGATAAATGGAAGGGCAGGTTAAGGGAGGTAATGGTTAGAAACAAATAGACTTTTGAAGAAAAATAAGATAAAAAAAAGAGAGGAAAAAACAGAAGAAAATGAGTTGGAGTAGAATACATATTAGTAATCATAACCATAAATATGAATAGAGTGACCTCACCAATAAAACAAAGGCAGAAAGCAGAATGGAATAGAAACCAGAATCCAACAAAATGTTGTTTACAAGAAAGACACTTAAACAGAAGGACACACACAGAGTTAAAATAAAGTACTGGAACAAAATCTCATATTTTTTAGCTAAAGTAAAAAAGGTAGGGATAACAACTGTGTTCTTAGACATATCAAAAGCAAAAACAGACGGGATTAAAAGAGATAATCATGCAAAATATGTTATGGTCAAAGGTACTATAAAGAAAGAAATTATATGAAAAATTTCATGGCAATTTTTTTCTAATAAAATCTTCATCTTTCAAATGTACATTGAGCATGATAGACCTGAGTAAAATTTATAAAAATTTGAGTCATCTCTCAATTGATGAATGGTCAAATGATATAAACAGGCATTTTTAGAAGGAGAAATCAAAGCTTGCTATAGTTATACAAAAAAAAAGATCTAAATTACTATTGATTAGAGAAATGCAGATTAAAGTTACTATGAGAAACGATTTCATACTTAACCACAGAACAGAAAAAGAAAATTATATGAGCATGAGGGGATGTGTAAAAATGTGGCCACTAATAGACAGTTGGCAGAGTTTAAACTAGTCTAACCTTTCTGAAAAACAATTTAGAACCATGCCTAAATGACTCTAATCCTCCATATCCTTTGACACAGTAATTCCACTTTTAGGTTTGTCTCTCAAAAATATCAAAGAAAATGGGGGGAAAAAACATCTATAGCTACCAAAGTATTTATAGTAGTTCTTTTTGTGGTGGCAAAGAATTAGAACTTGAGGACATGCCCATCAACTGAGGAATTGCTGAACAGTTTTATGGCATATGATTGTGATAGAATATTCTCCTGCTATAAGAAATGAGAAGCATAATGGTCTCCAGAAAACTAGAAAGACTTAATGCAAAATGAAATGATCAGAACCAGGAGAACATTATACACAAAAACAATAACATTGCAATGATGTCTAACAGTAAAAAAAAAAAAAACTTAGCTACTTTCATTAAGACTATAATCCAAGAAAATTCCAAAGCACTCTTGTTGAAAAATATTATTCAATTGTAGAGAGAGAGTTGGTGAATTCTGAGTACTGACTAAAGCATATTTTTTTTACTTATTATTTTTGTTTTGATTTTTTTTTCAACATGGCTGATATGGAAATATGTTTTGCATGATTTCACATGCAAAACTGATATCATGTTGATTGCCATCTCAATGGAAGAGGGGGATCAAAGGGAAAGAGTGAATTTGGAAATTATTTCTAAATTAATGTTATAATTAAAAATCAATTTTAAAAAAGAAAAGAAAAAAGAATAAGTAAACAGGTGACCATTTCATTGTTGAGTATGATGTCCTTTGTTCAGTTTTGTGCAAGTGTGTTTGTGGGTAGTGCCTTATGTTTCATATTTTTACTGTTTTAATTTAATCCATCATCATTTTCAGCATAAGCAAAGGAATTAAGTCATTTGAATTTAATTTGCTGTGGCTAATACACTGCATCTTTAGCATAAGAATGTTATTTTTTTTTCTACTAAAAAAAAAAGAATGCAAGTCCCTTAAGAGCAAGAATTATCTATTTTCTTTCTTTCTTTCTTGATATCTAGTCCTTCACACAGTACCTAACCTATAGTAAGAGATTAATAAATGTTAGTTGACTATTGTTGTTGGATTTTTGTGTATTTACTTTGAAATGATAGTACTTTACATATTTCATTTTGACAGAATAGCAATCAGCTTTCTTGTAACTATATACCCTTGAGAGTGTTCTTCTTTATTCAATGATACTGATGTTTCCTGAAATTTTTCTATGCTCATTAATTCATTTTAATCACCTAAATATGCTTTCTGAAAAGCGAATATCTATGTCATTGGCCATTATTCTTTTTTTTCCCCTAATTTGTCAAGCTATCCATATCAATTGAAATCATATATACATAGACCAAGAGAGGTTTGGGAATACTCCCAATGCTTCTTTTCCTGATAAGAAAGGGAAATACCAATGGGAATGCCCACTCTGGGTGTGTCAATATATAAAGTTACTGTTCCATAATTGTCCATGAATATATGTAATGAACTGTGTAAACTTTAATATACTATGTAAGTGTTATAATAATGATGGTGATGATAATTTTAATTTAATAATGATATTAAAAATCACCTCATGCTTATCTTTTATTTGCTTAAAATGAAAGAGAAAGAAGCATCTCATGATTTTTTTTTAAATCTTCTATCTAGTTAAAATGAAAAAGACTCCTGGAAAAATCACCATTATTTATTGTACTTTCATATTTGATTTTCTTTAGACTGTTGTGGAGGTAGATTCAATCACTGCATTTTGTAATAGAATAAAGGTATAAGGATGCAAGTTTATCTTTTGTAGGGTCATTTAGATCATCTAGGAAACAATTTTAGTCACATAAGAATGATATGCAACTCTTCCTTTTCCCAAAGAATTTTGGTTTCTTCTATCAGTTTTCTATATTTCAAAACTTAATTCCACAGTAGCTAAGGCTTTCAGTTGATACAGCACTGGGAATAGACTCAAGACCTGAGTTCAGATCTAGTCTAAGATACTTACTATGTTTCAGTTTCTTTAACTGTGAAATAGAGATAATAAGACCACCTACCTCACAGGGCAAGACCAAATGAAATAAAATATATAAAGCATAGCACAATGCCTGTCATGTAGTAGGCGCTAAATAAATGTTTATTATATACCCTGTGATAATTTGGAGATTTTGAGTTTCTAGTAAAGCAATATCTATTTTAAACCCAGGTTTTCTTTTTTAAATAGGGATCATTGTTATGTTTCAGAAATGATGATGGTGGTGGTGGTAGTGGTGGGTATGATGATTATCATCTGGATTCAACATTAGAAATCAACTTTTGTTTAGAAAAAAATAAATGAAAGATGAAATGAGAAAAACAAAATATTCATCATAGTGAAAAATTAGGCAATTAGGGTTTTTTTTAAGTATACCCCAAAACTTCTAGCTGCCAAAATAACAATGTTGGGCTATGGAAAACTATTTACTTTATTAGTTATTTTTCAGAAAATATATTTGAAATATTTCAAAGAAAATAAATTGCTCCTCTTCAGAAAATTATTCATCTAGAAGCTTTAGCTTTATCCTCTTCCATTTCTTAATGATGGACCGTATTTTCCAACATATTTTCATTTTTTTCTGCATGTGCTTTACAATGGAGTTACCAATTATAAGTAAGATAGTGGGGGTGGGTGGCAGAGGCAAGATGGTGGAGTAAAAGCACAAACTTGACATGGGCTATGGCTCTAAAAAATTCCAATACCTGTAAAAATGACTCTAAAAAATTTTAAAGCTACAGAACCCACAAAGTGACAGAGAGAAACAAATCTCCCACTGAAGACAGCCAGAAGGCCAATAGGTCTATCACAATGTGCTGGGAGCTGAGCAAAGGCACACAGGAGTTCCATGGTTCCAGCCCAGGGAGGTCCTGACCAGCAGCACCCAGAGCAGACTTCAGTAGAGTAAATAACCAGCAGCTGGGGCAGCTTCCAGACATCTCAACCCATAACCACCAAAGTAAAAGGGCAGTGTGGAACTTTGTTGGAACAGGGACAGAAGAGCAGTGTATGGCTACTACCCCCAGGGCAAGAAGCAAGCAGAAGCATGGCAGCTGTGCTTTATGGCTGCCTCAGGAGCTCGTGGACTGCAGATTGTAGGCAGACCAAGTGACCACTGAGAGAGTAATGGCTCTTGCTTTAACCTGCTTGGATCTGCATTACAGACTTAGGTGATTTTCCTGGGTTGTGTGGCCAGTGAGCCAGAGCTTGTGGGGGCTGTACAGACAGGACCCTCCTAATAGCTCCAGCAGCTGCAAAAACCCCAGCCATTTGGGACAAAGCTCTCTCCATTCTGGAAGCAGAGTTCTGCTGTGGCAAATGGCTCAAGGGACAAGTACTTGGCTGGCAACATGAGCAAGCACAGGAAGCACAAACAGACAAGAGAATCCTTTTGGGGGGGGGGGGGCAAAAAGGATCAAGGCATAGAGTGGGAGGAAGACAGCAAAGTCAGAACCCCTGCATCAAAAGCCTCCAAGAAAAATATGAATTGGTTACAGGCCATGGAGGAGCTCAAGAAGGATTTGAAAATCAAGTAAGAGAAGTGGAGAAAAAATTGGGAAGAGAAATGAAAACGATGAAGGAAAATCATGAAAAGCAAGTAAGCGGCCTGCTAAAAAAGACTCAAAAATACACTGAAGAAAATAACACCTTAAAAAATAGACTAACTCGGGAGGCAGAGTCAAGATGGTGGCATAGAAGCAGGAGAACTCTAGGAGCTCCCCCCTTAATCACTTCAAATATCTATAAAATATGACTCTAAACAAATTTTAGAGCTCCAGAACCTACAAAATGACAGAAAAACAAGGCTCCCATTGAAGGCAGCCTGGCAGGCGGACAGGAAGGGAGCTGAAACTAGCCTGCTCTGCAAACACAACTAAAGGCCAAGGGTGGCCAGGAAAAGCTGCAGCTGAAGCACTCAGAAGAGTGAATCACTGGCAGATGTGGCATTTTCCAGAATTATGAACCCATAAGAAACAAGGACAAAGTGAGAGGTCAGAGGACCTCAACTAAATTTTGGGGAAAGGAGCAGGTCCAGCCAACTGCTCGCAGGGCAAGAAGCAGCTGGTGGCCCTCCAGCCACCTCCAAGTGCCTACTTCAGAGCTCCCAGCCTGCAGATTTCAGGGGAGGCAAGCAATCTTTCAGAGGCTAAGTGCTCTTGCCTTAACCCACCTGGATGACTTCATGAGAAATCAAGATACTATTAAACAGATCCAAACAAATGAAAAAATAGAAGGCAATGTGAAATATCTCACTGAAAAAACCACTGACCTGGAAAATAGATCCAGGAGAGACAATTTAAGGAGTATGGGACTATCTGAAAGCCATGATCAAAAAAAAGAACCTAGAAAGCATCTTTCAGGAAATTCTCAAGGAAAATTGTCCTAATATTTTAGTACCAGAGGGCAAAATAGAACTGGAAAGAATTCACCAATGACCTATTAAAAAAGATTGCAAAAAGAAAACTCAGGAATATTATAGCCAGGTTTCAGAGTTCCCAGATCAAGGAGAAAATATTACAAGCTGTCACAAAGAAACAATTCGAAATTTGTAGTAATACAATCAGGATAACCCAGGATCTAGCAACTTCTACATTAAGGGATCAAAGGGCCTGGAATATGATATTCCAGAGAGCAAAGGAGCTAGGATTAAAACCAAGAATCACCTAGCCACCAAAATTGACTATAATGATCCAAGGGAAAATATGGTCATTCAGTAAGTGGAGGACTTTTAAGCATTCTTGATGAAAAAAACAGAACTGAACAGAAAATTTGACATTCAAATACAAGAAGTAAGAGTAGCATGAGAAGGTAAACATGGAAAAGAATTCATGAGGAACTTAACAAAGTTGAACTGTTTACACGCCAACATGGAAAAATTATCATTGTAACTTATGCAACTTTTCTCAGTATGAGGATAGGTGAAGGGAATATATATGTATATGTATACGTATATATGTCTATATACAAGGGTATATGTGAGTATGAATATATATGTATATATGTGCACATAGACAGAGGGCACAGGATCAATTGAATAGGAAGGGATGATATTTTAAAAGGTGAAATTGAGAGGTGGGAGAGGAATAGAATGAGAGGAGACAGGGAGTGACAGAATGGGGTTAATCATCTCATATAGAAGAGGCAAGAGATAACTGTTACAATGGAGGGGAAGAACAAGTAGGCAAAAGGGAATGGGTCAACCTTACCCTCATTGAATTTGGCTTAGGGAAGTAAGTACATGACACTCAAATTGGGTATCTTGCCCTACAGGAGAGTAGAGGGGAAGGGAATTAGAGGGGGAGTAATGGAGGGGAAGGCGGATTGGAGGGGAGGGTTTTTAGAAGCACACATTTCTGTAATGCAACAGGGACAAAGTAGAGAACAGAACAAGTGGGGAGCTGGATTGGAAGGAGGCCAATATATTCAGTCTTTCACAATATGTCCATTGTGGAGATGTTCTGTGTAACTGTATAAGTATGGCCTGTATTGAATTGCTTGTCTTTCCAATGGGGTAGGGTGACAAGGGAGGAAGGGAAAGAATCTAGAATTTAAAGTTCTAAAATCAAATGTTAAAAATATATTATTATTGTTGTTGTTGTTGTTGTTATTATTATCATTATTATTATTATTATTATCTACATGCAACTGGGTAACAAGATATACAGACACTGGGGTAGGGAGATCCATCTTGCCCTACTGGAAAGTCAGAGGGGTAATGGGAGAAGATATAGGAGAGAGCAGATTGGGGGAGGGAATGTAGAGTGGAATTGCTGTTTTGGGGTAGTGAGTAGGGGAAAGACGGGGAGAAAATTTGTAAATCAAAATCTCGTAGAAATGATGTAAACTAAAAATGAACAAAAAAATAAATTGACTAACTCAAATGGCAAAAGAGGCCCAAAAAGCCAATGAGGAGAAGAATGCCTTCAAAAGCCAAATTTGCCAGATGGAAAAAGAATCTCAAAAGCTTTCTGAAGAGAATAATTCCTTCAGAATTAGAGTGGAGCAAATGGAGGCAAATGACTTTATGAGAAATCAAGATACTATTAAACAGATCCAAACAAATGAAAAAATAAAAGGCAATGGGAAATATCTCCTTGGAAAAACAACTCACCTTGAAAATAGATCTGGGAGAGATGATTTAGAAATTATTGGACTTCCCAAAAGCCAGGATCAAAAAAAGAACCTAGACACCATCTTTCAAGAAATTATCAAGCAAAATAGCCCTGATATTCTAGAACCAGAGGGCAAAATAGAAATTGAAATTATTCACTGATTGCCTCTTGAAAAAGATCTCAAAAAGAAAACCCCTAGGAATATTATAGCCAAATTCCAGAATTCCCAGGTCAAGAAGAAAATATTGCAAGTAGTAAGGAACAATTTGAGCATTGTGGAAACACAATCAGTATAACGCAAGACATAGAAGCTTTTACATTAAGAGATCAAAGGGATTGAAATCTAATAATCCAGAAAAAACCAGAAAAAACCAATGCTTCAGGGGAAAATATGGTCATTCATGAAACAGGATTTTCAAGCATTCTTGATGAAAAAAAAAACAAGACCTGACCAGAAAAATTTGACTTTCAAATACAAGAAGCTAGAGAAGAATGAGAAGGTAAGGTAAACAGGGAAATGATATCATAAACGACTTATTTAAGTTGAACTATTCACCTTCCTGCATGGAAAAACAATGATTTTAACTGATGAGACTTTTTTCAGTATGAGAATAGTCGAAGGGAAGATCTATGTACATATGTATACACACATATGTATAAGAGGGTACATGTGCATATAAATATATTTGTGAGTGTGGGTATATGTATGTTCCTGTATACATAGACAGAGGGCACAAGATGAGTTGAATATGAAGGGATGATATCTAAAAATAGAATCAAGAGGTGAGAGAGGAATTTATTGGGAGAAGGAGAAAGGGAGAGATAAATTAGGATAAAATATCTCATATAAAAGAGGCAAGAGAAAACTATTATGATGGAGTGGAAGAGCAGGAAAGTGAAAGAGAATGGGACAACCTTACTCCCATTGTATTTGGCTTAAGCAGAGAATAACATACACACTCATTTGGGTATCTCACCCTATAGGAAAATGGTGGAGGGGGGGATAGGCGATAATAAGGGGTGATAGAAGGAGGGCAGATTGGGAGACAGAGTAGTTAGAAGCAAACATTTTTGAAAAGGGATAGGGTCAAAGAAGAAAATTAGAATAAGGGGAGACAGGAGAGAGGGAAATATAGTTAGCCTTTCACAATATACCTACTATGGAAAAGTTTTATGTAACTACACATATACAACCTATATTGAACTGCTTATCCTCCCAGTGGGGGCAGGTGAGAGGGGATGAAGGGAAAAAATCTGGAACTCAATGTTTTTCAAACATCTTTTTTAACAAAAACTTTTTTACATGCAACTGGGAAATAAGATATATAGGTACTGGGGTATAGAAATCCGTCTTGCCCTACTAAAAAATTGGACGGGTAATGGGGGAAGATATAAGAGAGAACAGATTGAGGGAAGGGGTATTCAGTAGCCTTGCTATTTGGGGGTGGGGATAGGGGAAACATGAGGAAAAGGTGTAACTCAAAATTTTCCAGAAATGATTGTTGAAAACAAAAAATAAATAAATTAACTTAAAAAAAATAAGATAGCAAACTCTGTCCCCTAATAGGCTGAATGTAATCACATGGAACCTGTGATGGAGGGAATTTGCTGAATGGTGCAGCAGAGCCTACAGGAAACTTCGCTGCTGTGATGATAAACTCTATCTCCTAATAGGCTGAATGTGGTCACACGGAGCCTGTAATGGTAGGAGTATGCTGAAGGAAAACAGAGCCCACAGGAAGCTGGTTGCCAGAGCTAGCCAGATGGTGGCAGAGAGAGGAGGGCCTCAGGTAAGGAATCAGATAGGCTTGTGAGTAGGTTGACCTTGTATTGGTTTGTGGGAAGGCTGAAGGTTGCTGTGGCTCTCAGTGTTATTATGATTTCTGATTTATCTTTGGTACTATGATGGAATCAGCTTTCTGGTTTTGGTATTTGATTTTCTGGTGTCTAAATAAATGTTTAAGTTCTATCCTCTAAAAAACAAAAAAAAGTAATATAGTGACTTGGTTTTAAGTGTTTTCTTCTTTTTTTTTT
>CM053582.1:415039051-415050326 GCA_028627135.1 Pseudochirops cupreus
CTATTTTTTAGAGTGTTAATTTCTTCAGTCAGAGTGCTGACTCTGTTTTCATGATTTTCTTGCAACATTCTTATTTCTCTTCCCAATTTTTCTTCCACTTCTCTTATTTGATTTTCAAAATCCTTCTTCAGCTCATCTCTAGCTTTAAGGCAATCTTCATGTTTATTGGAAGCCCTGGTGGGGGAACTCTGGCTGCACTGTCTTCCTCCCTCTCTCTTCCTTGCTCCTTCTTTTCCCCATAGAACGAATCTAGTGTTTGGTTGTTGTTCTTACTTTGCTTCTTATGCTTATTCTTATTCATGGTTGGTCAGTCCATGATTTTTTTTTTAATCTCTGTGGAGCTCTGCTTCCCTAGGGGAAAGCTCTCTCCCAAATCGCTGTGGTGCTCCCAGCTGCTGGAGCTCTCAGGAAGTTGCTGGGTCCCTCCCCCACTTCCAGCTCACTGAAGGAAAAAGGACCGCAAGACCAAAGCCCAAGACTGTGATCCGGATCCAGGCCACTCAACGAGAGAGCACTTGGCCTCTGAACGATCACTTGGTCCCCCTGCAGTCTGCAGGCCAAGAGTGCTGAAGCCGCAATTGCGGAGGCGAGTGCAGGACTTCCGCTTTCCACTTCCTAGCCCTAGAGGCATTTTGGCCGAATCACTTTTCTCCCATGACCTTGTAAGTCCCACTGACATAGTTCTGAACACTGCTGCAGCTGCCGCCAATCCACTCACCCAAAGGTCCAGCCAGGGTTCCGCTCCTCTTGTCCAGCTGCCCCCGGGGCATTTTTCGGTTCACAGGGCTGATATGGTTCCTCGTAGCTGGGTTGACTTTAGTGGAAAGTATATTTGTGTGCATTTTGGAGTTCTAGGATTAGTTTAGAGTCATATTTTATGGGTGTTTTGGGTTGGCTATGTGAGAGCTGTGATATGTTGCTGCTCCTACGCCCCCATCTTGGCTTCAACCTGGAGTGTTTTCTAATAGAATTTCTTTATTCCTTCATCTTCTGACTTTGATGTTAATGTATTGCTGCATCTCTCTCTCTCTCTCTCTCTCTCTCTTTCTCTCTCTGTCTCTCTCTCTCTCTCTCTCTCTCTCTCTCTCTCTCTTTCTCTCTCTATTGCTGAGAGCTAGAATGGCATAAAGGTTGGTTTTAGAATTAATAACATCAGTGTTCTAGTGTTGTTTAAGGCATGTAGCTGCATAACCACCACCAAGTCACTTAACCTGTCAGAACCTGATTCAGTTCTATAAAACTATATCTTTCAGAGAAGTTGAAGATTTACATTGATGGAGTTTCCATAATAAGAATTCCTTTTTTTTTTGAGGGCAGTTGGGGTTAAGTGACTTGCCCAAGGCAACATGGCTAGTTTTTGTATTAAGTGTCTGAGGCTAAATTTGAACTCAGGTTCTCCTGACTCCAGGGCTGGTGCTCTATTCACTGTGCCACCTAGCCACCCTGTAAGAGTTTCTTAAACCAATGAAATAAAATGTCCTCACCTATTTGTTTACATTATTTTGCTTTTGCTTATGATGAACATTGTAAAGTGAAAATGTCAAAGTGTCTCAGAAAATGATTGATATTCCAAGAAATGATGTGCCTTATGGCACAAAGTCAAGTATGAAAAGGGAAGACTACCTCTTCTACTGTCAAGTCCAACCTTTGTTTAGGTGTAACTATCCTCACCCTTCTCTTTTAGGAAATACCCTATTTTACTTGACTACTCTCTACAATTCTAACTTGTACACATACTCTTCTCCTTCATTATTACCTCATCATTGGACACCTCCACAGCCCCCACTCCCCAATCAAGTCCTTTCAAGCTACTTGTGATTCCTGCCCAATCAGATTTCTATATTCAGTCAGTTGAATCATAATACTTTGATTCACTTGTCCTCTTTATTTTCTATCATATGCTTCCTTAGCTCTGTGACACCCACATACTTCATTCCTTCTGTTCCTGCTGTACAACATGATAAGAAATGAATGATGGGATCATGTTGACTAAGCCCTCTAAATATCTGTGACAAATAATTTGACCAAGTCTTCATTGATCCTTAAAACTTTCTAATATCATTATGTGATGATTCCATAGCATACTCTCTACAAAAGCAACAGCAGAAGTATAGAGCCTCACTTCAATTCTGAGGAGATATAAATGTGTAAGGGTGTGATCTAAACCACTCTAGATCATTTATAAACGAAGAAATCTCTTTATTTCTACTCTAACAGGTATACAGACTTGTTGTACATTAGGTATCAATAAACCTTGAATGCCTTCCTTGGTGCAACAGCAAGTCTAATTAGAATTACTAGGAAACTTAATCATGTCCTATGTATAAAACCATCAAGGCAGTTGAAATGAACAGACTTCAGAGTTCTGGCAGCAGAGAGTAAGGAGTAGGAATATCAAGATGTGAGCCAAAATGAATCACCAGTGTAACAGGCATTGGTGAAATGGAAAATTTAAGACAGGATTGAGTTGGGACAGAAAAGAGAAAGGTCGACAGGCATCTGGAAGTGGAAGACTTGTTTTTTTCAGTGACTTCCTTGGAGTATATTTTCAACAGCAGAATCACTAAATGAAGAGCATGGAAAATCTAGAAGCTTTTCTAATATCATTCTTGATTTATATCCAGAATACTTTAACCAGTCCCCACTTTCAACAGTGTATTAGTGTGCCTGACTTATCACAGTTTCTCTGTCATTCACTCTTCACATTTTAAATCATTTTGCTGATTTACATGGTAAGTAGTAAAACCTTGTAGTAATTTTAATTTCAATTTATCTTTCTATTAGGGATTTAGAGCATAATGTCAAAAGGTCATTTATTACTTGTAATTATTCTTTTGAAAACTTTTTTTTTATATTTACTAAACCAGGGCAGCTTAAACTTTCCACTTCCAAACCCTTTTTTCTGTTTCTGAAGTGTTAGTTAGCACTGAGTGGCCTGAAGGCATGCATGATGCAAAGTGCTCATGCTTTGTATTCAAAACCAAGGCTGCACTAAAGTTGCATGATGGGGAAGGGGAAAATCCTGCCAAAAATACCTTAATTCATTTTGCATTTGATTTTGAATTAATTGTTGGTCATTGGGTGTCCAGAAACCTTTTACTTATGCCACTTTTTTCTCCAATCCCACATGGGTTAGAGATCCACAGAATTGCTAGATGGCTTATGGATATGTCTATTGACTGTTAGGTCTTGGTGTTAAATATTTTTATTCATTAACCTTGTAAATTTGATATCAGACTTTTTATCATATATATTTAATGCAAATACATTTTCCACCTGATAATTTCTTTTAATAGTCTGTTTTTACTAACTTTTCTCATAACTATAATTAAAAACAAAACCATTTTAGTCTGTGTAGTCAAAATTATTTTGTCATCACATCCTTTTTGTCTGTTTGTTTAAGAATTAGATGTAGTATATGGTATAAAATTGTAGATCTTATCCTTATTTCTGCCAAACTGTTTTTTTTTAGCTTTACTAGAAATTTTTTCTTGTCAAAAAGCAACCCCCCTCCCCCACACACAGTGGATGATCTTGGGGATATTAAACATGCATCTAGTGTTATTAATCACCTCTTTTTCTTGTTTATGTTAATCTTTCTTACTGATTTATATTTCTGGTTTTGAGCCAATATGGAATAGATTTGAAGTCTACAGTTGTATAATATAAATTGAACTCCATTAAACCTAAGCCTTTTCTATCAAATATTATTTCCATCCTTATTTCCCTTGAACTTTGAAACTTTCTATTTTTTAAATGAATTGTGTTGTTGTTGTTGTTTGCCTAGTTCTATAAAATATAGGACATAGAGGCTATGGGACTCACTCTTTCAATATCTAATACTTTGAACAGATTTGAGCCCTAAAATATCCTTTTTTCCACATTCTGAGGGTAAACTCTAAGAGGCTAGGGGTATATCTTTCTAATTCTATATAGCTCATGAGCTGCCCTCCCCCCTCTACTTCTTCCCATAAGTGTGCTTCCCACTCTGATTATTGAGTATATCAATTATCTAGTATATCAATCTAGCACCTAAGTAGCTTTAGAAATAAGCATTAACTACAATGCCATAGTTCTTACAAAACAACCTTGCAAAGTCTTTGACACACTCATATACTCACAAAGTACATAGACGGTACAGCAGGAAGTGGGCTCAATCTTAGAGCATAAATGATGAGGTAACTCATAGTTCCTGAAAGTCCTTAGTCTGGAAACCTTAAGATATACCTTAAAGCAAGAGTTTGTACTTTGTGTCATAGACCCATTTGAAAGTCTGTTGAATCTTATAGTCTCCTTAATATAATATTTTTTAATGCAGAAAATAAAATACATAAGATCAAAGAATAAAATAATATATAGAATGTCACAATAATACCAAAATAAGGCCATAACACCATCATAAAATCCTAGAGCTTTGGAGCTAGGAGACAGATTAAAAATCATAAAATTTAACTGCCCTCATTTCATAGATGAGAAAACTAAGACCATAAGAATATAAGTGAATTATCCAAGTTGTATAGCTAGTTAAGTGGTAGAACTAGTACTCACTCAAACTCAGGTTTCTTAACTCCTAACCCTGCTACTCTTTTCTTATCCCCCAATCTATGATTCCCATAACTAGAGGATCTGGGGTGAAAACAACAAAATATACATGCATACACATATGCATACATACATATTTATGCTAAAGGTAAGATTTCAATCTTGGGATTGTCATCTGAAATTAGTGCAGTAAGTCATCATTATGTGAACTGAACAAAGTAATCTATTACGTTCAGTTCATTCTATAGTTATCAGAAACGTGTCTTTTTTTTCTGATTTATATTCTAAATACATTTTAGCCCTTGTTAGGAAGATATCTTGAAAGATTTGCTGTCACAAAAGATCAAGCTTGGAGATCTAAAAGTGGGCCACCCCTTCAACAATGTCTGGTACAAAAGAATGTAAGTAACATTTTAAGTCAGAGGGTCTTAATTTAAATCTAGTCTATGCTGCTTATTATATTTATTACACAGATGGGAAAATATTTTACTCTTCACTTCTCTCTTCAAGCTTCCCACACTACTCTCTCCTCTAACCTCTTTTTGTTCTTTATCTCTTTGGAATATATGCTTACTATTATCATTGATGAATCAAAAGGTATACAACATTTTATAACCCTTTGTACACAGTTCCAAAATGTTCTCTAAAATGGTTGACTCAGAGCATTCCATATGCTCTGTAGATAATGAATTCTATATTTAGATAGATAGATAGAGATAACTTTGATTATTTCATCTGCAAATTACCTGTTCATACCTTTCAACAATTGAATGATTGGGGAATGACTCTTATTTTTTTTTAATGATTCTATTCTCTATTTATTTGATAAATGAGGCCTTTAAAAGAAACTTGCTATGATAAAATTAACAATTATCATCACTGTGTATTTCCCTCCATCCTCTTTTCTCTGTTTCTCCTACACTATCTCTCCTTTAATTCTGTCCATCCTCAACAATTCTTTGCTTCTGACTAATGCCTCCCCAAAACTGGCCCCCTGCTTTTTATTAACCCCCTTCTGTTTATTTTCTTCTTCTACCACTTTCCTGTAGGGAAAATTTTATTTCTATACTCAATTTAGTGTGTCTGTTCTTCCCTCTTTGAGTAAGTTCTGATGAGAGTAAGGTTCAAGCGCTCTCCCCATCTCCCTCATCTTCCCCTCCACTGTAAAAACTCTTTCATACCTCTTTTATGTGAGATACTTTAACTCATTCTACCTCTCCCTTTCCCCTTCTCCCAGTGCATTCCTCTTTCTCACACCTTAATTTTATTTTTTTAAATTTTTTTAGATACTGTCCCATCATATTCAACTCACACTCATGCCCTCTGTTTATGTTTATTATTTCTAACTACCCTAATAATGACAAAATTCTTAGGAGTTACAAGTACTATCTTCCCATGTAGGTGTGTATAAGTAGTTTAAGCTTACTGATTCCCTTATGATTTATTTTCTGTATTACTGTCTTTTCCCAATTTTTCCTTTTACTCTTTTACTTAATTTTTTAAAGTCCTTTTTGAACATTTCCAGGAATTTTGGGGCTGAACTTTGAGACCAACTCACATTCTCTTTGCTGCTTTGGATGTAGGTGTTATGACTTTATTGCCTTCTCTTGAGTTTAAACTTTTATGTTCCCTTTAACTAGAATAGATTTTTATGGTCAGGATTTTGTTGGTGTTCTAATTGTTATTTGCTCATTTTCCCACTGTATCTCTTGACTTTGAATTTTGAGTTAAAGTTAGTCTCTGCTCCTGGGTTAGAGGGGGCACTGTTGTAAACTTTAGGCTTTTGTGCATTTAGTTTTGGAACTAGTTCTGGGGTCTTTGAGTCTTCAGGTTTCAAATGTTTTATGATCTAAGGAGAGATATGCTTAATCCTTCTCTGGCTTATGCTCTTGTTTGTGAGTGACCAACATGCACTATTTTCAGCTGTGGAACTGTGACCAGGGTCTCTGCTCCACTGTGGTCACAAGCTCTGGTGCAGTAGTGCTCCCTATCCCTTTGAGACTACAACCAAAGACTTTGACTGAGATCCAATTTTAAGAAAAAGCAACAGAAATATCATTACCAGTGATCATATAGGGAATCTAATTAGACAGAGAGCCTAGACATGATTTTGCCATGTTTTGATGATCTAAAAAGAAGAATGGAATAGGTGAGGAAAAAAGCACTGGCAGGAAGAATGGAGAAAATTTTATCACAGTAATAGGGTACACAAAAAGGAGTTTATAAAACTCAGAGGAAGATAGAACAATAATTTTTATATTACCTCTCCTGTATCTATTTTCCAGGTCAGTTGTTTTTTCAATGAGATATTTCATATTTTCTTCAATTTTTTTCATTTTTTTGGTTTTCTTTTATAATTTCTTGATTTCTCATAAAGTCGTTACCTTCCATTTGCTCCATTCTAATTTTGAAGGCATTATTTTATTGAGTGAACTTTGCGGCTTTCTTTTCCATTTGGCTAAATCTGTTTTTTTTAAGGCATTCTTCTCATTGTCTTTTTGGACCTCTTTTGTCATTTGGGTTAGTCTATTTTTAAAGTGTTGTTTTTATTATTTTATTATTTATTATTTTATTATTTATTCAGCATTTTTGGGGTGCCATTTATCTCTTTTATTGATGAAAGAGTTTAGTGATACAAACTCTCCACCATATACTACTTTTGCTGTATCCCGCAAATTTTGGTTTCTTGTCTCATGGTTGTAATCACCTTTAATGAAGTTATTGATTATTTCTATAATTTGTTCTTTCATGCATCAATTCTTTGGGATTCAATTATTTAGTTTCCAATCAATTTTTAGTCCTTTCTTCAAAAGGTCTTTTATTGTATTGTGGTCAGTAAAACAAAACATTTAATATTACTGTTTTTCTGAATTTGTTGGTGAGAATTTTTTAAATGCCCTAATATATCATCAATTTTTGTAAAAGTACCATGTGTTGCTGATAAATAAAAATAAATCTGTCTATTTTCAATAAATACTCTCCAGAGATCTCTCCCAATTTTCAAAAGTTCTCTTCAGGGCTTATGACTTCATTATTATTGTTTGTTTGTTTAATTTATATAGGTTGAAAATGTGCTAAATTGAAGTTTGTCATTATCATATTTTATTATCTATTTCTTCCTGAAACTTTTTAATTTTTTTCTTTTAAAAATCTGGGTGCTATTCCATTTTACACATATATGTTTAACATATATATTAAATCGTCTACCATTCTTTCTAGCAAATTGGAGGTCCCTGCTTATCTCTTTTAATTAGATTTATTTTTGCTTTATCTGAGATCATGATTGCTATCCATTATACTTTTTTTTTATTAATCTAAAGCATTACAAATTCTGCTCCAGCCCTTTAACACTTGTGTACCTTCCTCTTTCATTTGTGTTTCTTGTCAAATTACTGGATTCTAGTTTCTAATCCATTTTGCTATCCTCTTCTGTTTTATGGGTGGGCTAATCCCATTCCCTTTCCCAGTTACAATTACTACTTGTGTGTGTGTGTGTGTGTGTGTGTGTGTGTGTGTGTGTATCACTCTACTTGGTTTGCTTATATTTATCCTATTTTTTTCCTTGCTTCCTCTTTAAGAGTTTGTTTTATTTCTAATGCCTCCCTTAATCTAATCTCTCTCCTATTACTTCCCTTTTTCTTAATCCATTTCATCCCATTTGCCTGTTGGGTAAGATATGTTTCTGTACCTTTATTCAGATGAAATTAGAGTGACATATAAGAGTAACCCAGTCCTTCCTTTGAAAACCGTGATAAGAGAAAAAAGAGCCTAGACATCACCTTTCAAGAAATTATCAAGAAAAACTGCCCTGATATTCTAGAACCAGAGGGCAAAATAGAAATGGAAAGAATCCACTGATCATCTCCTGAAAGAGATCCCAAAAGTATCCCTAGAAATATTGTAGCCAAATTCCAGAGTTCCAAGGTAAAGAAGAAAATATAACAAGCAACCAGAAAGAAATAATTCAAATATCATAGAAAAACAATCAGGATAACACAAGATTCAGTGGCTTCTATGCTAATGGATCTGAGGGCTTGAAATATGATATTCCAGAGGTCAAAAGAGGTAGGTTAAAAACCAAGAATCACCTACTCATCAAAATTGAGTATAATGCCTCAGGGGAAAATATAGATATTTAATGAAATAGAGAACTTTCACATGTGTATGTGTGTGTGTATGTGTGTGTGTGTGTGTGTGTGTGTGTGTGCGTGTGTGTGTGTGTGTGTGTGTGTGTGTGTAGAATGTAGAATGTAGTGATAGAATGTAGTAAAGTATCTCACATAAACAAGGCAAGAAAGAGCTTTTACAATGGAGGAGAATGGGGGGAGGTGAGAGGGAATAAGTGAGACTCTCATTGGATATGGCTTAAGGAGGGAATAACACACACTCAATTGGGCATGGAAATCTATCTTACCCTGCAAGAAAGTGGGAGTGGGGGTGATGGTATAAGAGAGGGATGATAATAGAAGGGATGGCAGATTGGAAGAAGGGGTAATCAGAAGGAAACATTTTTGTGTGGGGGACAAGTCAAGGGAGAGAATAGAATAAATGGAGGACAAAATAGGATAGAGGTAAATGTAGTTAGTCTTTTGCAACATGACTGTTATGAAAATGTTTTGCATGGGTACACATGTTTGATCTATGTTGGATTGCTTGCTTTCTCAATGAGGGTGGGTGGGGAGGGAGGGAGAGAATGTAGAACTTAAAGCTTTAAAAATTAATGTTAAAAATTGTTTTTTGCTTCCAACTGGGAAATAAGACGTACAGGCAATAGGGTATAGAAATCTGTCTTGTCCTACAGGAAAATGGGGGGAAAAGGTTGGGAGAAGAGGGTGTATAGAAGGGAGGGAAGATTGGGGAAATGGGTAGTTGGGGAGCACGTTGTCCTGGGGTGATAGGAGGAGAGAAATGGGAAGAAAATTTGAAATTGAAAATCTTGTGGAAATGAATGTTGAAAACTGAAAATAAATAAATTATATAATAAGAAAAAAATGATTGCTGAATTGTTGCAAAAAATAAAAGAGATAAAGAAAATATCAATTAGACATATAACTAAAAAAACAACCCTCAAAAAGCAACAAATTAACTCCCTCCACAAAAAAATCAGAATATAAGTCCTAAAATCAAAGTAGAAATTAATAAAATTCAAAGTAAAAAAGCAACATTGAACAAAATAATAAAAGTTGAAGCTGTTTAAAAAACCATTAAAATACGTAAGCCATTAACTAATTTGATTAAAAGAAGAAAACCAAACTGCCAATGTAAAAAAAGGAAATACATGGATTCATAACCAATGAAGAATAAATATATATGTTCAGAGATATTTTTCTGTATATAAGCCAATATAAATATCTAAATAGATGAATATTTATCTGGTGAGCATGTTGCCATCTTGTCTAGTTACTTAGATTTAGAACCTTACAATCCTTCTTGACTTTTCACCGTTCCTGATCCACTATATGTAATCATTTGAAATGTCTTCTTGATGCTATCTCCCAAACCATCTCTTGCCATCCCTTTCTTTTTTCTCTCTGCTTTTTGTATTTTTGCTGCTCTCATACTAGTACAAGCCATCATCACCTATTGTAAGAGCCTCCTAATGTATCCAACTGCCTCGAGTTTCTCCCCTCATCAAATTGTTTTGTATACAACTATTGAAATGTTATTCTTTTTTAAAATTTTGTATTTATTTATTTTTAGTTTTCAACATTCATTTCCACAAAATTTTGAGTTCCAAGTTTTCTCCCCATACCTCCTGTACCCCCCCACCAAAAAATGGCAAGCATATTGATTACCCCTTCCCCCAATCTACCTCTCGATTCCCCCCTATACCTCCTTAACCCTTATTTTCTTGTAAGGCAAGATGAATTTCTATAGCCTTGAATGCCTGTATATCATATTTCCCAGTAGCATTTAAAAACAGTTTTTTAACATTTGTTTTTTTAAAACGTTCAGTTCCAGCTTCATTCTTCCTTCCTACCCACCCTCATTGAGAAGACAAACAATTAAATATAGATTATACATGTGTAGTTATATAAAACCTTTCCCTAGTAATCATATTGTGAAAGACTAACTATATTTCCCTTCATCCTATCCCACCTCCCATTTATTCTATTTTCTTCTTTGGCCCTGTTCCTTTCCAAAAGTGTTTGCTTCTGACTATCCCCTCCCCCAATCTGCCCTCTCTTCTATCATTGCCTCCTCTTTTCCCCTTCCCCCCTACTTTCCTGTAGGGTAAGATGCCCAATTGAATGTGTATGTTATTCCTTTCTTAAGCCAAATCCAATGAGAGTAAGATTGATTCATTCTCTTTCACCTCTCTGCTCCTCCCTCCATTATAACAACTTTCTCTTGTCTCTTTTATATGAGACAATTTCCCCAATTCTGTTTCTCTCTTCTTCCTTCTCCCAGTATATTGCTCTTTCACTTCTTAATTTTTTTAAAAAATATCATCCCTTTGTATTCAACTCACCCTGTGCTGTCTATGTATATGTATATATGTATATGTATGTATGTGTGTGTGTGTGTATATATATATATATATACATATATATATGTTTATATACACACACACATACACACAAACACACACACACACACATACACACACACACACACACACACACACACACACACACACACACACACACCCATTCCCCTCAAATGTCCTAATACTGAGAAAAGTCTTAGGAGTTACAAATATCATCTTTCCATGTAGGAATGTAACCAATTC
>CM053582.1:415056753-415096217 GCA_028627135.1 Pseudochirops cupreus
CAATTGCAACTGATGAAACTTTTCTCAGTATGAGGATAGGTGAAGGGAATACAAATATAGATATGCATATACATACACATGTATCTATATAGGAGGGTTTATATATGCATACAAACACATATCTGAGTATGTGTATATATGACTACATAGAGGACACAAGATCAATTTAATAGGAAGGGACAATACTCTAAAAGGTGAAATCCTGAGGTGGGAGAGGAGACAGGGAGAGACAGAATGGGGTTAATCATCTCCTAGAAGAGGCAAAGGATAATTGTTACAATGGAGGGGAAGAACAGGAAGGCAAAAGCCAAAGAGTCAACCTTACTCCCACTGAACTCAGCTTAGGGAAGGAATGACATAAACTCTAAACTGGGTATCTTGCCATACAGGAGAGTAGGGAAGATGAAGATGAAAGGTGGGATGATGGAGGGGAGGGGAGGTTGGGGAGGAGGGTTGATAGAAGTACACACATCTGAAAAGGGACAGGGACAGGGTAGAGAATAGAACAACGGGGGGAGGGGAGGGATAGGAAGGAGGGACATATAATCAGTCTCTCACAGTATGCCCACTGTGGAGAGGTTCTGTGTAATTACACATGTACAGCCTGTATTTAATTGCTTCTCCTTCCAGTGAGGATGGGTGACGAGGGAGGAAGAGAAAGAATCTAGAATTTAAAGTTCTATAATCAAATGTTAAAAATATATATGTGTGTGTGTGTGTGTGTGTGTATACACATGTATATATAAAATTATTATTATTATTATTATTATTATTATTATTAACTACATCCAACTGGGACTTAAGATACACAGGCACTGTGGTAGGGAGATCCATCCTGCCCTACCTGAGAGTCAGAGGGGTGATGGGGGAGGACATAGGAGAGAATAGATTGGGAGAAGGGTTATACAATGGGATGGCTGTTTTGGGGTTGTGGGTAGGGGAAAATTTGTAACTCAAAATCTCATGGAAATGAATGATGTAAAGTGAAATAAATAAAAGTTAAAAAAAAAACTTCTTGTTTTGTTTTTTTTTTTGCCTAAAATTCATACTTCCCATGTAGGTACACCCCACAATTTTCCTTGTCCCAGATCTGGAAGGTACATGAAGATGGGAACCAATGCCATCCAAGTGATAGTATGTGGTTAGAAGGAATTTTCATTCTTGGATGGGATCTTTTCCTGACGTAGGCACAGTGAAGTTCATTACTTGAGAACATATTTAGGGAAGCACTCTCCTGGTACCTCCATGTGCCTAATTTAGTTAGACTGTTTTAACAGCACATAGAATAGGAATTTTTTATTAATGTGCATACAATAGATATTTATTGAGTTGACTTGAATTAATTCAAAGCTAAATGCAAAGAAAGAATCATTTGACAATTAGAACTGCCCAATTTATTTGCTCTGGTAGATAATAATCTTGCTGTCACCAGAGAAATCCAGAGACTGAAAAACATCTGCCAGTGCTGCTTTGGAAGAAATTCCTTCACTAAGCTGGAGAATGAATTAGATTGCCCTTAATGTCTAACTAATTCTTTATTCTTTGATTTTATTTTCACATTTAAATAATTTTCATGCAATTTCTTGATATGCTTAGTTCCCCTAGCCTAACATTCTTTGTTATGTAGAACTATTACTAAGTTCTTTGTTCATTATTTTAAAAAGTTAAAAGCAGTAATTGACTAGACAATTTTGATCATATGCATTTATTCTCTTTCCTTTCCCATCAAAAAATAAAGAAAAAATATCTTATTTATGATGAGTATACACACACACACACACACACACACACATACACACATACACACATACACATATTGCCTTAAGGTGTTGGTTGAACTTGATCTCAAAGGCACATGGTACCTCTCAAATCTGCATTATATGTTCCAATCATAGGATTGTAAGATCATTCTATGAGTTGTGGATGATAATACAATTTCCTTCCTGGGTATTAAGATTCACGTGCTCTCATCAGACTTGGGAAGAGACTAAACACATGCCACCTTAAAAACAAAACAAACAGGCAAAAAGAGCCCTTTAATATCTGAACAGGAGAAAGGTATTAAGAAAGCAGCTAGTTCTCTTTTCCAAGTTGTGCCATGTAAAATTGGAGACATTTGTAAGTGCCTGTGCTTTCATTACCATACAGTGCTTGGGATATGTTGCTCTTTTATTACCCAATGTGGAATCAGTCTGCTGCACAGATGTCAGCAAAAAGGAGGGTGTAATTGGTGGAAGGACATGCACCACAATGCCGGATGATTCTGAAAACAGGTTTGTACTTTTACATAAAACACATAAATGGGTTGTATAACATTCAAAACGATCTCAAAACTAATCTATTTTTTTATTCCAGTGGCAGTTCAGAGACATTAACGATCAAGATATGCACAGAAATGAAGGAGCAAAAATTGCCATTCACATTTTGCAAGGGGAGCAAATGAGGCCCAGAACACTTTTTCCTTTCCTGAATTTAAATTTGCCTAAGAGCATCACAAACTCAGAAGGTTGCAAATACACTTCCAGTTGGAAAAGTGAAGACATTCACATAGTGATGATAACTAAATCAAGGAACTTCCCCATCCGGAGCTTATGGAATTGTATGGGAAGTCAGTGGGGTTGAGTTCTCAGTGTACAATCTAAAGAGGGGAAAAAGAGAATTGCTTTTATTCACTGTGTGTTCGTTCATGTTTTATTGATGTACGAATTTATTTTCAATTAGAGTAGTAGGATGAGAGTGCCTGAGGCCTTTCATATGGCTTTGCCAAGCCCTGGGATTTAACTTGGTTAACAAGGTTCAGCAGACATCTTAGGGTTATACGTTTGCAGATGGAATTTGAGCTTAAGGAGATAAAGTGCTGTAATAAATAATGAACATCCAAAGTCACAATTTTCAAGATTAATAATCTGGTGATTTGAGATTAAGTGGCGGGGCAGGGTTTTTTTTGTTTGTTTGTTTTTTATGACTTAGAGCTATACATTTACAGCTGAGATTTGAAAAACAAATGGATAAGGATATAGAAGGACTTTTTAGACAGTTTAGGGCTATACCCTGATCTTGATAGAATAAACTACCACCCCCAATCCCAGATGTAGTTTATCCAGGTGGCCCCCTACTGTTTTTTAGCCAATCAGTAACTCTGGAAGTGAACTGTCATCTGATTTTAAGTATAATCTTCAGCATGGAAATTCTAGATCCATTCTGACTTAAACAATGAACACATGTAAAGCCTTCATTACATACTAGGTATAGAAAATACCACACATAGAAAGGGAAAAAAAAAAACATATACACCTTAGTCTTATCATGCCAAGTAGATGCTAAACTCCTCAAGAATTGGTTCAATAAAAAAATAGATAACACAAGAAAGCCTACAATTAAATTTTAAATTGCTTTATCAATCAGTAAACACTTAATAAGTGTCTATTATGTTCCAGGCACTGCATTAAGCTTGGGGATAGAAAAAAGAGTTAAAAGATAGTCTCTGCTCCTAAGAAGTTTACAATCTAATGGGGGAGCCAACGTATTAACAAATAATAATGAAACAAGCTATATACAGGACAAATGGGAAGTGATTAAGAGAGAAAGGCACTAAAATTAAGAGGAAGTAAAAAAAAAAGTTTGTAGCAAAAGGTGGGATTTTAGTTGGGATTTAAGGGAAGCCAAGAAAGTCAGTAGGTACAGCTGAAGATAGAGAACATTCTAAACATGGGGTACAGTCAAAGAAAATGTCCAGAGTTGAGAGATGAAGAATCTTGTTCCAGTACTTTTAAATGATTAGTGTGAGTTCAGAAGAAGGGATTCAAGGAGAACTAGTATTGTTAGAGAAGACATTATGAACATGGCGACAGTTGAGCTAGGCCTTCAAGGGTAAGAAGGATTTATATAGATAGAGGGCAGAGGAAAGGGCATTGCAATAAAGGGGAATAACTCAACAAAGACACAGAGGTAGAAACAAACATCATGTATTTTTGTTTATTGGTTTTGTGTTGTTGGTTTTGAAATTTTATCAATATGCTGAATTCCCAGTACAGAAATTCCTTTGATAAATGTGGATGAACAGCTCTTCTACAGCTAATAGTTTTATAAAGCTGTATGAGGCCCAGATAGCGGAATCATTTTCCCCATGACCACATAGTTAGCTTCACTTCAAGTCTTCTTGATTCCAAAGCTACTTCTCAATCCAATATGACAATCTGTCAGCTTACCATCGATTAAATATAATAGAAAACCTTTGGCATTGCAGCTGCTAAGCTTGTAGATGGTCCAAAGAATGCAAGAACTGATCATTACTTCCTTGTACAATATTTTAGTAGATATGACACTCTCCTGATGGGTAGAAATCTCTTCCCGAGACTGACTTGCTCCTGTGGTTGAATGTTTGAAAAGACAATTATTGACAATCAGAGATTAACGCAACAGATGAACAGATTTGAGAAGATCAGATTCAGAAAGCTATATTGTTGAGAATGTTTGTTTTATGGCATAAATTGAAAATAAATTTAATAATAAAAAATTTTTTAATAAATTTAAAAATAAATTTAATAAATTTTAAAAAGAAAGAAGACTTGAGTAACTATACTTTAATACACTTATACACATGCACACACACATACATATACAGTATACATATTATATGTATATATATATTTATATAGATGTATATATAAATAGATATTGTATGCATATGTATGCATGTATGTATATATGTATATATATATTCACACACACATGCTTCTAAGATAGAGTGCTATTTTTGGAGGAAGAAGGATCTGAGTTCAAATCTCACCTCAGATAATTAGATATGTAACACTGATAGGTCAACTAACCTTTCAGGTTCAATTTCAACTTTAAATAGGGATAATTATAGGACCTATGTCCAGAATATTTGTAAGGGTCAAATACAATAATATTTGTAAAGTGCTTTGAAAATACTATATAGGGGGCAGCTAGGTGGTGCAGTGAATAGAGCACCGGCCCTGGAATCAGGAGGACCTGAGTTCAAATCCAGCCTCAGACACTCAACACTTATTAGCCATGTGACCTTGGGCAAGTTACTTAACCCCAATTGCCCTGCCTTCCCCTCTCCACAAAGCAAAAAAAAAAACATATACTATATAAATGTTATTACCTACTAGCCTATCTATGTATCTATCACTTTAAATGTGATTATCAAATGGCAAGCAGAAGATGACTCACTATTCAGAATTAAACTTTAAATAAATCACTAGGGGGTGGCTAGGTAATATAGTGATATATCTACTTGGGCAAGTCACTTAATCCCAATTGCCCTGCCTTCCCCCTTCTAAAAAGCAAAAAGAAAGAAAGAAAGAAAGATCACTTAATTTTTCAGTGACTCAGTTTTTTTCCTCTGTAAAATATGATTGTAATGCCTTTACCTCTATTGAGGGGTCAAAATGAAATAACTTTTGTGAATCCTTTCGTAAATTTAAAGTGCTATTACAAGTGTAAAATTCAGAGAATGCCTCTCTAGCCCTGAGTTTCTTCAATCCATGGAGGAGAGGTAGAAAACAAACACATAGAGATCAGTCAAAGTAATTGCCTTTCCTGGAGAAAAGACTAAAAGAAGGGTTAAACATGTTTAGCTGTCTTTAAACTGGAAGAAAGAAGGTCAAAAGAATCCATGTACAATGGATTGTATGTTCAAATATTATAATAAGGTTTTGCATGAAAGCTGGTTGTGTAACTGTTCTCTATTTCTAAGGATTGGGCAAGCAGGAAAGGATTTAAGCTATAGGAGAAGACATTTAAAATACATTTGAGGAACAAAAAAAATCCTTTCTATAAGGGATTTAAAATATTGGGGAACATAATGAAAGGTAGATATGTATTCTCTTTTGTGAATTTTTTTAGGAAAAAGTATTCTACTCTCTTTCTTGAACTCAATGCTCAATTCTGCCTAGAAGTGAAAGAACTGTCCATACGTTGTTGGTTTGTTGGTTTTTTTTAAAGGTTTCTTCTATGTGAAATTATCAAAACACAAAGGAATGCCTAAAGAACGTGAACACATTTCCCTTGTTTGTCAATATAATGGATGCTTTGTAAATATTAAATATAGCAGCCCCACTATATAGTGCAGGAGAGGACAGTACCATTGAATTGAAACAAGCTCCATCCAGAGTAGCAGGATTAACAGTCCAATTCATGCAAGTATTAAGGAAGATAGGAGGAGAGAAAGGCACAAGGGAAGAGAGGCTCCTAAATCACCCAGTTTATCATTTCACAGCTTGAGCTGTCAGAAACTGGGCAGGCACAATCTTACTTTACTTGTTGCTAAACTAAAATTAAGAAGACTGTGGGGGAAAACAGTTCCTCCCGTGGTTGAATATTTAAAAGGCTATTATTGACAATGAGAGCTTAGTGTGAAAGATGAACAGATTTGAAAAGAGAAGAAACAGAGAGCTGTATTGATGAGAACATTCTTTGGTTTTGTTTGTTTTTCTTTGTAATTTAGTGTTTTTATAAAGCTGAAATGTTCTTGCATCTCATAGTGACAAAAGTTTGGTAGCATCAGTCACCCTGACAATGATTAGTTTGTTTCCAATTATCATCTTTTGTTTAGTGTCATTATCGCTCATCAGCTACTGCTCACATAATGCATTGTCCATCTTTCTGGGAGAGTAGTGTAATTAACCACTAACCACACAGTATTGATTGGAGGGCCCTGTGTCCTGGCTGGCAATCCAAATTGCTCAAAACTTAAAACTTCAGCAGACAGAGTTTTTACTAATGCACTTCCAAATAAATGCCTCACAAAGGAAATCTGAAGTTTCTTCTTTAGCTTTGCCAAAGAGAAACTCCAGAGTTCACACAACTTTGTTCTTTAAGCACATCTGAACCTACATATCGGCTGTCAGCCTAAAGCTTTCTAAAGCTTTGCCAGAAACCTACAGAGCTCAGTGGGACCCAAGTCCTATCTGAAGTTCCCAAAGTCCTTTTAATAATGTAGCTGTAGTTTACTACCAGGATACCATATTGCAAAATATCAAAACCCATCACAAGCAAAGAATCATGCAGCACTGGATAGTACCTTGGCAATCCTCTCATCTACTCATTGACAAACCTTTCATCTTGTGCTTCAGTCTCACTGAATCATCTCTCCTCAAAGCTATTTTCACTGACAGTACTGAAGGCTAAAAACCAAAAAAAAAAAAAAAATGTGGGGTAGGGTAAGGACACTCAATTATGGGCACAGTGATGACAGGTTGGATTTGCTATTAGCTTCCCAAATCTGGCAACTACATCCATCTTCTTTTTTATTTATTTTCATATCACCATCTCAGAAGTCAATGGACACTTCCCCAAAACATATTCATATTCCCAGCCATGATTTATTTTAATTGAATTTGAAGCTAGCTAACTTTTTTGGCCCTTGTGTGTTTTCCCTCACCCCACCCCCTCCCTGTTAGCACAAGTCAACAATGATCCTGAAAGATAGATATATTCACCATTGGAAGTCAAAGTCTGAACTTTCATTCAAGTCTTCTGCTTTCAATTACAATTTTCTTTTCTCTCTTTTTATCCCTCTACCTATCACCATCAAAGAAAAAATAAAACGTAAAATTGTCATCAAAATCTCCTCAAGAGTTTTCTCAATTCCTATTGGCATTTCCCTTCTGGGTTTTTATAAGCATTTGAATTCAGAAGTTCTCTATAAGTAAAGCCCAAATTCTATCAGTAGCATTTGTTGCCCTTTCCCTCTAGCCCAGCCTTGGTGGAAACGGAGGACAACTGTTTGCCACAAACTCACAGAATAATCCTTTAAATATCTCAAGCCTATTATTAAAATCCTACTAAATTCTCTTCTAGGTGAAGAAATTGCAAAAATTTGCAGCAGAAGTCTAGACCTGCAAGACTTTCATCTTCTACTATACCTGTCCTTTGTCATTTACAACATATCCCTGATGCCTGTATTCTTTTTTTTTCAAATTTTGTTTCCCTCTGAATGGGCTATTGAACTAATGGCTTTTGGCAGCTGCAGAGTGTTAAACCCTGCATATAAAATCAATCTGTGGGACCAGAGTCACATAACAGGACCCACTAGAAAAGATTTTTTTTTTGCAACTTCCCAGTCATTATTGTATTAGAGTTTTAGTGCAATGGACAAGGACAATAATTCATTTTATTGTATGAAAAACCTCTTTCCCTTCAACAGTCACTGGTGGGTGAGTTCTAACCACAGGTCAGTTTCATTTTATATTCTCTCTTGGGTTGGATACAGCTGGTCCTAGGAATTAGCTGACCTGTCTCAGTTCAAATATGGGAAGGAATAAAAGCAAAGGAAAAGACACCCCATTTTTTTTCTTTCAGTGAAGTATTGAAAGGCCATCACATAAGGCAATTCCTGTGAGTAAACACCTTTTGAAAAAAATGAATCAATGAATGAATGAATGAAAAAATGAAGCCTTCGTGAACCATACTAATCCACAAGATATTTTTCTCTTCAGAAGGCCTGTAGAACTCAAGTCATGCACTTTTCATTTGCTATTTGTCATAGCAGTAGCAAGTAGTAGATTGCATAGAGTAAAAACACATTTTGAATGGGGAACTGGGTCACTAGGCCATAAACTGCTAGACACTCAGTAGACCCCTATAAGGGTGGGAGGAGTCCAGAGCTGTGATTTTAATCAGTGTGGGGAACTGTCAAGGAATTTTACACGAACACAAAACAGTCTGTCAGAGAGAGGATTTCAACAGTCTTCCTGACTTTAGTACTAATGATATAGCCCAGGGGTTTTGAAACATTTGTTTTGTTGTGAACCTCTTTAGAAAACTTTTTAAACCTATGGGCCCTTTCACATAATATTTTAAATGAATAAAATAAAATATATATTATTAAAAAGGAAACCAATTGTATTGAAATATAGCTATCTAAATATCTACCTCTAGCTATCTCTGTCTCTAAATGTGTGTGTGTGTATATGTGTGTATTGTTCATAGATCCCAAGTTACAATTTACTACTGAGAATCTTTTGATTGAAGATATATACAGAGAGTTAAGAGATGATGAAAAATCCATTGGTTTTTCTGTTGTTGTTCAGTCATTTCTGATTCTTTGTGAGCCTATATTGGATTTTCTTGGCAAAGATACTGGTGTCCTTTGCCATTTCTTTCTCCAGTTCATTTTACAGATGATGAAACTGAGGCAAACAGAATTAAGTGACTGACCCACGGTTATACAGATAGTGTCTCAGGTCAGATTTGAGCTCCACAAGATGAGTTTTCCTGACACCAGGCTCTATCTACTACTCTGTGGAGACAAATAAGAAAAAAAGAATCAGTCTCTGCCTGCCTTCAGGGAATTTAGAATCTAATGGGGAAAATGAAACATAGGAAGAAGCTGAAAGTGTATGTGGGGGTATGGGGTGTGGTGAAAGTCCATGGGGGAAATGAGGAGAGAGGCAACTACAGGTAAATTGAGAAAGTATAATCAAAACCTAATTTTATAGAACTTCATGGAACAAGTAGATATTAATTTGCATTCAGTGTGTGGACATTCTAGGTGAATTAGTTTATGTTCCTTTTATGCTAAGTAACAGAAGTATAAGAGTGAGCCTTTTAAAATATTTTTCATTCCTAACATGTGCATAATCACAATCTAAGCTTAATCTCAGACCATATTACTTTTTGGAGCTCTCAGAGTCTAAAGTTGCTTCCTAAGGGTCAGATTACATTTTTAAAAATATGTTGTACAAGATATAATGCTTTTCCGCCAGGAAACCTTCCTCAATTAACTTTATCCTCACTCTGATCACTCCTTAATTCACTCCTCCACTCATTCCTTCTATACTCAGAATGTCCTGTTTTATTAGTATTGGTCACTCTGTTGCTCGTCACATGTTCTCTAGTACCATCATAAATGCCCTACCTCCCCAACTCTACTATACCAACACATAGACAGTAAGGGATGTTTCATTGCTAAGTTTCTTCTATGGACAGGATGCCATTCTAGCTCTGAAATCAGGAAGACAGGGGATCAAGATTGATGATGAGACTATGCATTCATCCAGTATTTTATAGTAGAAAGGTGGGATTTACTCAAAACATACTATCTAGAACACAGTAGCATCATCTCTTTCTTTTGTATTCATCAAAATAATTAGCTTCTATGCAGTAGGCACGTAATAGAAAAGTGTCTGCCAATTTATTCAAGGGGCATGCAGCATGATTATATTTTTACACAACTGTGCCAATACATTGGCTACACCGCAACGAAACTTTACAGACAAATACAAGTGAGTCCCACAATACCAAGGCTTATGGGACAAATAAACGGCCTTAAAGGTAGAGACAATAAGCCTGTGCTTCATGCAAAATTGCAATAGTTGCTAGTTTATGAATAACTGAAAGTACTGAAAAGATTTTGGAATTGGGGAATTCCTCTTAACATCAATTTCCTTGTTCCCTTTTCCAGTCCCTTATGGACTACAGTTCACCAGTCATCATGCAGACATTAAAATTCAAATTCAACAATACTAAGCAGTAAGCCCCTTACATGGAGAAGAACACTTGGATAGGTAGTAGAAATACAAACATGAACAATGAAATGATATTTTGCACAAAAAGAATTTGAAATAATAAGATCTCAGAAACTTAGAGATACAACTTGGAAGGGACCACAGCAAGGCATGTCATTCCACATATAATTGAACAAGAGTCTTCTTGATAAAATACCTCACATATAGTTATTGAGGCTTTGCTTCAAAATCTCCAGTGAGAGTGAATCCTCTCCTTCCTAAAGCATCTCCTTCCACTTTAGTATAACTAGTTGCTAATAAGTTTCCATTGACATGAAGCCTCAGTTTACCTCTTCAAAATGTGTTTCTATTTCTTCCTTGTGGGACCAAAACAGAGAATTTCTAATTTTCTTCCAGGACAGCTACCATACCCCTGCCCCTTCTCCTCAAGTCTTCTATTCTCTAAACTGAACATCACTAGTTCCTTCAACCAATGCTCAAATGTGACAACATGAAGGCCCTTCTTTATTTGGATCACCCTAATCTGGACAGCTACACCTTTTTGTTTCATATCGTTTTCATTTATGATTTCTTGAAAAATAGGTCTGAAAAAAAGAGGCTTTGATAAAGCCCATTGGAATTCAAGTGTATCTACTTGACTATGCCTGTAAACCCAAATCACTTTGGCTTTCACTAATTGGCCAGTAATAAGTCCCAGCCTAAGCCTCATTTGCTCAT
Organism: Pseudochirops cupreus; assembly: GCA_028627135.1. Taxonomy (NCBI): domain Eukaryota; kingdom Metazoa; phylum Chordata; class Mammalia; order Diprotodontia; family Pseudocheiridae; genus Pseudochirops; species Pseudochirops cupreus. The sequence goes on from CM053582.1 coordinate 415,067,970, forward strand.
TGTTTGGATTTTGATGGCATAGAGTGAGTGCACCTAGCAATTGTTTCTATTTTGACCAAAAGCTCTGAGGGTCTCCCCGTCCCAGACTGATTCTTTGTGAAGGCAAATTAGACCATCTTTTGCCCCAGTTCTTACCTATCCTTTAATCACTGAATGGGTATTGCCTCAGACAAACTGAGGCCTGGAAAAGACATTTGCTTAAAAAGGCCAAGGTCTCCCACTGTATTTGGGTCATCCTCACTCATCCTGACCTATGTCTTGCCAATGGACTCTGATAACTCTGGAGTATAGAGTGAGGCTGATGACTTTGCATAGCTCTATCTCACTTAAATCCAATTCACTTGCACCTGATGTCATTGATCTTCTTTGGGAATGAATTTAATTTAAATTCAAACTTTGTAATCCCTCACTTATTATCCTTCTCACACTCTCTATAATATGATACTGATGTCCATACTTCTTTTCTGTATACTATATTCCTCTGGGCTTTTACAATACTGCTCTCTCCTTCTTTCCTCCATGTTGAACTTGTCCTTCCTCTCCAGATGATCATCCTGTCCTCCTCAATAACTATGTGTGTACCCTTAAGATTGTATCCTTTGCTATCTTTTTTCTCTCTATTCTCACACTTAGTAAGGTCCTTAGATTCCATGGGTCTATTACCATAACTATGGAGATGACTCCTGGATCTTTAAAAATTTTATTAAGCTTTTTGGGAAATTCTGTACACCCAGTCATTGACTCTTTCCAAAGTTCCCGTCTGGCATAACCAAATGCTAAAGGACATTTGGAGCTAGATACTTCAGAGTCATCTCAAACTCAGCATTGTCAAAGCAGAACACAGCTTCCATCACCTAGCCCAGTCCTCTTCTGAGCTTTCCTCTTACTGTCAAGGGCACCACTATCTTTCTAGTCACATAAGTTCACAATTTCCTTATCATCCCTGACTCCTCATTCTCCTTTGCCGCACATAGGTAAACTGCTGCCAAATTTTATCAATTTGATTTCAGCAGCCCTTCTCCCATATGTCTCCTCTCTACTTATACAATCATCACTATATTTCATGCACTTAGCTGGACTATTATAAAAGCTTTCAGTTTTGTCCCCTACTTCGAATTTCTTTCAACTCCAATACTTCCTCCTCATAGAAGGTAAAATAATTTTCTTAAAACACTAGTCTGACTATACCATTTCCCTAATTAATAAACTCTAATTATTCCTTATCATCACTAGAATCAAATAGAAACTCCTATACTTACCTTTCCAGTCTTCTTATACATTGCTCCCCTATATACACTCCATAGTCCATCTATTCTGGGCTACTTGCCATTCCTCACATACATTGTTTCCTTTCCTATCTCCATGCCTTTTTCCTGCTGGCTTCCATTCCTGAAATGTACTCTATTTTGCACTCTGCTTTTTGGAACCCCCTAGCTCAGAGATGGATAACCTGCAGCTTCATGGCCAAATGTAGTCCTCTGGGTCCTCAAGTATGGCATTTTGATTGAGTCCAAACTTCACAGAACAAATCTCCTTAAAAAAAGGATTTTTTCTGTAAAACTTGGACTCAGTCAAAAGGTTGCACCCGAAGACCTAGAAGTCTACATGTGGCTTCAAGGCTACAGCTTCCCCACACCTGATGTAGCTCCATTACTAACTTCTACATAAAACCTTTCCTGATCCCTTTCCCCTCCAATTGCTAATATACTATCTCCCCCAAAAGTACCGTGCATTTATTTCATCTGTGTGTGTATGTAAATAGTAAACTTATGTGTCTCCTCTAATTAGAATGCAAGCTCCTTGAGGGCATACATTATTTGACTTATTATTTGTCTTTGCATCCCCAGCACTTAACACACAGTATTTGACCTTATTTATTAAGTAGGTATTAAATAGATACTTCTTAATTGAAAGTTTAGATATCAATTCCCTAATAATGATAATTTGTTTTTTTAAAATTCTGTCGCATCCATTCTTAAGATTGTTCTTTCTGGTAGGAAAAAAAAAAAGAAGTAAAATAATAGTTGACTGTCACCACACTTTTATCATCATCTGTTTTCATTGTCAAATCCATCTCCATTACTGGTCTTTTTCCTTTTTTGATCCTTTTCTTTTCCTGTTCTGCCATGCCATGCTTCCTTTCAACTATTAAGCTATAAATATGTATATACATATGTATACGTGTGTGTACATATATGTGTAATGTTGATGATATATGTAACATATGTCTTCTCATCTACAGGTTAAACATTCTAAATTCCTCCTTTAATCAACGGAATCTAATACTATTATCATGACTAAGTCTGGCTTGAGGCCTTCACCATTCTTATCTAACCTCTACTGGACATTACCCAACTTATCAAAGATACTTCCTAAAATGTAGTGCACAGAAATGATTATAATACTTCAGATGTGATCTAAACAAGGTAATAACTTAAGCACCTCCTGTGGTGCTTTTGGATTATTTTGATGCAACCCAGCATTGCATGAGTTTATTTTTTTGTTTTGTTTTATTTTAGCAGCTATGCTGCACTGTTCATTTTGTTGAGCTTGTAATCTAGCAAAATTACCAGATCTTTTTTAAAGCTGAATGAGCTGAATTGCTTCCCAGGTACACCTCTCCTATCTATCATGTAAGTTCTTTTTTTTTTTTTGGACCCGAGAGTAGGTCTATATATTTATTTCTGCCCAATTTCATTTTTCATTTTGACACATCATTCTCACAACCTGTTTAGAGTTTGATGCATACTGATCGTATTGTCCAAAGTACCAGCTATTCTTTCTGACATGAGAGTTACCTAAAAATTTACCAATTATTCCATATATCTCTTCACTCAATTCATTGAAAAAAACGCTTCATAGCACAGGGTCAAAAAGAGATCACAGGTAGCAAGCATCAGAGGTAGCATTTGAACACTTCTTGTGACTCAAGAGCCAATGGTAGTTCCACTCCAATGATACTTCCACTGTGCTCTTCTACCTCCCTAACTAGTCACTAGGCAAGTCACTTAACTTATCTGAAACTCATTTTCTTCATCTTTACAATGAAAATAAGCATAGTACTATCTAGAAATAGTGTGAAGTTCAAATGACAATGAATGCAAAATGTTTACAAACTATATAAATTAACTAATATTGCTAAATTTAATAGAAGACGTTATATAAGGTTACTAGTAGTTGCAAGTGATTACCAGTCTGGAGTCAATAAAATAACAGGGCAGAATCTAGGAGAGAATAAAGTTCCAATCCGTTTTCTTTGTTCAGGGGACTTTTTTCCCCCTTTGTCTTGTCGGTATCTTAAATTTCAAGGTCCTGAGCCAAACCCAAACAGATGGTGTTTGGGAAAAAAAAAAGTTAATTCAATAAAACCAAATTCATGTAGTTTATAACCCACTTCAAAAGCATGAAGCATAAACCATTTTATTTTTACTCAGTGGCATCCGATCACTGTTCTGCCATAAAGGTCAGTCCAGAAGGTCAACTAACTGCACAGCCTCTTTACAAAATGACTTTGCCTTGAGTCAATACCTTTCATTTAGTCGGTAAAAAAGTGAGTACAAAAATAAAGAGTCTTGAATTATCATTCTGATGCTTAAAGCCAAATGGTCCAAAGTGACTCTAAGGATTAAAAATGCTTGAAAAAGAAGAACTAAGAGCATTTAAGGGATGCAGAGGTGAGCAGACTTCCCACAATTTAGAGTTATTTTTACCTTGTCCTCTGTTTCTTCCCATTCTTTGCCCCAACAATGATTCTTTTCTCATTTCTCTTTCACTCCATTCAATTTCTGTCAATTAAGGACCCAGAGCATTGCTTGGGTTGGATAGTTGTGGTCTTCAATCAGCAAGTGCATTGACTTTCAGTGCATTCCCCTGCTCCTTCAGGAAATATGGACTCCCCAGGTGCTAGCAGGTGGTGTTGTATCCTGTAATGGCAATGAAGAGCAGGATGGATGGTCGGATAGGGAGCAAGACAGTGCAGCTAAATGACTTTGGAGGAGGTAAACAGTTGCAGTAACCAAAAGTTTGATTTTATCTTTTTAAAGAATAAAGAAAAAACAAAAATAATAGAATGTCCTTGAAAACTCAAATCCTGATTGACAAAAAACCAAGGACTGCAGTTTTGTTTTTCTTTTAGTGCTTTTAACAAAGTGGCTATTTCTTCTTCAACTTTTGTTGAGGTGGGTACATTTTAGAATGCAAGGTGTTCTAATTGACCTCAACACATGGGAATTTGAATGGTTACATTTTCTATGACCCTTTTTCTGAGAAGAAACAATGATAACTGATACATTTTTTAAAATTTTCTCAAGTTATCCCAGAGACATTTGATTTATTTCAGACATGAAATGAGGCTCTTAAATTTTGATCTCTCTGTTTTTTTCTTCTTTTCTCATTCCAAAATTCTCAGAGACTAGGTTCTATTCACTATTTGGGGTCTCTAACTATCACTGTTCGATGAAGGAATGGAATAAATCATAACTGAGAGATACTGATGAATGGAGATAGATTTATATAAGAAAGGGGAAAGAAATCACAAAGTTCATACTTTCACTGACAATATTTCAAAGTCCCATTTTGCATTTTGTTATTTATTATTTATATACTGATGTCAGTTGATCTTTAAAATGGAAAACTCAATCAAACCTTTTGTCGTTAAGGGTTAGTAATAGCAATGTGAACATGAGTTGAGGTTGGGGGTGGGTGGAAGGAAACATTACTAACATATGCGGTTCCACCAGCACATCAGGTCAGGCTATTTTTGAAGCTAATAGTCTCTCCTATGTTCCTCTTTCAGATGAGAACAAATCAGAGCCAACGCAATGGTTTTTCACAGGGGAAACCATAATTTTATTGATGTGCTTCAAGGTGGCTTTTGTTTTCAATTCTGCAAGAGCAGATCAATAGACCTAATGCCAGTTATCTCATAAGATTTTTCTTTCCATGTTCATAGTTAGAAGACTTGATACCAATTTAACTGATTCAGTGCTGTGTGAACACAGTTGATGGAGGTTCTGTATTCCCTATAGGAGAGGGAGGAATGCAGAACCAGGACTGAGGAGAGAATCAAAAGAAATGTCATAATGCTTCTCTGTTGTTGCTATGAGATTTTAACCTGATATGGTAAAAAAAAAAAAAAAAGGAAACCAGAATCAAAGGGAAAAAAAAGAAATGAGGGAGACAGTAAGAAGAATAAGAGAAAGGATGGTCAGTGATTTGAAAATCAATCATTCCATTTCTGTATTTATATGGGAAAGTGATGGAATCCTGAGAAGAAAGAATAGGCTTTTGTTAAAAAGTGGAGGAAGAATGTTGTGTGCTGTAATTACTTCTAGGCTTCTGGAAATGTCTATCTCTGTTCCTGGGGGCCATAGGGAATGAGAGAGAGAGATAGAGAGAGAGACAGAGAGAGACAGAGAGAGAGACAGAGAGAGACAGAGAAAGAGAGAGGGACAGAGAGAGAGAGAAAGAGAGAGAGAGAGAGAGAGTGAGAGAGACAGAGACAGAGACAGAGATAGAGTGTTTAAAGAAATGCAGAGAAAAGATAGCAAACAACTCAGGATAGATAAGTCTACAAAATTAAAGCAAGGATGATTAATATTTTCTGCTCTGTGCTTTTTAAAGTATTTATCACGCTCACTTAAAGAAAATTCTAGTGTCATACCACAGAAAAGGAACCAAATTTGGAATCCTGAACTTGGCATCACTAGACCTAAGTTTAACTTGTGTTTCTACTACTTGGTACCTATGTGAAATTGACTGAATCACTTGATTTCTCTGGTCCAGCAGTTCTCAACCTGTGGGTTATGTTCAATTTGTACCAATGAAAATACATCCTGCATATCAGATAGATTCATAACAGTAGCAAAATTACAGTTATGAAGTAGCAACAAAAATCATTTTATGGTTGGGGGTCACCACAACATGAGGAACTATATTAAAGGGTTGCGGCATTAGGAAGGTTGAGAACCACTGCTCTGGTCTCAATTTCCTCATCTATAAAATAAGAGAATTACAGCATGAAGAACTTGATGAAACCCTAGACCTAGATAGAGTTGGAGCCAAGAAGATGTAGATTCAACTTTTGATTTGGATATTTACTCTCAATGTGACCTCTAGTAAATCAATTTACATCTCATTGAATAAACAAAAGGGAATTAGTCTCAGCGACCTCCAGCAGCCCATTCAGGTTTATAATCTATGACACTATGATTAGATTCTATATCTATCTTCCTTGTTATTCTCCCACTCTTCTCTAACATGACTTTTCTGACATCACCAAACCAATCTCCTCAACCACATGTATCATGTTCATTTTTGGCTTAGCTCACACAGTTTCCTGAACACAAGTCCTACTTACCCTTATTCTTCATGTCTTCTCTCCCCAGCTCTATCTCAATTCAATTATAAAGCAGGTTTTGGCTAATTCTCATTTCTGACTGGGCTAGACTACTTTAGGAATTCCTTGATACCATACCCTAGCAAGCTCATTATGGGGAAATAAAATGAACAAAACAAATAACTAAAATCAGCATACAGCAATATCTCATCAGCTTTGGTACTTCATCTCATTACTACCCTCTTACCCCTTGGTTGGAGGGTGGGGCCATGAATGTCAAGCCTCCATTTAAGAAGGGAGTTTACTCTAGATATCTCCTCATTTCTTACCTGCCTCCACTATTTAGAACTTGAATGATTTCTCCACCATAACCCACAGCTTTTCATCTTTTGATTTGAGTGTTGGTATCCGGAATTAGATTGTAAGCTCCTTGAAGGAAGGATTGACTTTCTTTTTGTATTTTTATCTCCAACACATGTCTGTGCCTGGTCAAATTAAGTGCCCAATAAATGTTTCTTGACTATTGACTTTTAACTAACCCCAAACAGAAAATTATTTTTCACTTTGTGTTTACCATAATATCAAGTTCTGAAATAATTCTTAAAGACTCTCTCTTTCTCTTTCTCCCCCTCCACATACAATATATTATATATTAATAATAGATAATAGCAATTAATATAATTATATAATAATTAATAATATATTATATATGTAATATAGATACAATATATATATATATATATACACACACAATATATGTATACTTGTATGTAGGTAGGTATTTAAACTATCCCTTTTTCCCAGAATGAATATATAATAATTTACATTAATAAAGCACTTTGAAGTTTTCTAAAGCAGAATCTCCACAATTCCCTGAGAAATTATTATAACTTGCATTTTACAAATGAGGAAACTGACCCTGAGAACAGTTAAGTACAATGGCCACTGCCAAGCAGTCAGTATCAGAGCCAAAGATCAAACTCAAGTTTATTGATATTAATGCTAATTCTTTTTATTGTACCATAATGTTTCTTCATAAAATATTCCCCTTTCCACCAGTCACTGTCATCCTCATAACTGAGTGAAGTTACTATGTTTCAAGAGCCCTCTCATCTTGTCTTAATTTTCCATAGTGGCATATTCAAGTTTGCTATTGGGGATATTTTATAGGAAAATAAGTTCTGACACTTTTTAATTAAAATTTATTGGTGAGGAGGGTATTTGATTTGAAGACACATGAGCTCCAAAAGAAGATTATCAGTAATACTGATTATTTGTGAAAATCGTTTTCATCAAGATGATAATATTTATCACAAATAGACATAATGATAATGCACACTTATAGTTAATTTAATTTGATAAACACATTAACCAGTTATTATTTTCAAGGCACTCTGCTAGGCAATAAGAATTCAAAGAGAGAAAATAACACAGTCCCTAATTTCAATGAGTTTACACTCCATTGGTGGGTGTACATGTATAGGGTAGGAGAAGAATGAAAATCATGTATATAGATAAGTATAATAGAAAGTTGTCAAGATTGAGGCAAAGGAAAGATCCAGACCAAGTCCTTTGGAGAAAAAAGAAGAGAGAGAGAAAGATTTTAGTGGAGAAAAGATCAAGAAAGGATTCACAGAGAAGGTTAAACATTATCTTTTAAGGAAGAGAAAGACTCTAAATGGTGAAGAGGAAATAGTTCATTCCAATTATGTGTGACAGTTTGTGTTTACTATTACTAGTAGGGTATAAGTAGTTCAAAGCAGAAACATGTAATTAAATGGCATAACTATAAAACTAACCAAAGAATAGTCCTACATATTCATAAACATGGAACTTACTACCTCATAAATACTCATGCCTAAAATGGGAAGAATGGGAATTGATAGAGATTGCTTGTAAAGTATGAACACATACATGTGGTCAGGGCATGTACTATGTTAGAATGGAGGTGGGGGGAGGTGGATGTGTTAGTCGGTAATCCTTTTTCTTAGAGGACAATAGTTGTTATTCAGTTGTTTAGTCATGTCCAACACTTCATTACACCATGGGCCATACCATCTATGGGGTTTTCATTGCAAAGATACTGGAGTGATTTGTCATTGCCTTCTCTGGTGGATTAAGGGAAACATTGGTCATGTAGCAAGTAAGTGTCTGAGGCCATATTTGAATTGATATCTTCCTGACTCCTAGGCCAGGACTTTATCCACTGAGATACCTAGCTGCCTCCTATAGGATTATTGTGCTTTCAAACATTTCTTACAGCCTCTTCCTAGAACCTCAGCTAATGCTCTGTCCACCATTCACTGGAGTGAGGTGGGACTTTTAGGGATGGAGTGCTGTGGTTAGTGAACCTCTTGCCTTCAATGGAGAACCACAGCTCATTGCCAATATCTTTGCACAACTTCCCCTCAAAAATACTGTGTGAGAAGTGTTATGGATGCCCAGGATAAAATGACATATGATCTTAGAATTTTACTTTTCTGCATTATCTCCTCTAATTCCTTCATTTTAACTATCACTTGACTTACATAGTCAAAGCTCCCTTTAATGTCTTAATTCTGAACATACAATAATGACCACATATTCTTACTCAGCAAAACAGCTTATCAAATGGAAAAGGAATTGAGTGAAACTGAGATGAAAAAAATTTATTTTACCACCTCCATCATAATGTTTCCCAATTCTATGCAAACCACATGGGTTGGACTGATCAGTCAAGATTGTAAAGGCTAAGAATCTTCATCACAGACCTGAGAACTAAATTCCATTCTGGTTTCTCAACACAGGAATATTAAAATAGCACAGTCTGACAAAGGTTATATTAAAATATTTATAATTAAGGTAAATATTATCATAAGCCAAGTAATTGAGTTCTAATATTTTAAATATTGTAGAATCATATGAAACAATGGGCCTAGGATTTGATACGATGAAGAGGCATTGAATAGGTGTTTTAGCTTTTCTTTGTTCAAAATTGCCTCCACCTTCTTTAGATATATTCTTTTTTTTTAATTTCATACTTCTTTTCTTCAGCAAGTTTCAATACAACCCATTTCTAAAGAAAAATTTGATCTTGATTTTTACATTTATTCTCATGTCCTGTTTTTTTAATTCACCAAAAAGTAGGTTCTCTAAATTCAAAATAAGAATTTGTGAATTTATGTGAGCAAAGTTTCTTGGATGTAGGTGTGTAATGTCTGAAGCAAAAGGTGAATGCATTTTAAAGCATTATCAGAAGTTCTGAACAACTGTGTCCATTACAACACTAAAGGCACTCAGAATTTTTCATCCGATGTCACAGGTTAGTCACTTATATTTTCTCTATCCATTTTTTCCTTAAGTTGTGTATGTATTTCAGCTTGGAAATTTTCTAGCATGTCATCAATTTCCTTGCTATTTAGTTCTTGATTTGTCCATGAAATAAAGGTCTGCACTCCCCCAAAAACATTTCTCTACTTTCTTGATGTTGCATGTAATGCTTTGATTGTTTCTGAATCCATTCTCTGGGCCTCTGATATGTCTGTGCCACTTCTTGGCAGTCACTTTGAAAGTCTTCTAGTTAAGCTAAATAATTTCAAATATAAATGGGCAGTAAATACGATTTCAGACTGGCCAAGCAATCACTTAGTGGCTCATAGGATCATGGATTTAGAGCAAGAAGGAACCTTAGAGGCCACTGAGTCCAACCCTTTCATCTTATGGAAGGAAACTGAGGCATCAAGAGTAAGCACCTTATCCAGAGTGAAATAGTCAGTGAGTAACTGAGGCAGAATTTCAATCCACATCCTCCTGGCTCCAAATCCATGCCTTATTTATTACGTCATGCTATTTTTCACAGGCCTATCTTTTAATGAATACCTATATGTCTCCTCTCACATTTTACTCATGATTGTCATTATTTTCACAAATAATGGACTAGATAGCTCTTTTAAGGATTTTTTCTCTAAGTTTTATCCTCATCAAGTCTGTTTCTCCAGTGAGAGAAAATATTCATTCAGTCTCCATACCAAAATGTTCATTTTGTATGAGTTGAACATATCAATTTGAATTGCAAGAGGTGAAAAAAACAAACAAACCCAACTCTTCTTAGAGCCCTAGTAATCAACTATTATCACGTTGAAACTTTTTGTTAGCATCGTACATACATTTAACTAAATAGCTTTTTAAAAAATAACTGTGCAGGAATTGTTTTGTCTATTAATATTGAACAACAGCCATATATTCCACACATTTAAATACACAGATTATTTTCTTTTCCACATAGGCAAAAATCTGAAAGCTTCACGCCTCATATTCTCTACTTCTGGACAGACAGGCTGGGTAGATAACTTGAGCTCAGGAGTACTGAGAATGGTACAATGGAAAAAAAAATATTGCAGCCACAAGAGCTGAGTTTGAATTGCTGCTCTGTCACTTAACACCCATGGGAATTTAGGCAAGTCATTTCATTTGGATGAAACTTAATTTCCTCCTTTGAAAAATGACTGTTAAACTAGGTGACTTCTAGTACTATTTCTGGCTCTAATTCTATGGTCTGAGTGGTGTCAGTTTAAATTGAAATTATGATTGCTTTATTAACATCATAAACAAATCTCAACTCTATTTCTTAGACCTAATAAAACACTATTTTCTCCTTCAAATTACTTACTAAGTTCTATCTTATGTAATTATTATTATTAGTAATAGTGTGTGTGTATGTGGTATGTGTGATATTTCTTTGCTTCTTAAGGACCAAATCCAAGACTTACTGATCTTTCTATGATTGTCATGGTCCAACATGGTCCAAACACACAGCTGTGCCAAAGAAACATTTCTTGAGTTTTTAAAATTTATTGAAACAATAATAATGCTTCATGATATATAAATACATATTCACTGAAATTTTAGGAGTGAGTTCTTCTGTTTTTGATGTTTTTTTGTTCGAAAGTCCCAATCCAACTATTACTTAAGTTCCATGATATTCTTAAGTATAAAGTCAGGATTTCTTGAAATAAATACACCTTTTATAAACTACCCAAAATGGTAATTTTCTGCTAGCTCATTTATCTCTAAAAATTGAATCCTTCCTCAGTGGTAACTTTAATTATATGATATTCTTATTCTTCAGATTTTTTTTTAAATTTCTTTATCCTACTGATTTCCAAGCAGATATTTATCAAGAGATTCCTGCTTATTTACACTTCCTTCTAGGTGAACTGATAGGGGGCCCACCTAACTCCAAGATTCTATAATTCATCAACATTTGTTCTTCCTTATTAATATATGATCTAATTTAGGGCAAGGACTGTTTTTGCCTTTCTTTGTATACTCAACATTTACTTAGCACGGTTTTGGGTGTAATTAAGTGCTAAAGAAACACTTGTTGATTTGATTTTTTTATTGCTAGTACAGTTTTGCTTTTGTCCTTAATTGTTATCAAGATAAATTGTTTTTCACATATATACATATTTATTCGCACACACACATATTAAACTCAGTGTCATTTTTACTTGGTAAGTTATCCATAACTTCATTGTTGTTAAATCAGGACAGGGAACTGAAGGGCTAATAGAGTACTTTGGAAGGGAGTAATGTTTGAAAACTACCAAAGAAAGAGACCTGTAAGGTAGAAACCTAACTGAGATACATAGTGATTGATTCTTGGGAGCTCCAATAAATGCCTTTACTGATTTAAAGAAATAGAATATTCCTGGGGAAATCACTAGCAAGGAAGTCAATTATAAAGACTATAAAAGCAGAACTCAAGTTTAGAATCTACTTAGCAACTCATTCATAGGGATCAAGAAGGTCTGACATCTAGGAAAGCAAGTCAGCAAAAATATAAAAGCCTACTATGTGCTAGGCACTGTGCTAAGCAGAGAGACATAAAAAGAGTAACTGGGATACCAATGCTGAGAGACACAAAGAAAAATAAAAAGAAAGCTAAGATCTCATCCTTGGTTATACAGAGTTATGAAGCATGAAGGGGAAAAAGGTAGGAGAGCCAGGTATGAAGGGTTATCTAGAAAGCAAGTGTCTTCAGTGATACAGTTTTGGGTATGGCATGTTTAGTAGGTCTTCTTCTTGGTTCCTTAGTCTCAATCCTACTAAGTAGGATGTAGGATTTTTGAGAACAGGGGCTATATCATCTTTTTTCCCATTATATTGCCATCACTTTAACAATACCTTCTACAGAGCATGTGGTTAATAAATAATTGTTGAATGAGATCAGATGGAGCTTAGCTAGATGTGATTCTCACATTCAAATTCTGAAAATCTAGACTGTGATTTTCTTCAATTCTTTACAGCATGTCTTTCTATGATGATTGTACTATAATTATTATAATGATTTCTTTACTGATTCCTTTTTCCTCCAGCTTTTTAGGGCTAAATCCACATATTTCTCACTTTTAAGAGCATAGTACCATCCCCAACTGGCCTACCAATCTATAAAAAGGAATTGCTATGGTCATAGGCTTGTGCCAAGGATGTGGCAGTCAACTTCTGCAGCTTACTTCCTCTGAAGGGAAAGAGAAAAGAAATATTAATGCATATTGCCAGGATGTAAGCATGGCTAGCAAACCCTTCTCTACATACTTATATACTGCATGGCAGGTCTGACCACTTAGACCAAATCTAGTCTATTGATCATGGTTGGGTGGAAGAGTGCTGGAGTTGGGATCAGATGATCTCAGTTTGTATTCTAGCCATACCATTTGACACCTTGGTCAAGTTATTTTATCCTTCTGGGTTTCAGTTTCCTCATTTGTTCAATGAAGAGGTTGGAGTAGATGCACTATAAGATGCCTTTAGGTTACAAATCTATAAACTTATGATTTTGCTAAAGAAGCCCATTCCTTAGGCTCTTGCATTGGCTCTCTGCCCAGTACCTCAGTTCCTATAGATATAGGATGCTGCTTCATTCTTACCAGTCCTCTTGAGTATTATCTACCAACCGAAGTGCCTGTGATTTGTCCCTGCAACCTAGTGGCAGATTCTTCTGATGCTGCCTATGTAGATTTCTGTCTACTGCCAAAATGGGGCAGACACCCCACCTCTCTATCCAGGCTTATTGTTCTTCCCCATGAATAGGGCCTTCCCATTAAATCCTTGCAGGTCTGTTGACTCTCCAGACTTCTGCACATCACTATCTTGTATTAATTTTCCACCAAAGAAACAGCTCTATAAACATTCCTAATACTGTGGGGAAGGTGCCAGAGAAGCAAACATTGAATTCCCTATGTTTGAGGAGCTTATAATCTATTTTGGAAAATCATATTAAAGATACTCTGAATGCAGCCTACAAATGCATGCAAATTAAAGTTGTGCAAGTATAAAATATAACGTGATGGGAATATTGAGGAAATTGTGAACAAAAGGAAGGCACAAGGAGATCAACCTGCTATGTGGTTGCATACTGCATAAAGCATTGGATTTGGGTCAAGGAAAACCTGGATTTGAAACCTAAATCAGGTACTAACTAGTTGGGTGATCTTAGGATCAGTCATTTGACAGTTTCCTAAGGTACAAAATAAGAATAATAATAGAACCTATGTCACAAATTTGTTATGAAGATTGATGAGGTACAGGCCCTGGGAACCCCCTTGAACTGTCCTTGAATCTTCCCCCATGAGGCATTTGCCTAAGGCCATAAGCCTTTCATTGTGGTTCTGCCCAAATCTTTGTTACTAGCTTAGCCCTCTTTTGTCCAGTAACTTCCCACCCTAGATCCCCCCAATATATCTATACCTAAAACTGTTATACCCTTGAACTGACCTAGCCTACCATTGTCTGTCCTTTCCAGGTAGCCTCCAGCAACTTACCACCCCAAACTTATTACTGGAGTCTGACCTCATCTAACTCCTCCTGAAGACCCTCCCCACACTCTTTCTCTAGACCAACCCTAGATTCCTCCCACAACCTTTCTGTATATCAGACCCCATCTTGCCTCCATGAAAAGAACAAAATCAGAGAATGATCTAGCACAGACTCACTCTGTGTCAGATGACTCTGGCCCACTTGTCCCATGCTAGAGTCAAAGATACCGAGGCTACTTAAGTCTACCCATTATGATGAACTTCTAATAAACTTTGTTTTCTTTGGCTGAGAGAAGACTTGAGTAGAATTCATTCAGCAGGACTCAGCATGTTGGTATTTTGGGTTCTTGAGCACCCCTAACCTACCTCATCAAAGATTTAATGGGATAACCCATTTAAAGTGTTTCACAAAGGTTAAAGCACTTTATCAATACTAGTTATTATTTTGAAGTAACTGGCATGTTCATGCTGAAGAACGTAAGATATAGGGGGATGTGACATTTGTTTTCAGGTATTTAATGGACTGTAGAAAAGACATTATACTTGCCCTGCTTGGTCCCAAAAGGCAGAACTATTAGCAGTTGGTAAAAATTACAAGATGGAAAATTTTGCCTTGACATGAATAAAGAAAAAAAAAGTAATTAGAACTATCAAATGTAGAATAAATGGGGATGCCAAGATATTGAGTCTTTGGATCCAGCATTGGACCTTTCCAAAGGGAAGATAGATGTCCACTTTCTAGAGGTATGGGAAAAATAGAACTGTCCAGAAATGGTTTATCCTAGATGTTCTATGACAATCTTTCCACTTAAGAGATTGTTTGATTCCAGGTAAGTACAGAAGTAACTTAAAGTGAAAAAGGAACCAGAGTTAGGTAGAATTAATCTGTAATTCAATTTAATGAATATATATGAAGCACTTAGTATATGCAAATCCCTTATGCACATTGATATATACAAAGACAAAATTAAAAAACGGCTCAGCCCTCAAATAACTTACAATTTGGTTTTTTTTTTTCTTTCCTTTATGCCTACTTACTCATACTCATACTGCCATCTAGCCTGGAACTCCCAGATGCTCTTTCTCATCCCGACTTTCTAGATGCTACCACATAGTACCTGGCTACCTTCTCTTCCCAAAAGTTTTAGCCTCTCCCTCTTCCCTTCCTCTCTCTTCATGCTTTTATTGCTTTAATCAGTAAAAGATAAAAAAGATAGCCTTTTCACTTACATGGTAAAGTTTGGTTCAGCCTAGATCACTCTACATGTACTACTTCCCTTTCCACTGTCACCTCTTCTAGCTCTTTCACTTTTCTTTGTATAGTCATATAAAGAGCACACAATGTGGTGTCCCTATTTTTATATTGACATAGATGGGACCCACATAGACAGAATATGTAATAATTATAAAATACTACTTGAGGCCTGTCAAAATCTTTATGTAACCCTAAAATACCTGATATGAATCTTCTAACAAACTACTCAGTACCTAATATTTTTGTTGTCTCTAGGTTTCTAGTATACACACAAACATAGCACACTATTCTACATTATGATATGCCTTAACATTCTATATTATTACATACTATATTGTGTTTTTCTTTGCTAGACAAAAGTAGGCCAGATTAGGGTAGACTAAACAATAGGAATTCATACTATCATGTATGATACTTTCTTAAGAAGGCCAATGTTAAAATATGCATGTTCTATCTTTGAGTGAAGTTTGGCCCACTCCCATTAGCATATTAGCATAAAGTAGAATATTTTAACAGATTAGGGACTTGAATGAACCAAAACATTATGTTTTAAAGCTAAGGATGGAATGTTCAGCATTCCAAGTCATGTGGCTGAAGAGACACTAAAGCAAATGTTTCTTCCCCCTCAACTTGATACATCAAAGGACATTACCTCTAATTAGGTTCAACTACACAAAAGAACAACTTCACAAGAGGTTGGAGATTTTTGCCAGTGTGTCTGCAGTATTCCTGAAACAGAACAAAAAAAGTCTTAGAGCATAGTAGTGATGCATTACTTAGAATTACTTCTTGGCGCTCTCCATTCAAACACCTGCCATTTTAGGGGAAGTTGGTTTCTGAAGAGTCTCTTGACATATCTGTGTGTCTTTAAACATTCTTCCTATCCCATGCAGGAAACAACACCTGGCATCTAAGAATCATAAGGTACTTCACTGAGTAAGGATTTCGAATCCAGATTACTCTCTCTGAATTGTACACTGGTTTCCTCCCATCAGAACACAAATTCCTTGTGGCCACGAA
This sequence comes from Pseudochirops cupreus, assembly GCA_028627135.1. Taxonomy (NCBI): domain Eukaryota; kingdom Metazoa; phylum Chordata; class Mammalia; order Diprotodontia; family Pseudocheiridae; genus Pseudochirops; species Pseudochirops cupreus. The sequence continues at coordinate 415,084,378 of CM053582.1, forward strand.
CAATTTCACTCCTATCCTTTTATTTCCATTGCTTTGCACAGGGTTAGGCCCAGAGTAATTAATACTTGCTGTTTGAGTGATCAGTTGTCCAGGGACAACTTTTGTCTTTAGAAATACAGAGATTTCAGATTTGTTTGTTGTTTGTCTTTCTGTTGGACTTTCCTTTTATTTTACTGTGGTCATTTTGCACTGTTTTCTTAGTTTTTTTTTTCCCTTTTTTTTCTACTCAGCCTCAGTTCATGTAAGTCTTTGTTTTAACTTCATAAGTCAAACTTCAAAATGCTTTCTTAAATTAAGAGAAAGTTGTTCCTGATACTAGAGTTTGTGAGCTGCTAGCAAAAAAAGGAAAAAGAGAAAAGAAATACAGAATCCCTTTCTCTGGAAATTTTTAACACAACATAGGATAAATATTTCCCAGAATTCTTTAAGCACAAAACTTTCTGGAGACAGGAAGATAGACTAATATGGTCACTTGAAGTCCTTTCCAAACCCTCTACTTTCATGAAAATAAACTGTAGTATATCAGTAGTCTATGGACCACTTTGAAAATGACAAATGCCTAACAACTCAACTTTAAGGAATGAATAGTAGGTGCTTAATAAAAATTGCTCACAGGAAACCCTTTTTGTATTTTCTTGGACAGAAGAGAACATTATTAACTTTCCAAATATCTCCATTTTGTTATACATTAGCAAAGTAACACTGATCTACTGTTCCCTCGGAAGCGTGACTCAGCTTGGTCATAACAAAGAACCTATAGCATGGAAGATGGTTAGCATGGTTGAAGCCTGGATGTGTTCAAATATATAGATTCATAGGATGATGGGAATCATATAGCTAAAAGAAACCTTATTGGCCATCAAAAAAAACCTTTTCATTTTACTGATAAATAAACAGAGGCCCAAAGAGGTTAACTTAAGGGTATAGAAGTCTCAAAGGTAGAATTACAGTTGCAAACACTAATCTCTAACACCCTCCAATTCCCAAGGGTACACCAGACCCCACATTAAAAGGATTTTGTTGTCTGTCTCATTACTTAAGCATGTCTTCAGGGTCAGTTCAGTATAAATGTAGATGACCCTGGGGGAGAGGCTGTAAGGAGTGAAGGGTGAAAGTAGGATAAGGTAAACAGATACTCATTTCTTTATTGCTTTATGGGAAGGTATACATGGTATAGCAGTTGCATTGCCTGGTTCAAAAGAAAGGTAGCAAATCAGGGGGAAAACAAAAACATTCTTATTTTCCCTTAATGTCTGAGACAAGATTCCATTAAAAGTGGAAACTGTTATGGAAAGACTTAAATTTTCAATTTATTGTTTATATTCCTCTTTGGCTGCAAGTGGAGAGATAAATTTGAGCCAGCAGCAAGGGTAATAAGAATATTTGAAGCGTATGGCAAAAATCTCATATGCGGAAGCCTGATTTATCCAGAAGCGCAAAGCCTGCATTATACACCTCCCACTTACTCCAAATTGAACTGCCCACATCTTTGTGGGGCTGCCCACAAGGTGTCTAATGAGTTATATGCCAGTGCTTATTTAACAAGAAAAGAAACTAAATAGAGCGTAACTGAAACCTGGGTACATTTTGTTTTTGTTTTCTTTCACAGAGCTGTCAGATATCTCGGCCCAATCTCCAAGTTGTTGCCTCCTTTTATTACAGGCAGACTTCAGAATTTTAGTTACCTTTTGCTACAAAAGGTTTCAGTTTACCGGGTGGCAGAGAGAATGAAGATCGATGGTTACTGGGGCTGGTTGGTCATACCAATTTGTACTGCAATCTAGGGGCTGCAATCTCTCAGATTTGAGTTTAAATGTGTGCTCGGCGGCCTTAGAGAAGAAGGATGTGGGGTGCATGCAGCTGTACATCAACTCTGCCACTTCATCTATAGGATATTGCATCCATTTTGAGAGAACTGCTCTCACACATGGAATATAACACACACACACACACACACACACACACACACACACACATACTTTGGAAGGGAAAGCATTATTAAGAAAGGAAAGGGAGGAAGGGAATAGGAGAAAAGGAAAAAGAAGGAAAGTAAGAAAGAGAGGGAGTGTTCCAGTTAAAACTCTCTGTAACACAGAGTATGGAAAGAGATTAGAAATAGAAATAGCAAGATGGTGTACATGATGAACAAAAATATTATTTAATGGATGAAAATTTTAAAATCTCTCTTTGAGAACTGAGCTCCACTGAGCATTTATGGAATTATGGCTTTTTTTCCCCTACTCTCCAATGTGGTCCCAGGGAAATACCTTCTCTTAACTGTTAATTCAAAAGTAGTTGTTCCTCCTCCACCACCACTTAGGTAACTCAAATAGATCATCCTGGATTATACGCATTATATATCATTATAGTAATCTTTGGTTAATAATATATAAAAATTTCCCTAAAGTGAAAAAAGATAATATGTTAGAGTGATTACAGAGTTGTTCTTGGAGTTAGGAAAGCCTAGGTTTGAATCTCACCTCTGACACACACTCATATCATCATGAACTAGTCAAAACCCTCCAGTGTTCAGGTAACTCCTGAAGACCACAATTTATGGACGAGTTGTTGAACTATATTAATAGAAGGAGTTTTCACACCAGAAAATGAAATCATTTCCTATCCCCAAATACTGTGTTAGAACTGTATTTATATAAAGTATCATAATTTTTTTTGTATTTATAATTAAACAGAACTCTAAGGTAGGCTAATGTATCCATCTTGTTGTCCTTGTATTTTGTTTGTTTGTTTTTAATGAGGAACTTGAGGAATTGAAAGATTATATAAAATGTCTTAGTTCCCACCAGTATTAACACATACCAACTCAAATCTCAAATATTTATTTATTTTTGTTCTGTCCTTTAATGCAGCTTACATGATATGCTATATTTTGAATATAATGATCTATTTTCAAACAATTGCTGCTGATAGAATCACTAGGTTTTTAGGGCTGCAAATGGAAATGTACTCTAACCCTCATCTGAAAAATAATGACATCTTCAACATAGCCCCCCCCCCAAAAATGGTCATCTCTCCTTTTCTTAAAGACCTCCAATAAAAGGAAAACCACTATATCCTCAGTTAACTCAAACTATAAATCTAACTGGTAGAAAGTTGTTTTGTTTTCTGAAATCCATCTTCAGTTTACTTCTTTGTAGGGACTTTGCAATATGCTTTGCTGAAAAACAATAGTTAAATATATATCTAAGACATTTTTATATGTTGGTTTTCCTGACATAATCATAACTAAGACATGCAGACTCTTTATGATCAAGGTTTCATTTTTCAGATATCCATTAATTATAACTTTATCATTAAATTCATGAATTTTCCAAAGAATTTAAGTAAAATTTCTTGGCTTATAATTTTCAGAATCCATTTTCTTTTTTTTACCAAAAATTAAAGCATTTCCTTTTGTACAGTCAATAGGTATCTCACTATTTTCACAATGGCACAGCAATCATACATACATTTTTATGATTGTTGTTTATTTTAACTTTTTTCAAATGGTTGCTGATAATTTGCCTTTCTTCTTTTGAAAACATTGCCCACCTGTCTCAGCTGCCTTTTCACCCTGAAGGATCACTCCACTCATGAAGTTCCCTCTTTCCTTTGATCATTTACACCCAGATCCTCCATTTTGAGAAAGTTCCCAATATAGCTATCTTTCACTCCTTTCCCAATTCCCCTCCTGACTCTCCAGATTTCACCCCATGCCTCCATGCAAGTACCTTCTTTGCTCCATGCAGGTACCACTGCAAAATTTCAGATTGCATTTTTGTGTTGTTTTCCCTCGTCAGAATGTAAACACCTTGACAGAAGGTGCTGTCTTTCTTTTTTATTTAGATTTTTATTCTCAAAAGATGGCATATTGCCTACAGGTACAAGTAAATGCTCAATAATGCTTGGTCACTTGAAAAAATATTTAACTGAATTTCTATGGTTTTTAATCTTATGGATTCATTTGATTTCCTGAGAGAAAAATTCTCATCTCTCCTTTTTCTCCCTCACATCTCAGTAGAGGATAAGGTCACTGAGGACAAGAACAATTTAATTTGTATTTTATATCTTCAGAATCTAGGACAGTGCATGGCACATAGTGAGTCATAGGAGCATAGATAAGAATTGGAGGAGATATTATAAATGATCTAGTCTGACCTCACAATTTTACAAGAGAAGAAGCTGAATAACAGGGGTAAGTGACTAGTCCATGGTCATAATGTGACAAAATCAAGACTCAAAAGGATACTGACTCCAAATTCTATAGCTAATGTATAGTAGAAATGTTTGATGAATCATATCAAGTACCTTGGGAGTATTTAGAATGAGGTAGTCCAGTGACTTGAACTCATTCATGAGAGTGACATGCTGTCTTCCCATTTCCTGACATTTCTTAGGTATTCACTCCTTATTAATTATTTTCCCCCTTTCTCCAGTCTAAAGGCTTTGTTTTATTTCCTTTTTTCTCCAAAAAAAATTGGTGAGAAACAGGATGAAAGCATGTATACTTAAAGTAAGGGTGGAGTGGGGAAGAGGGTGAGAAGAATCACAAAGATCTTTAAAAGAAAATAATTGAAATGATTAATAGCTTCAGGAAAGTGAGTACAAAAGAAATTCAGATAAATTATCAGCATTTCTAAGAAGAAAAACAAATCATAGATATGCCAAAATTGAATCAGAAATTATTTATCAAGTCACATTCATACTATACATTAACATGGTTACACAGTCCTCTTTAAAGAAATAAAGAAGAAAGTAGGTAAATGGAAGAATAATCATTGTTTATTGTTAGGTCTCACTAATAGGATGAAGTTTATGGCACTATCTAAATTAATGAAGGAATTTAGTTCTGTTATGTAAAATTAAAAAAGAAGTATTTTATAGAACTAGACCAAAAAATAGCTAAATCCATTTCAAGAAGTAAAAGGTCTAGATTTTTAAGTGAAATGATTAAAAAAGGGAGGAATAAAGACAGAGAACAATTTCTAAACTATAAATTATAGCATCACACAAGTAATCATTAAAGTGATTTGTTAAAAGAGTAGATCAATGGAAAATACTTGAAAAACAAAAACACAAACAACTTAAACAAATAACCCTGTATTCAGAAATTCCAGAACATACACTACTTGAAGAAGAATTTTCTATTCTTCAAGAACTGCTCCAAAACTTAGAAAGTCATTTGAAAGAAAAGAGGTTGAGACTGGAAGCTGGCATCATGTATAAATCAATTTTAAATAGATTCTCTCTGTGTCTGTGTCTGTGTCTGTGTCTGTGTCTGTCTCTCTGTCTCTCTGTCTCTCTGTTCTCTCTCTTTCTCTCTCTGTGTCTCCCTCTCTCCCTTTTTCCCTCTCTCTCTCTCTCTCTCTCCCCCTCTCTCTTTCTGTCTCTCTCTCTCTCTCTCTCAATTGTCCCCCCCCTCTGTCTCTGTGTCTCTCTCAGTCTCTGTCTCTGTTCTCTGTCTCTCTCCACCCGTGTTCAAATGAAGGAAAATATAAGGAGATTTCATTCACAATTACAGCAAGGGAAAGAATTCTCAATCAGTTGAGAAATGGGTAATTTGTGTGTTGTCTTTCTCTATTAGAAAGAAAGTTCCTCAAGTTTAGTTACTGCCTTTACTTTCACTTCCACTTGTATTCTCAGTGCTTAGCCAAGTGCATAGAACATAGTAAGTACAATGTAATGTTTGTTTACTTGCCTATCAACTATATTGAATTTAAAAAAGTATTTTCGTCATCATCAATACAACGGAGATAAAAAGAGAAACTGTCTACTGCAGAAAACCTCCATGAAATATTCTTTGTAAAGTTCTGACATCAAAGAAGTTGACCAAGGACTATTTGTCCATTTAATCAGAGGATATGGACATGCAATTCTCACATCAAGATTTACAAACTATTTACAACCATAAAATATTTGCAAAATGTTTACAACCATATGAAAAATTTCTCTGAATGATTTATTTGAAGATAAAAACAAATTAAAACTACTGTGAGATTTTACATCATCATCGAAAAATTGGTAAGGATAAAATTTGGCAATAGTCAATGTTGAAGCATCAGTGGTAAGCCAGGCACACTAACATGCCTTTGGTGGATCTATGAATAGGTTCTGTCATTCTGGAAATCATTTAGCATTTTTTCCCAAAGAAAACAAATATGCATGCCTTTTGACATATAAATTCTACTGTTAGTCATAAACCCAAGTAAGGTCAAAGACAGAAAGAAAGGTCCTATATATACCAAAATAGCTATAAGAACAATTTTGTAGTATTTTTCAATCACATCTTAAGAAGACCTTACGAAGATTTCATAGCAACAGGAAAAGGTTTCTATTAATCACTGCAAAGTAAATGAAGAAGCAGAAAAGCAATACATCCAATGAGTGCCAAAAATATAAACAGAAGAACAAAAAACTGAATATGTGTCATGATCAAGTCTGGCCCCCCAAAATTGTTGTTTCTTCCCTTCATTGCAGAAGAGGAGAACTACTGATATAGAAAGTTGCATATACTTTCAGACATGATAGAATTATTGAACAATTTTGTTAACTTTTTTCTTTCTTTTTAAAATCTTTTTTACAAAAAAAGATGTGGTCACTAGTGAAATAGAGAGAGATACATTCAAAATAAATGTTATTTAGAAATGAAGGGAAATAATAAAATGAACGAATAAAAAGTAATGGGAAATTCAAAACCCCCTTTGTAAAAATGTCATGGAGAGACTGTTCTTTGACATCATAATATTTATTCCTGAAAGCAAGGAGAAAGGAATGGCCATTAGTAGTCTAGACTTTTCACTGCCTAATAAAACTCAGATTTGGATTCATATTGCCAAACAAAGCAGTCTATTTGAAAGGAACAAATTTCTCTAGTAGCATTGGGGCAGGGGTTTAAGTTTAGTTAATGAAACTGCAAATATAGCCCAATAATATGAACTTTTGGAAAAGCAGAAAGCAAAGAAATATGTATCTTTGTTCTTCATTTTCTTACAGGTACAGATAAGAATTGGACTTATGATTTCATTAATCTAGGAAATTCCAAGATGGGAAAACTCTCTCTTCCTGTTTGGGTTGGCACCTTTTCTAGAATGTACAGTTTTAGTTATCTGGAACATTGAAAGATTAAGTGAACTGCTTAGGTTCACCCTGCTTGAAGGTTCCTGGCTCTAAGGCCAGTAATTTATGTATAATGCCATTATACCACTCTAATTTTCACGTCAGATAGCAAAAAGAGCAACAGATTTTCTGTGCTGAGATTGATAAAATGTCTCATCATCTACCGACCAGGAAAATCCCTTTAAAAAAGCAACAACAAATGTTGTAAGTTAAATAAAGGCAGCTAGGTGATGCAATGAATAGAGCACTGTCGGGAAGACTTTATGACTTCAAATCTGGCCTCAGATATCTACTAAGTTGCGTAATCCTGGCCAAGTCACTTAACCCTGTTTGCACTAATTCCACATCTATAAAATGAGATGGAGAAGAGAATGGTGAACAATTCAACTTTCTTCTGGTTCCAATTAAAATCCCACCTTCTGCAAGAAGCCTTTCCCAATCTCCTTCATGGCAGTGCTTTCCTTCTATTGATTATCTCCTGTTCATCTGTTCCAAATCTTATTTGTAAGTAGTTGTTTGAATATTGTCTCCCCTATTAGACTCCGAGCTCCTTGAGAGCAAAGACAATTTTCTTTGTGCCTTTGCAGCCTCAGGAACTTGCACAGAATAGACACTTAATAGAAGTGTTTAAATGAATTGATTAAAAGGTGATGGGGACCAGACATGAAGTCAAAACAAAAGATGATAGTTGAATAGCTTAAGTATGACATTGGTACCCACACTGTTTCTCTCTGTCTCTGTTTCTTTCTGTCTCTGTCTCTGTCTCTGTCTCTCTCTCTCTCTCTCTCTCTCTCTCTCTCTCTTTTTCTCTCTTTCTCTCTCTCTTCTAAAGGAAGCCTCATGTCCCTTCAATATATCCTGTGCAGAGAATTGATTAAGAACTTTTGAAGAGGTTTTGCACAAGATCAGCATGTATCTACTGTGGGATATAATGTGCACCACTGGAAAAGACTACCTGTGCTAATGAGATCAAGGATCTGATGAAATATCAGTATATGAATATAGTGTGAAATAAAGGAATTAAAGGCATTGGAGCTCAGTGCAATTATTAGTACAGTATCAATTTAATATTCTGCCAAATTAATCCTGCATAGATAGGGCACATAAGCCAGTGAAGATGAAACAGCATCCTGAGGGAGAGGCAGAAAGCTGCACATATCACTAAAGTCAAATACTGCTCTGCCACCCCCCCCCCCCCACCAACACCACTGTCTCCTCCTCTAAGACAATGTTGAAGTCAGCCTGGGACTCTGCAATCAAGATCCTTGAGAAGAGCAAAACTTTCACCCCTGTGTTCACAGCCACTGTCTTGGGAAGCAACCAATATGGAGAGGTAACCCGGAAATTTATTGAAGATTCAGAAAGGAAAATTCTTGCCAACAAAATCCTTGGCAATGTTAAATAGTTCAATATCCAAAACTGGTATGATTTTATCAGTGGAAATGACATTAAAGAAGAGACATTACCATCTGTATTGCCACTATACCCTAAAGACCATGAAACCTTTCCATCTAGCATGCAGCTGAAATCTTTCATAACTGTTGTTTCTCCTATTAAAATATGAGCTCCTTGATGGCAAGAGCTGTCTTATTTTTCTATTTTTCTCACCAGGGCTTATCAGAATACTTTGCAAGCATTAGCAAAGTGTTTTTGTTTAATAAATATGTTAACCATTCTTAAAGCACACACATTCCTTACCTTACCATTCTTTATTATTATTATCAAATAGAAATATTATTATCAAATAAAATCAAATAGTTAATTTTTTTAAATTCTCTTCATAACATCATTCTTTTGAAGGAGAAATGTGCTTTTATTTCCCACTCTAGATATAAGATTTAAACCAAAGGAGACTTTGCCTTTTAAAGTCGCATTTATTGGTAGATGGAGAACTGAATTCCACAGACCTTTATTTAGAAATTCCACTGCCCACCTTTTGACAGAAATGATGAACTCAGGGTACAGAATGAATCAGATTTGCTTGACTGCATATTTCTTACAGGGATTTTGGTTTTCATTTTCAATTTTTGGGAGGATGTCTAAATGGGAGAATAGATTTTTGTTAATTGAAAGTTTAATTTAAATTAGATAAATAAATGGGAAAAAAAGAAGTAAAGAACAGCAGGGAAAAAAATCTATCAGATCACATCACTGTCTCTACATTCATAATTCTGTTCCTTCTCTTCTCCAAAGCTTGAGAACAGTGCTAGCAACCTGCATCCACAAAGTAAAGCTACCCAGGGAACCTGTTTGCTGTTGCTGATATCTCTGATTTTAACATTGCTGCAATCCCAGACTTTAAAGTTTAATCTGCTTCCTTTTCTCCACATCTACTTAAATATTTTAATTAGGAAACATTTTAATAGAAAATTTAAATTGCCTAATAAAGTCTTTAAACAATAGGCCAAGTAAAGAAAAGAATGTCTCTTTTAAATGAAACTGTCAGCCCGGCTGAGTGTTTGTAGTAGCTGAGAGAATGGTGCCGCTCTGATTTAGCTCTTTAATTTCTATGAAAAAAAACATTACATTGAGTAAGTTAAATATCTCTGTTTCTGGTTTAAAATGGTAATGGAAAAAAAATTGGAAGAGAGAATTTCAGGGACGTGACATTTTCATTTGAATAAAGGTTTCTTTATCCTTACCTTGGTTTAAGGATCTATCCCTTTGACAGAGAAAGCAGATGAGTGTTACTGTGAATGGAAAGCAAGGGGTGAGATATAATCATTTTATAGATAAGCTTATTAATTCATGTACGTTCTGGAGATTTTAACTTAGGATCCCTTAGAGCAATTTATCTCCAACAACTATGGAACAGCAGAATTAGTAATCCACCATTTTTACTTCTCTATCTGAAATTAATTCCTTGCTCTATTATTATAAGAGAGTGTTTATGAAACCGTGCTGTGATTAAGTCAGTCTGGTCAGAAATTCATCAGGACTGATGGCTACTTTGGGGTATTTTTTTTTAACAACTCCTGTTCTTTTCTCGGTTGGTATGTGATGTTTCATTTTCCATTAGATCATTATCTCCTGATAATAAAGTGACATCTATATGATTACATATGGGAGAGAGGGTAAAAGAAATGATTCCTTGTTTCCCAGGGAGATATCCTAACGATCCCCATGCCCATTACTGGAGTGTGTTTGTTTGTAAACTCTCACTAAAGTGATATAATTTTAACTTATTTTGGAGCTACACTCAAATGGATGATTACTCCCCAAGTTACCACCATGTGGAAGTTTTAATAAATTCATTCACTTCCAGAATGCTCCAATGACTCATTTTTTTACTGATCCTCCTGGCGGGCAGTAAAGAAGAGGTTAATTAAAGTCTGAAATGTCATTTTCACAGAAGAAAACCATTAAGAGCTTTGAGTTGGGGGGGGAAAAAGTATGTGAGTTGTCTGGCCACAAGAGGGCAGCAGATTGTCTGAAACTAATGAGCTGAGCTAATGCATAGGTAATGTTGTCAGGCTGGTTTTGCACCCAGAGAAGAGTAATTTCTAATGTCTCTTGGGGGGGGAGGGCGTAGAGAGAGATGGAGAGAGACAGAGAGACAGAGAAAGGAGGATAAGGGGCAAGGAGTAGGAACAGATGAGCCTAGGATATTATAGATTTTTTTTTTAATTGTGGAGTTTATTTTGTGTAACACCTCTGAAGTCCTAAATGGGTAGTCAGTCACTCTAGGGTATATTTGGGAACCAATACAGACCTCTTTACCTCCAAAAAGAGCAGAATGTTGGACTGCCCCTGTCCTGCCCAATAAAGGAACTCATTGAAAGTTTACTCTCTTCAGATGGCCATTCCTCATATACTTCTTTTGTTCTTTCCAAGATAATTAGTTCCTCCATCAAAACTCAGGGTCTTAGGGATCAAGATAATCAGGCTTAAACTACCACCATGTTCTATTATTCTAATCAAGAAGTTTGAAAACCTCCACTTCACTTAATCTTTCTTTTAGGTCTTTATCATTTCTCATAACGTCTTTCCTCCAACTTTCATTTGCCTGCTATGGACAAGAATATAGCTAAGAACAAAGGATGTGTATTTTAATGATTCATTCTACTGAATGGATTCATAGTAACACATCATTATCATCATCATCATGATCATTTTAATTTAGTTCATTTTTTTCTATTATGCTGTTTATCTGCTACATGAACTGAAATACTTCCCTATAATACTCTAAAAATATAAAATGGAGCTTAAGACCTAGAGAGGGGAGTTTCTAACTACTTGCTACTAGCCAAACACATGTACAACCTATTTCTCATAAGGGAAAGAATCTATACCTAAATGATAACAGTCTTGCAAGGGTAGACCATTTATTTTCTGAACACACTGATACAACAGCTCTTATCTGGTCCAAAAACTTTTTTACCCTTTTACTATGAATTCCAGGAAAGCCCCAGCTCCAAAAATTCATTATGATCACACTCCAGTGACAATTTTGGAATACAAAATGTGTTAATAGCTCATAGTTTTCTGCATTTAGGAGGAAAAGGGAATCAAAAGAAAGAAGGAGAAGGAAAAGCAAAATCTGTAAAACAGCTACAATCTTCAATCAATCAAAAACCATTTATTAGGTACCTAAATACGGATGAGGTATTACTCTAGGTGCTGGAGATAAAGATACAATGAATGAAATAATATGCCTATTTATAAGAGGTTCAGATTCTAAGGGGAGAAAGAAAAATACACATATATGTATGTATGTATGTATA
>CM053582.1:415096717-415112775 GCA_028627135.1 Pseudochirops cupreus
TTTGATTAGGGTGGTGCAGGAAAAGTGGGCTGTCTACTGGCCACATGCCCATCCCTGTCTGCAGCAGCAGCATGAGTAACAGGTTTTTAGTCTTCCCCACTCCTAACAATCAATGGTTGAAGGAGGTAACTAAGAGAAATTCATGAATTAGCAACTATGAGAGTGAAAGAATAGACAGCCAGAGTAAGTCACAGTCAGGGCTTGACATCCCAGGTGGTGTGTCTAGTGAAACTGCTGTGATGTGTGTGATTGTGAGTGTGTATGTGTGTGTGTGTGTGTGTGTGTGCATCAAAATTTGTCTACTTTTGGATTAGGACCTAGCTTCTTCCTCTTGTTTTTGCAGTACTTTTTTCTCTGTGGTTATGACAATTTATTCTTCCTATTCAATTGCCTTAATTTATTTGAAAGAAAAATAGGCTGAGAGACAGGAGCTTTATATTCTAGGCTAGACTCTAGTATAACTAAATCAAGGAATGAAAACTATTATATTTAGAACTTACTATATTCATAGCACTCTTTTGAGTCTTGGGAACATAAATACAGAAGCAAGATAATACCAGCTTTCAAGGAGCTCACAGTAAATAGGGGGAGATAAGGGAAAAAAAAAAGGTTTCACCTATAGAATTGATGGCCCAGTTGGCCATAGATTGCAAAAGTCAAAGACATGGTAATGCACGTTCTTTAGTCTCATTTTTATTGATAAATCCATATTATTTCTAATGGTGAACAATTTGACAGTGCCAAGGACTTTGCCACAAAGAATTTTCTCTTCTGTGTCTTTGGGAGCTTTAGCTGCTTAGCTCCTGAAAAGGCAATTGTCAGATTCCAGCTCTACAAGGGTTGCTCCTTTGGGCAAAGGCCATGAGAATCTGAATACAGTCAATCTCCTGTGGACCCCTGCTATTCTCACAACTCCTTGGTTTATCTGACTGTTTATAGCTGTTGATGATTGGTTAAGAGGTGTGATCGGAATGGTATATCCCTTCTCCATAAACGTTGTTTCCTTTGATGATTATAGGGCCCAGGAGAGAAGCAGGGATGATGGACTTGCTATTCCCATAGCTCTTGGGCTACTTCTTGAGCTACCTAAAGAAAGGTGGTGGTTGGCATGGTAGAAGGAGTGAAGTAACTCAGCACAATTGTCCCAGCACAGGTTGCTGCCTATACACACACACACACACACACACACACACACACACACGCATCTCCCCTAAAAAATACAAGATCTTTGAGGATAGAAACTATCAGTTTTGTCTTTGTATCTTTGGGATAAAGCACAATAGTCTGTATAATATCAATAACTATTAATTTTTAACCTTCCATTTCTGTAGTCTCCTGAAATTATAATTTAATAGGATACTAAAATTCCAGAAATACTCCTCTTTGGGACACACATTTGATATGTGTGTGTCCCTATCCATACACACACACACACACACACACACACACACACACACACACACACAGTACTTCACTATCACCATGGAAAACTGGGAACAGATCATCAAATCAAAACTTCAAAAAGTAGTATTAGCTGCTTAACAAAATAGAAAATTATGACTCTACTTAAGTGAACAAAGAGCTTCACGTTTCCATAAAAAATGGAGGGATCTAAATCACAATGGAAGACAAAGAGTCAGCAAGAAGTAAGATTTGTTATTCATGACCATTGGTTGACATTTAAGAACCTCACTCATAGGATTCATTATATCTCGGATGGCCCTTTTTTATAAGAAAAGAAAAGAAAGTAAGAAAGAAAAATCTAGGCTCTATGAGTAATCATTTTGGAAGCTAAACTCTAGTAATATACTGACTCATATGTTTGGGTCCCTGGTGGGGATTCTAAGTGGTGAGCTAGTGAGGACCATTGGTAGTAAAATCCTGTGATGCTAGATGAATTATGACCCTGCTCAAGAGTAAAGGAAGGAGTTCTAGTTTAAATGAATGTTGGAATGACTCTATACCAAGTCAATGTTGATTGCCAAACATATAAGTCAATAAGCTAGAAACAGCCAGAGAAAGAAAGCACCTCAGAGACTAAAGGAGAATCGGACCAAAAATCACAAGAAGGTAGCAAAGGGAACTGGTCGAAGCAATACAATATTTGGCTCTATGTGAAAAATAGTCAAGTTAGCCAAAGAACTTCAGCTTCTTAAACCTATGGGCAAACAGAATCCAATCAAATCCATCAAGAATTATTTAAGGGCCTACTATGTGTCAAGTTTTGTTATGGGTATTTTCACACAAACACACAAAAAAGAAGCAGTCCTGGTATCTAAAGACCTTTTACTGCAAAATTCAATCCTGGGTATGTACCATACAATGCCATTCTCCCTAACCCCAGAACTTGACATTGTTGGTGCTAGAATTGGAAGGGAGTTTAAAGATAATTCTTCCTTTTTTCAAGAAGGGGAAACTGAAGGCCAGAAAAAAGTGGAGTGACTTTTCCAAGTGCTCTTGCATAGTAAGTGCAGAGCTATCCCTCTGATCCAGGCCCTTTTATGCCAAACTATTTTTTTTTCTTTCCATGACACTAAAATACCTCTTCCACATGCTGATGTGACCTGGGTTCACCTCCAGGACATTAACTGTAGTGGTGGAGAAGTATAGAGGTAGATTACTTTAAGCATGGATCATAAAACATTTAGCAAAATAAATTACGGAACTGGTAATATCCATTAATGTCAATGAGAATTTCAGAGGCTAGTCATTTTTGGTACCCTTCTGGAAAAAAAAAGTGAAAAATTGACTATACATCATACACAAATAAATATATGTATATGCACATATATGCATATGCATATATGTACATGTAAATACATATGTTTATATACATGGGTAAAATACACGTGTGCATAATGTAAAGTCCATTCTTGGTTGTGTATGTATCCATATATATATATTGACATATGTACATTTACAAATATGTGTATTTGTATGTATATAATGTAATGGGTTTATATGCTTCTTTTTTGCAAACAATAGGCATCACTCATGTCTGTTGAAGAAGGATTTTATTTTTAGTGATGAAAGAGTAACAAGAATATGTCTTGGGCATGTCATAGTTTATGCCTGATTTTCCCTGAAAGGTTACAAACATTGTGCTCTATATTGAATAGTGGGTTCACATGATCACTAACAAAATACAAATCTTTTAAAATATAATTCATCTCCTGAAAGATGGAAAAAGCAATGCATAAACAGGAATGGTATGGTATGATTGTAATCTGATTTCTGATACAATCTAAGGGAAGATCCTTATTTACAAACTGCTCAATTTTCTAAGTGGAATGAATCTATCTAATCCAATACAATGAAGTCTAAGTTGTCGAGAAGAGTAACTTCATGGCCAGATCTGAGTAGTGATATATTTGGTCTTTAAAGGAAAAAGAAAGAACAAGAGGAAGGGAAGGAAGGGAGGAAAGCAGAAAGGAAAGAAGGAAGAAAAAAGGGGAGGGATGGAAGAGAGGGAAAAAGTAAAGAAAGTAGACAAATTCCCCAAAGGAAGAAAGACAAATTGTCCAAATCATGTGCATAGTTTAAGGAAATGTGAGTCTGTTGTCTATACCATGTAAATGTTTGTGCAGCCCTCTGCTTTAATCTATACTCTATATAGCTCAACAAAGACTGGAGGTCTACAAAATGATGCCAAGGTAGAAAGAAGCCTCAAATCCAATTCTGAGTCTGATCTCATCCTATATACAACATTTATAAATTACTCAAAAGATAAAATATGGAGACATATGTTGGCGATGCTTTCAATGATCCTGAGTTGCTTGCTGATGCAAAATTTTTAATATTAATATTTTCCCAGTGACACTATAGGACTACAAATCATGGAACACAAAGTGATAAGGAGACTAAAAAAAGATGTGACCTATAGTAAGTATTAGGAATATGTAACATTCATTATCCCTCCTGACATAGTATCATTGAATCATACTATCATAGAATTATAGTTGTAAGAGACCTCAAGGACCATCTAATCCAACCCTCTCATTTTATCAATGAGGAAACTGTGGCTCAAGTTTAAGTGACTTGCTTAATGTCACACAGATAGTAAATTTCAGAGGCAAAATTTGAACCTGAATCCTTTGACTTAAGAGCTGCTGCTCTATCCACTGTGAATGGCTCAACATCAATCAACCAAAACATGTATGTCCAAAAAGGGAAATGAGTGAGTCATAATAAAATTGAAAAGATAAATTGATGCTCGCATTGGTGTCCATGGAATTTTCAAATCAGAAGCCACCCAATTCCAATGACCCTATCTTCTAAGGGGGTATTTCTAGGAAGATAGATGAGAACCCCATAGTATGAGAAGGAATGGCAATCTGTATTCATAGAGGACTAGACTCAGAAATGGACTGTTTATGTGTAATAGGGATAGAGGGTGTGCAAAATTGGCCCACCTGGTTCAGGATGATCAGAGCTGCTGGAAGATGTAAGTTCTTTGACATGGTCAAGCAAGCCACTTATTGACCACCAAGCAAGAAGAGATGTTGATATTGGGGCATTTAAAAGAAAGTAATATACTCTTCATTATATTTTTTTTTCTTTCCAGCCACTAGCTAAGGCAAAGCTGTTGAAATCTGTTGTTGAAGAATGAGGTAAGAAGGGGGAGCTAGATGACCCAGTAAATAGAGCACAGGCCCTGTAATCAGGAGAACCTGAATTTAAATCTGGCCTCAGACACTTAACACTTACTAGCTACATGACCTTGGGCAAATCACTTAACAGCAATAGCCCTTCCTTCCCCCCTCCAAAAAAAAAAAAAGACGAAAAGAATGAGGTAAGAAAGTGGGCACTCTTACCTCATTTCTAGCTAAATTAGAATTGTGATGATTCCCCTGCCCCTCCCCCATTCCATGGGAGGTAGAGCAGGTACTCACCTAGAGGAGCCGAACCTGAACCTTGGGACTCCTGATTGCTTCTTCCACTTTCCATTGTTTTTTTTTTTCCCCTCTATGTATAGATGACTATTAGTGATCCTGTGATGCATGTCCCCAGTCTTAGAGACCACCTTATAAGTTTCTTTTCTTTTCTTTTTTTAATTTTTAAATTTATTTGTTTATTTACTTTTAGTTTACAAGATTCGGTTCCAGAGTCCCTTGAGTTTCAAATTTTCTCTCCTCCCTCTCCCCCCCCCCACCCATGGTGGCCTGCAGTCATGTATAGAATCTGCAAATACTTTCACGTTGGATATTAGTCTGGTTGTATAGAAGGATTGTAACCAATGGAGAGAACAATGGGAAAAAGGAAACAAAACCAAAGATGTAAAAGAATGATAGCACATAGGTTGCTTCAGTCTCCATTTAAACTCGGTTCTTTCTAGATCTTTCTCTGAATGTCATCTTATAAGTTTCAAAGCTTCTGGGTCTTTTATTTGCGCTGCCCTCACTTTTTGAGGGCTCCTTCTCAATGACTCCAGTACTCTCGAAGAAGACCCAGTGGACCAAAGATGGAGCTGGTATGCCTTGAAAGAAGATACAGACTTCAAAAGGAAAGAAAAGACCAAACTGAACTGTAAAAATGTCTGTTCAGTTATTCTGCAAAATCCTTCAAATATTATTTAAGGATTTTTGTTTGTTTGTTTTTCTCCTAGCAATGAGGAATTATGAGCCTTTTGGTGTTAAACACTTCTTTTGCATTCACAAAGTAAATGTCTATCCCATACCTTTCTCATAACGGTATATAAATAACCATTTTATTCCTCTTACTTCCTATAAGAGAGACTCTAGGAATGAGCTGAAGCTAAGTTTTAAAATTGATCTTCCTGGGGTGTATCAGGATGGTAAAAAGCAGTGTAATGATCAAAGAAGAATACAAGAAAAAGACCCTAACTCCTCTCATTAGAGATCAGGCTACCCCAGGACTGAATACAACATGGGTCTCATATGCGTTTGGAGAACAGAAGGTCTCATTTTATGGAGATGACTAGCAGATAGCATGTTGGCCCCTTTTACACAGCTATTAGTGTTACATAAGTGAAGTAAGTATTAAAATTCTGAGATTATAGAAAACAGGTGGAATGTCAACAACATCATGCAGAACATCAAGTTGTACAATCTTGATTAGTTTGGAGGTAGTCTAGAATTATGGGGAGAAATGGATAGAAATACATTATGGATAAATTTGGGGAATACTCAGAGGGCAGAAAAGTGCTATGTCTGTTCTCCTCAGCATATTAAGCACTTAGCATGATGACTGGAATATAGTAGCACTTAATAAATTACTGATTGAAGAGTATTATTGACTGACCAAAGAGGATAGGCCATATTATAGATAGATATAGTTATACATACATACACACATACATACCCATATACACAGAGAAACATACATATGTATATATATATGTGTGTATGTGTGTAAATATGTGTGTATATGTGTGTATGTGTGTATGTGTGTGTGTATATGTAATTTACCCATTGATCCATTGATTTGTTTGTTCACTTATTTAGTCATTCATGTATGCATTTATTTATTTATTCTTGTGTCAATTTATTTCTCCCCTACTGATCTTTTGTCTAGTGCCCCTTCAGGCCAACAATATGTGTTTTCAGGATGACTGAGTTTTCCATGAAATTGCAAATGGCTACTTTCAAAAGGCTCAGACATCCATTTCAGCTCAGGAAATGTCTTATCTTTACTGTCTGTCACTTGTGATTTGAAAACCAGCTAAAGCTGTCTGGGGGCAATTGCTAACTCCACAACCGCAAATCGGAACAGCACCAATGTGGAAGTTAGCTTTCTTGCAGGATTTCAACTTAGTCCTGTCTTGGCCCTGGGACAGAGAAAACAAGACACCTAAGATATCATTGGTCCTGAAGTGATTGTGCTTCAATAAAAATAAATCAGTTTAATCTTATCTTGTGTCAACACTTCGTAGGATGTCAGGAGCTCAACCAATAAATGTCACTGTTAATTGATAATGAGTGAAAAATTCCCTGGGAATAGAATTAGTCCCATCTCATGAAGATGGGTACTCTTTCTGATCATCAGGGAAGGCAACTAAGTGATGTCTTGGAGAGGGTGGTGGACTTGGAGTCAGGAAGACCTACATTATATTCTGTTTCATACAATAGCTGGGCAGGTCACCTCATTCTTTCAGCCTCAATTTTCTGTTAAATGGGAATAATAGCATTCAGCCTCACAAAGTATGAAGATCAAATGAATGAAATTACTATACACATTCCAGTTACTATCCTCCTCCTCTTCTTCACCATTATCATCATCATCATCATCATCAGATTATGATTAAATATGTTTGCCTGGGTAGGGGAGGACCATTAACTTAATCAACCCAAGAATAAGATCATAAAAGTAACAGCCCGAAGTTTTTATTTCTATTTTTTAAACGGTGCTCAGTTCAGACTCTGATTGAAACAGCTTGTATGAAAAATTCTCTAACAAAGCCTTTTTATTGTACAGCATCAACTCTCCTATTGGCTTTTAATCAATGCCCAGTAACAAGAAAATGTAGCTCCTCAATAATTATTGAGTAAAGGGTTGAAGAAAATTAATTTCACTTAAAAATGAAAGAAAAAAAGTTTCAGACTGTCAGGCTACAACAAGAAGAAAGAAAATTTTTTATCAATGTGCCTTTCTCTCCATCCCACAGCCAGACTATCCCCTTTGCATTTGCTTTAGCAAAAAGAGAAATGCAGCACCTATATTCTGGACAGGAAACAGGCGCAGCAAGCTAGCAGCCCACAAAGCTGGTGTCTCTGTAAGCGTCCTGTACAGATCATCGATGCACACAGTTTCGTCCTCTAATGAAGTCATTTACATGCAGATGCAGGCCTAGATGTGTGGACATCAGTCCCAACTCAGGGAATTGTTGTTTCACTGATTCAAAAGAAATTTGCACATGAAAGCCACATCCGTGTTCCTTAACCCTACGGCTCTCTCAATATTGCTTCTCTATTACTCCTAACTAAATTTCAGACCTTCATATGATTAAGTGCACCACTTCAGAGCTTTCCTCCTCTCTCCACAGCCCTCCCCACCTCGCCCCTGCAGTGGCCAACTAAGCTCAACAACTTGTAAATATTGTTATATAAATAACAAACTTTGGCCGCTGTTTTTATTACTGTGATATTTCCTCTAATATAACCTAGTCCCATTTCCATATATACACACATATATTTCACATTTACACATATAGATATTTGTGTGTATGCATACATCTCTGTATATACATACATACATGCAAACATGTATGTATATGCATCATATACATATACATGTCATGTTTATACACACCTATGTATAGTTAGTTATACCTTATAATCCAAAACCATTCCGGGTTTCCAATTTGCATAATAAGTTGCGGCAGATAACATGAAAATATATGATTGTCTTTTGGGGGAGGGGAATGCCAAGGCACTTAATTAAATTTATTTCCTTATTTTCATGTGCAAACTAGAAGGAACGGCACAGATGCACCAAGCGGCAAATATAAATCACATATTACAGTGGAAAGGGGAGGCTGGAATGCTTATATGGGTAACAAGTACTGGAATCAAAACTCGAGAATTCTAAGTTGACACTAGACTATAACACAGTTAATGATAATTACCTACCTTGTCAATCTTACTGACAATCCATACACGTGGTGTTGCTCTGCTGCTTCCTTCCTGGCAGGAGACAAACTCTTAGTCTGAATACTAACCTAGACACATAGCATCTAGACTCTTGCAAAGGGTCAGAGGTGGTCTTAACTCCTGCCTTTAGTTTAGATAGATGTCACATCTCACTTTATCGTGCCAGTTCCTTTGGTTTAAAGAAGAAGGGAACATGTATAAATTTGTGGATGTTTTGATTTTTGCCAGCACCAGGAATCCAAGTTTTGTTTTGTTTTGTTTTGTTTTTCCTCCACCAGGCACCTAGATCAAATTGTCTTAGACTGTGATAATGCAGCTCAGCAGTGACCTAAAGGAACCTCCAGGGCTGATAAGGTAGAAACATCTTCACACTCGTTCAGCATCTGGCCCTTGTCCTGAAACTGCCAACAATGGTCTTAATTAGTGCCAATTATGATTTCTGGGGGGGAAAAAAGAATGTGGACACGTGCATAATGTGAACTGGACATAGGGAACTGACACATTTTTATCAACCATCAAAAAAATAAAGGTCAGAGTTGGACAAACTTTGGGTTATTATTGTTCTAGAAAGGATTTAAATGCTGAGCCTGGGGCTCAATGACTTAGTGGTTCCTTATTACTTCACTCAATTCTGCAGACCCCTCCCCCCAAACCAATATATATGTTTATACAATGAGTAAACCTAATACTGTGCCCCTTGTCATTGCCTTAATTCTAAACGGCAAAGATTTTTTAAAATAATACTGCTTCATTGTCAACATTAAGGAACTAGTCATAATATAGAGGCCAAACCAGGACCTACTGAAATAGGACAAATGAAAGAAGCTGACATGACTTTGAATGAATACATGAACTACTGTCATTTATCATTCATTCCTTCTGTCAAACTCAAACTCCTATATCTTTGATAATGAGGATTATGATGATGATCAATGAGCAAATATGATATGATGTTGATGAAATTAACTTATCCCTTTAGAATAAAAGGAAAATTGGATATTCCACCATCCCATTTTTCTAGAAGCAGCCATACCCCTAAATGATCAGTTCCAACTTTTCCCTAAGGAACCATTTCATTGCCCCAATTGGTGGGAGAACAGTAAAACAACTGTTTGATTTCATTTTCAAGAGCTGCTTAGTTTGTAAGAATGTTCAGCCATTGATTTTGCAAAAACTTCAGAGCAGCCCATCTGTTCATTGAAAAGGAGGGAGGGATGGGTGGAGAGAATGAGGTAATGAGGAAGTAAAGAGACAGAGGGAAGGAAGAAGAAATGGGAGAAGAGTTTGTGTATCTACTTCCAAGATAATGATTTATGACCTCAGGGAAGAAGCCCTGAAACAGAGAACGTTTTTCAACATAGAGATTGAAATGTATGGTCTCATCATGTCCTCTGATTAAACTGTAGGTTAAATTCTTATATTTCTGTATATTTTCTGTGGAACACCCAAGGTCCAAACAGGATTATGGCAGGCCTAGAAAGTTTGAGTCTTTAGATGCATTTTACTCAAAGGACATTTGAAGCTTGAAAGAAAGGAATCTCAAGTTGGAAGCATTATGTCAGCTTCAAAGTGAAGCTTTGATGTCATTAGTCTGTTCAAAGTCCTTCAATGTTTCCCTACTGCCAATAGGAGCAAATCTAAACTCCAAGCTGGCAATCACACTCTTCATTACCTGGTCCCTAAACATTCATTCAATCCTATTTTCTATTACTTCTATTATTGGTTTCCTCAATGTAATTTGACCATAATATGTATATGCATATGTATGCCTATGTGTATTTATTTATTTCTCTATCTATCTACCTATCTACTTATTGATTGATTGGTTTGTTTGTTTATTTGAGGAATGCCTGTGATGCAAATGGTTTAGGCAACTGCCAGGTGAGGAATTCTACTGATAAGTTGGTAAATGTTATTCAGCTTGTAGTGTTAAGGTATTTCCTGGGGGCACTGAGAGATTAAGTGATTTGTCTGGATTCACACAGTCATTGACTCATAGATTCATAGAACTGGAGCTAGAAGAGACCTCAGAGGTCATATAGTCCAACTCCCTCATTTTATAGATGAGGATACTGGAGCCTATAAAATAACTTATGCAATATCATAAAGGTAAGTGTCAGAGACAGGACTTGAATCTAGGGCTTCTACCCCCAGAGGAAGTGTTTGTATTATGTTGATTTTTGATGTTGGAATGTGTGTGTGTGTGTGTGTGTGTGTGCATGTGTGTATGTACACACAAATGCATGTATATTGTATGTACACATCCATATGTATACCTACACATATACACACACATCTGTGTGTATTATATGTGTATATGTTTATTAATCCTGTCTATAAGACTATGAACCAATGACTGTGTGAGCCCAGGACAAATCACTTAAGCTCTCAATGCCCCAAGAACACCATAACACCACAAATTGAATAACATTTGTCAACTCATCAGCAGAGTTTCCTAACTGGAAATTGCCCAAATCAATTCCATAATAAGTCTGTACTCTGATACTTTTCAGATAAACTAATAAGCCAACAGTCAGATAGATAGACAGATAGATAGATAGATAGATAAATGATAAATGAATGAAAGATAACTACACCTATATACACATATGTAAATATGTATCTATGTATGTATTATACATAGTTAGAAATCACACACGTACTACCTTCTTATCTCTATCTACATATCTCTATATTTCTATGTCTTTCTATCTATCTATCTATCCATCTATCTATCTATCTATCAGTCCATCCATCCATCTATCTATCCATCTATCTATCTATCTATCTATCTATCTATCTATCTATCTCTCTAAGGCAGGACTTGGACCCAGTCTTCTTGACTCCTAGGACATTTTCTATATACCACTGATGTAGGTAACTATGTTCATACTGTTCCTTGCATTTATGTGATTTTGCTTATTCTGTTGTCCTCACATAAGGTGTCCTCCTCTCCTTGCCCTCTATCTATATGTAAATCCATCCTGATCCAGATGTTTTCTTGCCTCCTATACAAACCCCTTGCAGTAGCCCACACTGACTTCCTTCTTCTCTTAATTAACTCTCTAACAATCACAGTCTCAACTTTTCATTTACACTCATTCAGATGCTGCCCTAATTATTTTTCCTATTGTTTCTCGTATGTGTTTGTCTTGTGTCCCTTGGCTAGAAAACAAGTTCCTAAAAGACAGAGGGTTGGTTTTGCATCTCTTTGTATATGGAACCCATTTGCTCTATGCCCTGCACCACCCACTAGCACAGATCACAGAGCTGTGTATGAATATATGACATAATGAAGACATCATACTTATTTTGAATTACAAGGTTAGTTTTAAATAACTTTGTGAACTGCACTCATAATATTAATAATAGCTACCATTCACATAATACTTTAAAGTTTACAAAGAACCCCTTCCCTTCTTTCCAGCAGTGGGAGGAAGAATATTGGTTTAGAATGTCACATGTAGAGTCAGACCTGTGAGTATACTGATTAAATTTGCTGTACTACTTGTTTATTCTCTTTCTTTTTATTTTATATTATAAGGAATGATTCACTAGATGGAGACGGGAAAAATTCAGTGATGTTGGTGGTTTAAACAAAGGATTTCAATAAAATAAATACAATTTAAAATTTGCATGAATGATCCCATTTGAACCTCCCAGAAATTCTGTGATATAGAAGCAATTCAGATATTATTGCTGCCATTTTATAGATGTAGAAAGTGAAAGTCAGTGAAGGTAAAGGACTTGCCCATGGTTACACAATTAAATCTCAGAAACAGGATTCAAGACCAGGTCTTCTAGACACCAAGCTGCACTCTATATAAACAATTGTCTATTGCCAAGACTACTTGGCCTCTTAGGGAATAGAGCACAGGACTTGAACCAGGGGTGACCAGAATGTGAATCCTGCATTACATTTACTAGCTATGTGCTCCTAGGCAAGTACTTAACCTCTATTTGCCTTAATTTCCTCATCTGTAAACTAATACTAGTACATATCTTCCAGTGTTGTAAGGATCAAATGAGATAATATTTGTAAAACACTTTATAAACCTTTAAACATTATATAAATGATAATTAATAGCTATTATTATTGGGTGTAGAACCCAGTCTAAATACTGGCAGAGATACAAATTTTAGATAAGAGTTGTTCTCTGTCTTCCTAGAGATGCCAGATTATAAAAGCTTAAATTGATTTAGTGTTTTGTATCAGCATATGTGTGTCTTTATATATGTATGTACATATGTGTGATATGTTTATATACATATTTGCTTCAGGCATTATTAAGGGAATCTCTGAGCTACTAGCCTGGAGCACATACCATGATGTTAGACATGTACTCTCATTCCTTTCTGAGGGACAAGTTTCTTTCTGGAGTGATAAGGGAGTTGCCTGATTGAATCTGAATGACTATGACTGAATAAAGGAATAAGGTTGCAAAAAGAAAATGCAAACCATTTCCTCATTCTGATGGACCACAAAGGGGATGTGTTCTCTTCAAGATATAATCCTGATATCATCTTCCCTAGGACATAAACCTGACTCAGTGTCATCAATTATCTTCAGTTCAACCCTAGTCAATGGGGATTAATCAGAAGTTTCTTGTCTCATCAAACAACCTATTAATTAATAAGCATTTATTAAGTGCTTACTGTATGCTAAGCACTGAGATAATACCTTGGGGGAAGAAAGAAAAGTAAAAGCAACCCCTGCCTTCAGGAAGTTTCTATTCTAATGGCATCCCAGCAGAGTGCATATTTCTCAACAAAGAAATCAGACCACAAGTCCAGCTACATTGGAAGTACCCCAGGCCATCAAATCAGATGTTCTCCTGATCACCACTGCTTTGTCTTTTTCCCCATCTCACAAATGAATGATCTCAGACTCAGAGCAGTGATGTATTAAAGGTCATAGTCACATAGCTAAGACAATGGCAGAACTGAGCCTCTAGCCTAGGTCTTCTGACAGTGACTCCAATATTTTTTTTCTCAGTAAAACAGTCAATCAAAAAATAGTCTTCCCTCCCAACCAATAATCAATTTCTTTATTCAAGTATATTGGAGTATCTGACTTAGGAAAGTCCCAGTTTGAATCATTTCAGAAATTCTTCCTGTAAGACCAGAGAGTAAACTCTCTCAAGAGAGTTTTCCAAATCAAATATGTCATATTGAGGATGCAAGGACTTCAAAAAGGGAGTAAAACAATCAAAATTGATTTTGGAAAGCAAATAAAATGTTTGTTTAGTTTCATGACTTCTAAAGCACCAGGATACTTTTTTTTTTTTGGTAAGATTTAAAGTCTCATGAAAACAGTCATACTTGCCAGGAATTTAACAACAAACCATGCGGTGAATTTACAAGCTCCTTATAAAATTAGAAAAGGGACTAGACATAGGTTCTTATATGCCTCCAGGGTCTCAGTCAATTTGATATAAAGTGTTTTTGTTGTTACTGTTTGTTGGTGGTGGCATTGGTGGTGCATGGTGGGCTGTGGTGGTGTTTTTGTTCATGTATTTGTTTGTTGTTAAATATCTCTCTTCAATGCATATCAGAGAACAATAGATGACATTTGTTTAAAGCACTATTGTAAAATACAATAATATTTATTTAGATCCTAGAGTATTGCTTGCTAAAATCTCATCTCCTAAAAACTGCTTCCTTGACTCGCATCCTTATTCATATAAACCATTGTGGATGATGATTAATTTCATTTTATTTCCCAAGAAAACATTCACCCATTATTACTTAAGAACTATTTAGATATTTTAGATAGGGGTTCACAGCATTGAGATGTTAAGTGATTTTCCCAGGGTTACATAGCTAGCAGAAAATAGGGGTAGAACTTGAACCCAGTTCTTCATGACTCCAAGGCTGGCTCTCTATTGGCTACACAATAATTCTTCTAATTATTTACTTAATGATGAGGATGGTATTTTTAATTGATATTTTCTCATCAATATTCTTTTTATTCAAGAATAGTTTAGAAAAACCTGGTTGCAGCAATGTCCACATTCATCATGTTCATCACAACTAGAATTGTCTCATCTGCTGTACTTCACTTATTTCAAATTAAGGCTAAAAAGACCTGAATCATTGTAATGGTAATAGGAATTTGAAGATCATCCCTGCCCCTTAATGGACCTAAGGGAATTTGAAAATCTTCCCTGCTTGGAAGATTTTCCCTTCCCCCTAATATTCTGAAGGTAATCACGGGGAGACTGTGGTGGGAAGAGCTTGCTTAAGGCTGAAGAAGAGCCCATAGGAAGCTGGAAGTCAAAGCAGCTAGAACTGGAGGGAGGAGAGGATGGCATCCAAGCAGATAGCTAGGCTTGTATGTGTTTGTTTGTGCGAAAGCTAAAGGATGATGTGGCTCTCTGCTCTGAATATTGTGTAGGCTCTATAACGATACATAATGAAATATTTGACTGTCCAATGCATAACAATCCATCTATACAATCTTGTACATAGCAGAGATTTAGAAATGTCCCTCCCATAGCTTACATGGTCATCTTAATAAGACATAATGAGTAAGAATAAAAAAAACTTTCACTTATAAATGTATTGACCACATGGATATATATATATATATATGTATGTATAGATGTAGTTTCTTTTAGATTTATTTTTGTGAGAAAATAAACATTTATTTAGCATTTTCTATGTGATACAGCACTTTGCAAATATTATCACATCTTATCCTCACAACAACCCTGATAGGTAGGTACTATTATTATTCCCATTCTACAGTTGAGGAAACCAAGGCAAGTAGAGGTCAAGTAACTTAAATATGTATAGATTGTAAGCAAATGACTGAGCTGAAGACAAGATGATTTAAGCCTTTATTGTGGACTTAATTTATGGCTTCCTTTCTCACCCTTTGAAAATAACATATCCTCTCAGGGTTCAGTGTATTGATCTTTACTGTCCTCAGAACTAAGTTCTAATGCATTGCCTTGGTACTGACCATAGAAGTTGCTGGAGAGATTAAAAAAATAGCAATAGTGGTCCTCTGACTTCAACTACACCTCCAAGGACAAAGAGAAATCAGTTTTTGGTAAATCAATTTTCTAAGTTCTTTGTTAACATTTTAACAACCAAGAGGCATTTGGAAAACTAAGGGTTAAAAGGAGAGGCACTGATTTTTTAAAATTGATTTGTTTATTTACTTTTAGTTTACAAGATCAGTTCCACAATCCCTTGCATTTCAAATTTTCCCCTCTCTCTCTCCCCCCCACCTCATGGTGGCATGCAATCAAGTATAGGATCTGCAAATACTTTCACATTCCACATTAGTCTGGTTGTATAGAAGGGTTGTAACCAATGGAGTGAACACTGGGAAAAAAGAAAGAATGAAACATGAAAAAGAACGCTAACATGTAGATTGCTTCAGTCTCCATTTAAACTTTGTTCTTTCTAGATCTTTCTCTGAATGTAGATATCTCCTTC
>CM053582.1:415113275-415132516 GCA_028627135.1 Pseudochirops cupreus
TCATGGTACAGTAGAAAGATCCCATTTCTGGAGTTGAAGGACTTGAGTTAAAATCCTATCCCTATTTAAACCATTATATTTTGTAACCACTTAACCTTGAGCAAAACACTTAATATCACTGGATCTCTTTTTCTATTTTTCTTTTTTATCTGTAAAATGAGACAACTGGACTAGAAACAAGGGTGTGCTGGAGCCAGGTCCTAGCTAACTGTTAAATTTTCATTGTGAATATTTACACCTTGGAAATCAGTAAGTGTAATGAATCAGAGCTTGATTTACTGTTCTACTCATTGTCTGCTCTAGACTTAAGAATGTGAAGGAGAAAATGTTAATAATGCATTTTAAAGTTAAGGGTAGCCTGTATTTTCAGAGTTGGTTGGTAAAAAAAAAAAAGCCAAAACACTTGTCATACCACTGAAAATTATTTCTAAGGTCCCTTCTAGTTTCAACTCAGTAAGCCACTGAAAAACTGTGTGACCCAGTCACACTCCTGGGCCTCCTTTTCCTTATGGGGAAAATTCTTAAAATGAATACTGAAATATGGCTAGATCTCCACCATTCATTTCAGTGATAAATCTTACAGAATGAACATTTCCAGCGGACTGTATACTAAACTAAGAGCTCATCCTGTAATACCTCTAGTATCTATGCATTTATTAAGTGTCCAATACATGCAATATCTTCTGGTAGGTAATAAGAGAAATAAAAAATTTATACCAGATGTAGCATCTCCTCTCATACAATTTAGGGTTTAGTAGATTATGCTATATTACAGTATGCCACACGACATTACAATTTGTTGTTCAGCCATTTAAGTTGTGTCCCATTCTTCATAACTCCATTGGGGTTTTTGTGGCAAAGACATTAGAGTGGTTTGCCATTTCCTTATTTAGCTCATTTTACAGATTAGGAATTAGTTTAGTTAGATTAAATTAGTTTCCTGATCTGAGGCAAACAGGGTTAAGTGATTGGCCATATTCACCTAGCTACTAAGTGTCTGAGGTCACTTTTTGATCTCCCAGCTTCCCCCATATTCCATGCTATATTATGCTATACTATTCTATGTTAAACTGGAAAATTATATGCGGGAGATGCTATGTTCATTAAGGATGAGTAGATTGAAGAAAGCAGAAATGGTTTAATCTGGAAAAGATAAATAGAGAAAGAAAATTAAAAGCTTCAATTATTTGAAAGATGTTCATGTGAAAGGAAAGGAAAGAAATAAGCACTTAATAAGTGCCTACTATGTGCCAGGCACTCTGCTAAACCCTTTACAAATATCTCATTTAATCCTGATGACTGGAAGGTAGGTGCCATTATTATCCTTATAGTTTACAATTGAGGAACTGAAGTTAAATTATTTTTTAAGGTTCACATAACTATAGTAGCTATCTCAGGGCAGATTTGAAGTCAAATCTTCATGACTCCAGGACTAGAACTCTACAGGTATATCAACTGGCTGCCTCTCTGAGCAGAGGAATAAAACTTATTCTGCTTCTTTTCTTTTCTTTTTCTATTTTTGGAGGGAGGAAGGCAGGGCAGTTGAGGTTAAGTGACTTACCCAAGGTAACACGGCTAGTAAGTGTTAAATATCTTGAAGGCAGATTTGAACTCAGGTCCTCCTGACTCCAGGGCCAGTGCTCTATTCACTTGCCACCTAGCTGCCTTATTCTACTTATTTTCAAAGGAACAAGGAGTAACAAAGACAAATTGTAGATGATAGTTTTAGATTGTACGTATGAGCAAAGCAGAGTTAAAGTAGATCAAAAGAAATGTCAGATGCACAGATTTAGAGAATCTGTCCCAAATGTCCACATGGACTATTTGTGCCTGACTTGTGATGGAGTGTTTTGAGCTCCTATTAGTCTGATCTGTCACAGTCAAATACACTGAAACTTGACTCGCAACATAATGATGTCATTCTAGTCCTCTTCAATAACAAGGGACAAGAACCAAGGTGAAAAACAAAACAAAAGCCTTCCTAACTACTAGAGCTATCCAAAAGTGGAATAGGTTCCACCATGAGCTACCCATTCCCTTTTCTCTAAAGGGTCTTTAAAGAAAGGATGGATGTGGACATCTCAGGGATACTGCAGAAAGGATCTTATTCAGATGCTTATTGCACTAAATGGCCTCTGAGGTCTGAGTTTCTGTGATTCCAGTGAAAGGGAAGTGTTAACTTGTCCAGTTGAACCGTCAGTGACTAAGTCAATCATTTTAATTGTTCTTTTTTGTTTGTTTGCAAAAATAAAAGGAGCACTTTTTTTTTGGCACTATGAAAAGCAAAGTGAAAAGGAAAACACTTTCCTTGTTCTTTGATTGAGAAGTGGAATGCTTGGACAACTCAGTGATTCTGTGAAGATGCTGTAAGCCAGGGTCCAAGAACAGAATAAAGGCAGCACCTGGGCATGAGGGTGACTCATCTGTGCAACACTTCTTGCTGCCATTGGAAAGACCCCATGCCTAGAACAGAAAGTCCTTTCAGTGACTTGAGCTCTTCTCCAGCTGCCCACAAAGTAAATCACACACAGGTCTAAGACTATTTGCCCATTCAAAAGGAAGCTGAGGATGAATTGCTCTTTCATCATCCCCACTTCATTACTTCAGCATCTCTCTCAGTTTTAGGAAAGAAACTAAGGTTAAAACAAACAAGAAAACTTTGTCTTCAATCCTATTGTGCTAATCAGCTCATAATGACAATCTGCCTCATTATGATTCTATAATTTCCCTACACATAAACAGATGAAAAAGGCCACATTAAGTAAGACTAAAGGAAATGTTGAATATAAATAAAGTCGTTCTTTTCTATTTTGAAAAAAATATCCTACTATAATTTCACTTTCTCATCTTAACCCTAGAAAAGGATGCTTTAAGCACCCTTTCTCTTTCACCCGAGCAAAGAGCTATTGGAAGATTTTGTTTTGAAACTTTATTTTGAAAATATTTTGTTGCAATATGTATGTTAATGAGAAAAAGGAAAATTGTGTATAAATTGTTAGCAGGATCTTCTCTTTCACTGTTTTCTGTGAAAGGCCAGCTCTTCAAGATACAGGCAGGCTTTTAAATCACAAAGATTCAGCTTTATACAAATAAATAAAACTTTAATTTCTTTTCTGTCCCCCTCCAAATATGAACTGTCCAATTGGAAGATTCTACAATTAGCTGTAAATTTATTCTGTTTTTTAAATCATTTAATCTGACTTATTGGGAGATACCTGATGCTTATGTAGGCACATTATACACACAAATCAACCCTCCTTTTTTCAAGGAACATTGTTTTTTTACTTCTGACAGCCAATCAGTCTGTTCAAAATGCTATATGATTAATGACAGCTGCACTCATTTTCCTTCCTTGCCAGTCCTATAATATTTCCAGTTTGTTCGTTAACAAAGAATAAGATCTGATCATCTATGTATGATGCTACTAACACATTAGTATGACACAGAGATAAGGCCCAATTTACCTGTAAGGCATCTTAAGTCTCTACCGTTTTCTATTTACAGATAAATATTTGGGGTGACATGACTAGAATAAAATAAGATATTCAGCTCTCACCTGATGGATTCCACCTGTTTAAAGGAGTCATATTGAAAAGAGAGTTAGACAGCCATGCCCAGGAATAAGTAAGGAAGAGTTGTATGAGAAAAAAATACATTTAGAAGGTCAAGATGACAGAGACAAATTCTAGATTGACCTTATTCAGTTGCAAAGTTCTAAAGCTCACTTGTTTTTTAAAAATTCACCCTTTTCTGCACTAAGAAATGGAGAGAGACATGGGAGAGATGGTTAGATAGACACCGCCTCCTACCCAAGTCTACAGTCATTCCAAAGGGGGAAAAAAAAAAGAAATATGAAGCCCTCTATTTTTTTTCTTAAACTATGATAGAATATTTAGATTCTGTTCCTCTAACACCCATGGAGTAATGCCAGAAACTTCACAATAAAATGTCTGTCATGGTCAGTATAGGGGGTAAGGGGGAAGGAAAAGTGAAGGAAATAGGATAAAAAAGGTATGATGGCTACTATCCCCAGGGCTGATATCCAACAGTTGGACCCCTGAAGGCACAGTCTGCCAAAGCAGTACCCCTGAACAAACATTCTGCATATCACAGAATTCCCATTTTCTGGCTCCAGATTGGAGTCATGGTTGCCATGGAGATATATCTTGTTTTAGCCCCTGGTGATGTGAAAAGGCGATGTAGTTATGGTATAGCAACAAACTAGAGCTCACTACAGTACAGACAGCCTTGGGACAAGTTAATATAACCACTTTTCCATACGTGTGTTGTGCATACACACATATATGTCTATATCTATGTCTATATGTATTTTATATATACATATATATATGTTTTTTTTAAATTTTCAGTGTCATCTTTCAGTAGATTCAAAATATATAGCAAATTTCCTAAGTACCTTTGAGACTATTTTCCCTCAGTTCAATAGACTTAACAGACAACTGCAACATCAACAGTGCTATACAGGAAGATAGAAAAACTCTACTACACACACACACACACACACACACACACACACACACACATACACACACACCTCCTCTACATTCATTTCCTCCTATCTCCATTCCCTGAATTCTGTATCCCAATTTATGACACTATTCATCCATTTAAAGAATCTTAGAATGTTGAAGGTGAGTGATTAGTGCCATTTGTATGTGGTCTTCATCTCCCACATGTCTTAATAATAAATGTTTGCAGACTCATAAATTACATGAATTTGTTCCCTTCCCTCCCCCCCCCAAAAGAAATGCCCAATGGTATCTAGCATTACGATAGCATTTTTAAGCATTCATGAGTCTAGGAGAATTAACCATTTCCTTTTTCAAATAAACTTTGTAGGGATAAAGGAAAGGCAAGGAGGGCAGAAGAGAAACTAGTTCCTAGTAGTCAATTGTAAAATACTGCCTGACTGAACCCGTGTTGTCTTGGAGGTTTCAAAGGAGGCAGTTTTACTTTTCCATCTCTGTCATCCCCCAGGATGAATGTTTACTTTCAGTTAACTTAGTGTTATATAATATCAAACTGAGAGTCTATATAGCTGTAAGAAAAAAAAACACTCCAATATTCTTCTAGTTATTGTTGTTGTTGTAGTTTTTTCTCTAATATTACACAATGAATAGGCAGCATAGAATCGAGTTAGCAATACTTGGCTTCTACTCCTTCCTCTGAAATATACTAGCTGTGTGGCCATTCCAAAGTCTTTTAAATTCTCAGTGTCACATGTGATCCTCTAAGAATATAAGTAATAGACAAATGGCAGATCTGTATTTCTTCACCAGGAGTTTCCAAAAAAAATTACAGGTCTGTCCCCACCCCTAAAAATTATTCAGTGAACTTGCATATGTTTTTACAATCAATGTCTGAAGCTTCTATTAAACTTGGAAACATTCAAGTGTTATCTAACACACATTGCCTGTGTGATCATGGGCAAGTCACCACTTAATTATATATGTTTGCAGATACATAAATCACATAGATTCGACCCCCCCAAAAAAAATCACTGGTGACTAGCATTATGAGTGATCTAGGCAACTATTGGAAGCTATGCTGACTCAGTAACCCATTGTTCCCAGCATTTCTTGTCAATCAGTGTTGGGGGGAGGCTGTGTTGGGTAGGATAACACCTAGTCTGCAGTTTTATGCATTACCTGCTTTTTGTCACATACCCCTACCTGTGATATTTGTGCTTCTACCCAGAAATTGTCATATATTTGCTACCTTGGGGAGCAAGGTAAAAGGCTAACCTCTTTTGCTGATGTGAACCTATCTGAATTGTCTTTATCTCATTACAAAAGTTCCTACAGCAACAACCACCAAGAAAAGCTGGTCTTACCTTGAAACCATTGCTGATCTTCAGTGATCAGCCCTCCAGTGTGTGGCTGTCTTTATATATTTATAATAAACTCATTTTCATTCTCCTTGTTCTACATTTTACCTCATTAATCAGGGTGAAAGCCCAAATGAAGAATTTGAACAATTTTTTTTTCAACACAACTATCAAAGACTATAGAATGGAGAGAGGTAGACTCATAGGACTTGCACTCTTCATCTTGGAGAGTCTATACTAATGAAATCACAGGTCCAGTCTCTTATCCCTACATTATAGTTCATAAATATAAATTTTTATTCCATTTTTTTCATTTGTATATATTTATTCTGTTATTTTATTTAACTCCAGTTAAGGAATTTTACAACTTAAAAAATGAAAGGTTTCATTCATTAAGACCTTGAAAAAGTCCGTCACGCAACACTTCTAAATGTTCACCATGTACTGAACACCAGCTATTAGGAGATAAAGAGGCACCTAACTTACCTTCAAAGAGGTTACTATCAATTCACAGAGAAAGGACCCATACTCCCCTGGGAAAAAAAGACTTTAATACCCAAGAAACATATGAAATGTAATTTTTTATGAATTTATTGCATGACACCTGTTGAGTGGTCATCTTTATGTGTAGTCCTGAAAGGACTTTTCTTGAAATTAAGTTACTAGGCTGGGTTTTGATACTGATCTAAATGATTGACTGACAGACAGACAGCATGATCTCTGAACCCAATTGTATCAGGTAGATTAATGTAGGAAAAAAAATAACTCTTCCACTCTTTAAGTAAATCCTCATATGTTCGCTGAAGAGCTCAATTTTTTATGGTCAAATCTGCATTAATTACCACAGATAATAAAGTGTTCATTTAATAGCTGCATTGTATTCATCAGGCTGCCAAAATCAATTGCTTTTTTTCACTAACGAATTGATTAGTCTTCCTCCCCACCTCTCACCCTTTGTCCCCATAAAAATACAAGAATACTTGAGTTGTGGTACAGCAGGAGGATTTGTTAGGGTGGTCAACAAAACCATATTAGATAAAATATTCACAGATTATACAATGGCAAAATCATCTAACTAGCCTAGAAAACCTAGTAATGTAAAATCATGGCATGAATCTTTCAGAGTAGGGAGATGTCTTATATATTTTAGAATTCAGAAAATATGATTTAATGCACTCTGCTTCTTGGATTGGAGACTGACACTTGGTCTTTGTTGAACGCCACCATCAAGAGCAATTTCCTTACTTTTATGAACAACTTATATAAATATTTTTTTGCCCAGGAACTGTAGAAATTAGGGTTTTCACAAGAAACAATTAAACAATTCAGACATTAAATATATGTTTAACATCATATACTAAATCAATGTTCATTTAAAGCATTATATATATATATATACATATATCATACATATATTTAACATATGATGTGCCACATGTATTTAATATTTATACTAAGCCATATAATGATATGGCTTATATATACATGCATGTATGAGTGCTGAAATTATATCTTGCCCTTGGACAGTAACTCTTGGCAATTTATTTTAAGAATTTCATTTAATATAGAATTGTTTTGAAATTATTTTTATTATTTTAAAAGTAGTTTTTGTTTTAAGAATTTCATTTAATATAGAATTGTTTTGAAATTATTTTTATTATTTTAAAAGTAGTTTTAAGCAATTAACCAAATTAGACTTTTTATCTAGAAGTATTTCATTTTCAAATCTATTTTAATCTTTATTTAAGATAATCCCCAGATCAAGGAAATAGGCTGCATATCTAGAAGATGAATCTGGAAATTATGTTCAAGACTTGGGGATGCTATCGCAAGAGTAGGCAAGAAGAACTGACAGACTGGGAGATCAGATGAAGCTTAAAGTTTTCACTCTTTTGCAGGGTGAGAAAAACCTATGGTAAATTAAATGTGGATTTTGTTATAAAAATGGGCATCCCATAAGATTATATGTATGTATACACATATGCACATGCATGCACACAAATGTATATATGCACACACGTGTACATGCATTTTATATGTATTTGTTTACACACATGCATTACATACACATCCATATAGTAGACAAGAAAATGCTGCATTATTTTTAGCAATAATCTGAAGTACTTTGCAGTTTTCCTGAAAATATTTTCCTTACTTCACAATGCATTTCT
Organism: Pseudochirops cupreus; assembly: GCA_028627135.1. Lineage (NCBI taxonomy): Eukaryota > Metazoa > Chordata > Mammalia > Diprotodontia > Pseudocheiridae > Pseudochirops > Pseudochirops cupreus. The sequence continues at coordinate 415,121,295 of CM053582.1, forward strand.
AAAAAGTCAGTTTCCAAAAGAAATTGAACTTATCAACCATCCATCTTAAATACATATGGCCAAGAAGGAGAAAGCTAGTAAAAACCTTACAGGCAAGGAAACTGAGGCTTGTCTAAGGCCACAAAGCTAGTTAGTGATTTAGTAAAAAAATTGAACTGGGATTTCCTTAATCTCAAGTCAGGCCCAGTTCCTCTTTTGCACCCTCCTAGTCTTTGGAGCTATAGCCTCTGCAAATAATAAAACTACCTCTTTTTGCAGATATGTTTATATACTTGGAAAATCCCAAGGATTCAACTACAAAGTTCGCTGAAATCATAAACAATTGTAGCAGAATAACATGATATAAAGTAAATCCACATAAGTCATCAGCCTTCCTATACAGAACCGTCTTCTGCATAATTTTTAAAAGTTAATGGTGCAAAATGTAACAAAGGCACCCCAAATATCTGTTCATTAGTTGTTTTATTTTTTTTTTTTGTAGTCACTGATGGCAAGATTCTTATAATTTCTGAGATAAACACACCAGAAAGAAGAAAAAAGCTCAGAAAGTATTTTGCCAAAGTCTTAGCTCTTTCAACATTATGACACAGGGTTATCACTGTCTAACCATTGGTTGTACTCTGGACCTAAAATAGCTCAATGAATATAACTTTCAACACAGATACATGTGCTCTAGGAAGACAAGATTACAAATATGAGAAAAGCCACTGTAGTAGCCAACCTCCCCAAAACTTCCACAAGGCAGTCTCATATCACACTCTGATACCACATCCAAACAATACCACTACCATGTTACAGTGGACCAGTCTAAGACAAACTCAGAATATACAGATCTCCACTCACAAAGTAGGAGAGAGGCTGGTGTCCACATGAGGGATACTGGAAGTAGCAGCTTACTGCCCCTCCTGTCCCAGAAATGACCTGCCCTGTGTTTTGGATGATGATGCCATTATCTTTTCAAACTAAGTCTCAGGAACTTTCTACATTTACCCTTCACTAGTTTAGATGAGACAGCCTTGTATCTAAGAGAATATGTATTATGTGTTTGTAGGGAACATATGTTACTTGTGAGCTGATAGTTCTCCAGGATGTCAGTTGTATTCTCTGGTTCTAAAATAATCATTTTCCTCACTTGCTGCTTCACTGAGATGAATCATCCATGTGAAATACAATGGGAGATAGACGTCCCTAAAGCATCATTATAGATACATATTTGCACAAACACACATACTAGGGGTAGGTGTATGTTTAAATAAAGGTTTATAATAGATCTATTTGTAAGCTACACACGTCAAAGAAATATGTAAACTCAATTCCACAAACATTCAGTACCTTCTATAGGCACTGTACTGGGCACAGCGGATATAAACAAGGGTTGGCTGGAGTCAGCTCTCAACTATTGTCGATCTTTAGACTTAAGAAAGTGATGGAAAAAATGCAGATTAAATTTAAAAACAGGTGTTATTTTTTTATGGAGGACTAATTGTTAAACATTTGCCAACACTTCACTGCAGGAGACAAAATGATGAGTGAGAAAAAGGTAATTCTGGTTTACCTGGAGCAGAGGGTTAATAAAAGGGAATGATATAAAATAAACCTGAAGTGTTGGTGAAACCCAGATGGGGGCACAAGGTGGCCTGGTATAGGTGGTAGATTCCACATGTAGAAGTTTGTTATTTTTATTTTAAATTTAGTAGAGAGTTATTGAAGGTTTTAAATGAGTGGCACCAGTTGAGAAGGAGAGTATGGTAATAAGCTATGTAATTTAACAATATTAAATTTTTTGCATCATCAAAGTTATTTTCAGTATCCTTTGCCTCCCAAAGACTATTTTAAGACATAAAAAAGGAAAAAGGAGAAATCAGAATAACTGATTGTGTATTAATTTATTCTTATAAAGAATCATATTGAAGCCAATGTGGGAAATGCACAATTTCATGAAGCCAGAATGAATATGTGTAAACTTTTTTGCTTGTTTGTTTATTTTAAAGAATTTCATTTGTGGTGAGATCTATTGATTCACTGCAGAAGAATATGCCTCGTGTTATGAATGTATATAAATAACAGTGTAAGTCTTAGCCCCATAATCACCTTTTAGTGGAGAATGAAAATAAAGACAAGAATCAGTAAACTCCCTCCTAAAAAAAGCTGAGTCTTTATTGTTAATCCTATTGGAGCGTGCCTCTCTCTTTTTCTCCTGAAACTTTTTTTGAGACTAATCTGTTTATGCCATCCCACTAATACAGTTATATTTATAGGACTCATGTTAACTAAGCTGAAGAGCCACCCTCACTGCAGGCTCCTCCACCAGACCTTTCTGTTCACTTTGCCACTATTAGGCTCTCACATGGCAGGCAGAAGCAAAGGAGGATGTTGGTAAATAGAAGGCCGTGCATGAGTGCCTTTTAATAGCTTATCATCAGTGTGTAATCAAACTGAATAATTGCTGGAGAGCTCCTACATACCAGCAGATGCCCATGGGCCGTGCTCTGCTCTGGAATGTCACCATTGAACCAAGTGCTGGACGTATAATGCATCATCAGCACTGACACTATTGGAATGTCATGCAGGTGGGGAGAAATCAGTGGGGTGAGGTAAATGTAAGTATCCCAATGACATCTGAGTGGTATTAGATGGATAGGGGGCAAGTGAAAAGACAAAGAAGCCAAGAAATTGAAGAAAACAGCTTTCACCACTAAATGGAAATTACCTTGAATGCTGCAGTGCACCAGTGACTTTGACAGCTGAAGTAGCAGCAAAGGGAACTTGACTAAGATATTGGCTTTAGTGTTTGCTTTGCAAGTGGCTAAATGTGGTTGGCTTTCTCCTGACAAGATCAATCACTGTTCACCCAGCACAATAAGCCCAAATGTAGGGGTATTTTCTTGGAGGTACTCATGAAAGAATTGGAAAACATTAGTTCTTGCATGAGGCTGAATCTTTAGGAGAACAAGATGAAACTCAGGCATGAAATCTATTTGCACTTTCCTCATTTAGCTGAGAACTGTGTTCTTTAATATATGAAAATCACAGGGTTGGCAAAATACTGTGTGTCTGGGGCTCTCATGTAGGAGAAACAACCTTTATTGGAGTCTATCAATCAAAGCTCAGAAGTTCACTGATTATGAATAAATTTGAGTAAGATTAAAAGGTATGTCGCCTTTTTTTGTCTCAGCTTTGAGCTTTATATTACGATCTTGGAACTTTTCTTTGCTCCTTGCATTTGCTTTAACCCTTTTTAAAAACAACAGAATTTCTGTGGCAAATTGGCAGACTCTTATCTTTACGGTTTACCATGCAGTGCATTAGCTCTGCCATACACACACACATACACACACACATACACACACACACACACACACACAATTATATACACACACATAAACACAAAGAACCAAGTGAGCCTATTATAGGTTGGTAGTCCTTGTGACAGACAAATAACATCTGTGCTGAGTTATTGGAAAACAGGCTGTCTGCCAAGGGATCAGTTATTCACAAATCCCTTAAAACATCTGCCCCCTCCCACCCTGATTTTTCTCCTTTTTTTGTACCAGGATGTGAATATGAATTGAAATATCAAATTAAGTGTTGTAGATGAAGCTTAAGGTTTTCATTAATATTTAAATTGGACTATGAGAGGTGATGTTATATTTCATACCAACAGCTGGTAAGGAGATGCTTTTAAGTTAGTTTCATTATGTTTAAGATATGAGGAATCGTTCTTTTCTTTAAACCAATAATACTATGATAAGTAACTGAGATATCCAAATAAAGATGAGGAAGAATATGTTATATGTCTATTCTATGCATCGTCTTGACATCTAATCTTAGAAAGTTCCGGGGTTCTAGGCTGAAGTTTGATGCACTGAATTATGAATTGAAATACAGGAAAATATTTTTTTAAAATACAACATTGATTTCTTATACCCACATTATTTGAAAGATATAGTAGAAGAGTTAAAGAAATATGAGATAGAGGTGTTGACCTAACTAAGAATACAATCTCATTAGAAAGAAAAAAACTGTTCATTTAAAAAACTGGCAGTTCAAGATAGGAATGAGTTAAGTCCAAAGGAGTGGTAGTATAAGTATTATAATAAGGAATAAGATATGAGAAGCATCCAATCAACATCCAATAACATGTAAAAATATAAATGTGATGTGTAAGAAACATCTAAAGCAAACTGGGAAGATCTCTATGAACTGATGCAGAGTAAAGTGAGCAGGAGCAGAAACACAATTTATATAGTGACAAAAACATTATATAAGAAAAACAACTTTGAAAGACTTTAAAACTCTGATTAATGCAAGGATCAATCATGATTCCCAAATACTGAATAAGAAACACAGAGTCTGTCTCCTGCTGGAGAGATGAAAGACTTGACTTGAAGAATGAGACAAAAAAAAATTGTGGACAAGGCCAGTGTGGGAACTTTGATGGATTTTGCATGTTTGTCAATAGAATTTTATTTTTCCTTTAGAAAATCAACTTGCTAATGGTAATAGGAGGGAAAGGCAATAAATGCATATATGTTATATATAACACATATATCTTTGTTGATAGATAGGTACACTTATATGTATATAGAGGTAGATACATATATGTAAGAGAGAGGCAGAGTAAGGGTGTTCTAAACACATTTGGTCAATGGGATAAAAGTGATCTGCCTAGAATAGAAAGAACTGGTGAGATATAAACTTGATGTGGCCAATTTGGGGGCAATTTTGGAGACTATTCTATGCCAGGTATGATTTCTATCCTCTGGCAATAGAAAACCATTGATTTTGTTTTTCTTATGCTGTTGTTGTTGTTGTTTTTAAGTCGGGGTGCCACCTAATAAAATGAACATTTAATTTATCCTCCAGAACAGTGGTTCTCAACCTGTGCGTGGAACAGGGCTGCCTAAGACCGTAGGAAAACACATATTTCCAGTGGTCTTAGGAACTGAGACACCACTCCTCTATCTGTCTTCAGGCGGATACATCCACCTGCAGATACGCCCACAAATGAGTATTAAAGGGTTGCAGCATTAGGAAGGTTGAGAACCACTGCTCCAGAGTCATATTCTTATTCCAAATGGTCATTTTTGGTTAATCTTGTTTGATTGAAGAGTACAGAAGTATGCCTGAGTTTCAAATATGATCTCATCAATAGATAGTGTCTATTTTCCTAGAATTAGCTTTAAAAAAGAAAGAAAGCATCACCATTAGTAGGGTGGTTACTAGGTGATGAATTCTTTGGCCAAGGGAACCTGTGAACGAAGGCAAAATTTTAAAATTGTCCTCAGTTCTGTTTAGCCCCTTTCTTTTAATTTCTGCAGTGATAATGGGAAGAGTGAAAAGGAGTGACAAAATATGTCATGTGTGAACTTCAACTTAACTATTGGTTTTCTATATCTTTCTCTATTGACCAGTGAGTAGAAGAATTTAAATAACAGGAATTGAATCTATTTTTTCAAACATTCTCACCATAAACAAAAGCAGAAGACACAGCAAGTTTGCAGCTAAATGGAATGACGGATAATAGGTTGCCCTAGGAGAGAAAAATGAAGAAGTTGGTCAAGTTGTCCTTTTCTTGAGCCTCGTTCTTCTTGACCTCTCTGCCACATTTGGCTCTGTTGAACACCCTCTCCTTTTAAAAAGAGTATGTTTTCTTCAAGTTTTTATGTCATGACTTTCTCCAGATTTTCCTCCTTCCCATTTGACAGCTCCTTTTTTTTTCCATGCTTGATGAGTCAACATCCATATCATGTTGTCTGATGATGGGTTTCTCCCAACACTTCTCTGGCTTTGTCTTCTCTTCTCCTTTTCCTCTCCTTGCCTTTTCTCTTCTTTCTCATGAGATTAATTATTTATTTAATTAATTAGCATATTTATGCAGCTGTGTCACGAAAAGGAGTCATTTCTTCTTATTGTTTACCTATCTATCACCTTCTCTGATACCCTCATCACCTCCTACTTGGACTATTTCAATACACTAGTTTCTCCTCACTCTGGTTTATTCTCTACAGATGACAAAATGCTTTTCTTAATGCATGGGTGTGCATTTACTCCTGTACTTAACAGCTACAATGTCTCCTTAGTGTTTTTAGCTAAAGCTCCTGTTTGTTTGTTTTTTAAGTCTTTATAACCTGGGACCAACTTACCTTTTCTACCTCATTATCCATTATTCCCCTTCCTGTACTCCAAGGTTCACTCAAACAGGGCAAAGAAGAGAGTCCTGTGGACTGTAATATGCTTGATACCATTGCTCTGTGCTTGATGTAATCAGCTTCCACCCCCTTGGCCCTCTTCTCTTACCTGTTCCTACTTTTTCTTTCCAAGCCTTCCTTATGATCTCTTTTTCTTGAGTTTAGGTTTTGTTTTGCATATGACTACATCATACTTGAATTTTCCCTCCCTCTTGTTTCCCCCTTTTCCTTTATCCCTGTATTCTTCTTTCTTCCTTTTGAGTTGAGTGTATTTCCACACCAAACTCTGTCTTCTATCTACCCTTGACCAGCTCAAGTGAAAGTGAAGTTCAAGTAATGCCTTCCCCTATATTTTTCTTATTTGTATAGACTACTACATGTACAACCTTATTATGTAAGGGAAGTTCCCAAACCCTTTCTCCTCATTTCTTCCCTAGTGTATATTTGTTCCTTTTCCCTTTCAATTCTTCTTTTAAGCTCATCAAAATATGACAAAAAAAATTCCCAAGTCCTTGTCTTATTTGGCTTTTTTCCTATGACCCCAGATAACTAAAACATTTTGAGAAAACAATTGTATGATCTTCTCCTACCATGAGAATGTAAACACTTCATCCTTCTAAAGTCACTTCCAGTTTCTAACTTGTGCATACATTGTAGTATTTCTAGTGACTCTCGTATCTAGGTTTCCAAGTTCCTACATAGCTCTACTCCTTTCATCAGAAATGCTTAGAATCCTTTATTTCACTTAAGATCCATTTTTTTTCTACTGTAGGATTCAAATAAACGTCCTAGATAAATTTGTTCTAGGTTGTAAATCTATATCTTTTTTTTTTTCCTTTTGAAATATCTTATCACATATTCCCTGTTACTTATTGTGGTAGCTGCTGAATCTTGTATAACCTGACTATAGCTCCTCAGTGCTTAAATTTTTTCTTTCTAACTGCTTGCAGGACTCTTTCTTCAACCACTTTGGATTCCAGCTATAATGTTGTTGGGAGCTGACGTTTGATTTTGCTTTACTTTGTTTTCAGACTATGCAGTGGATTCTTACTATGTTCACTTTACCCTATTGCTCTCATAAGATTAAGCACTGTACTTTCTTTATTTCTTGAAATGTAATATTCAGATTCTTTTTTTGTCAAAATTTTCAAGTAGTCCAATATTTCTTAAATTATCATTCATTGATCAGTTTTCCAGGTCAGTCATATTTGATATGAGATACTTAATATTTTCTCTTATTCTTTTCAATTGCTTCTAGTGATTTTAAAATTTTATGCTGTCCCATGGAATCATTAATTTCTGTCTGATTCTTTTCTAAATCTGTCCTCCATAACTCTCATTTCTTGTTTTTAAAATTATTTCTTCTACTACTTTCATTTTATTCATAATATCATATTAAATTATTAAAAACAAAAAGCTCTTACTTCACTTTCTCCTAGGAATTCTAACTGATCTTGAGGCCAAGTGGTGCTTTGTTGTTTTTTTTTTTCTTGAGACTGCTTTTAGCTATCTTCTTCTGTGTTTGAGTCTCGTGCATTCTTCCCATTTGTTGTTCAGTCATTTTTTTTAGCCATGTCTGACTCTTCATTACCTCACTTACAGCTTTCTTGGCAAAGATACTAGAATGGTTTCCCATTTCCTTCTCCAGCTCATTTTTACAAATGAGGAAATTGAGGCAAACAGGGTCAAGTGGTATGCTTGGGGTCGCACAGCTTGAGACCAGATTTGAATTGAGGAAGATGTGTCTTTCTCACCTCAGGCCAGGCACTTTATCCACTGTACCACCTAGCTGCCCATTATTAATATATAATAATATTATTATATAAAAAATAAAAGTATAGGGGCAGGCATCACTTTCACCATGTTGTTCCCATTAGAACGTCTCTTTTTTCTTTGTTTGTTTCCTCATTCTTCTTCCTTTCTTCCCAGACTGGGAAACTATACTAAGTATCTGAGCTATACAATTCTGGCAGGATTGTTGTGGTGTTATATGTTCATTCTGTCTTATGTAGGTTCTTGTCACTAGTTTGTCTGCATACAGTAAACATTACAGAGGTGGTTCAGGTGAAGGAACCATAAAATTTCATTGAACCCTATGTAATGTAATCAAGGGCACAGTCTGTTTGCTTCTCACCTGATCTTTCTAGGTTCTAGATTCTAGATTGGGTCTAGGAAACATAGCTACAGACTGCCCATATGGTAGTGTTCCAGAATATAAGTTCTGGCTGCAGCCCCAGCTTCAAGTTTAGAGTGTCAGTATTGTTGTTCAGTCACATCTGTGACCCCATTTGTGATTTTTTTGGGAAGAGATATTGGAGTGGCTAACCACTTCCTTCTCCAGCTCATTTTACAGATGAGGAACTGAGACAAACAGGGTTAAGTTTCTTGCCTAGGGTCACAGTTAATAAGTAGGATATGAGACCACATTTGAACTTCCTGACATTAGGCACAGAACTCTATCCATTGCACCACCAAGCTGCCTTTCAGTGACAGTATTGCCTACTTATCCCTTTTCTTTGTGAAGATGGGAATCAGGGAGGAGTCCAGGCTGAGCTTAGGATCCTGTCTCTGGGTCAGTGGGTCTGTGCTTCTGTCTCTTCTTCCCCCAGTGGTTGTCTATATATGTGAGATCTCTTCTATGGGAGTGAGTTCCTGACACTGTCTGTCATGTAGTAGCACTTCATAAGTGTTTTATCTGTCTACATATTTATCTCCAACAAAGTTACTTTCTTATGTTAAATCAGAATTATATAAGATAGAGCAAAAGAGACAACTTCTTTGAATATCCCCCAATAATTGATATCAAGAATGTAATAAAACAAGTAATCATGAATCACTGCCATGATGAAGTACAGAACAGGGTATAAATTAAAGAGGAATTGGTAAGCCACTCCTCTTTCTGTATGACCATATCATTATAGATTAGATTTCAAGCTGAAAAGGGACCTTAGACCATCAAGCCAATTTCCTCATCATATGAGAGGAAATACAAAAAGGACAAATGACTTGGCCAGGGTCATGCAGTCAGTAATTGACTAAGGAAGGATTTGAAACCAGGCCCTTCTGATTCTGAGACCAGTAATCTATTCACTCCATCAAACTTTTAAATATGTATATATCACTGATTGCACCAAACTCCAGAACTCTGCAGAGTTCTTTTAAAAATATTTTTAATTTATGGAATAAATTATATGGGATTTTCTTCTCATTGGTAGAAATCAGTTGCTGAATTGATTACTCACACTTATGTCAGGAGCTGAGTTGTTAGGAGCTGGAGAAGAGACCCAGGTTTTTTGGAGATGTGCTATTCCAACTTCTTTTCAAGTCCCTTTAGGGAAAGAAAGACTCCAGGGTAAAGCTTAAACATAGGGGATCTAGAGATCTCTAGGTTCCCACATTGCTACATTTGTGATTTCCAGGAATTTCCCTTTAGGCAACACCTGAGATTCACTCTCTCAGTCGAGCTGATTCACATCCAAATGGAGAGTTGTATTGTTTAATATATAGTCTCATATTTATCCTTTCTTCAATTCTTTGCTATCTAGGTGTGTTTGATTGCTATTTGCTTTGCATGTTCATTGTGGAATTGGCATCTGGTAGAAAGAGAGTCAACTCTTAGATATATAGTTTGGGGTACTCCTTTCCCATTAAGGAATAATGATCGGAAGTACAGATTAAACCTAAAAATCACTTCCCCTAGACTTCCAATATTAGCTTTGTATGTAATCACTCTGAGGAGAACAAAGTGACCATCCTCTGGACACAACCTCATATTTGTCCTCTTGGAGAGAATCAGAGTCAAGTTTGAAGAAAGGTACGGTCAAGAGATGCTAGAGATGTCTCTTCTTGCCATCCTGGAAGCACAGTTAGCTAGATTCATGTTGATATATATATATATAACCTATATAGGGAAAACAACACACCGCAAGCACCCTGGCTTCTTTGGCATTTAAAGTCCTTTGCAACTTGACTTTAACCTAGCTTTTCATCTTTATTGCACATTACTAACATTTAACCATCACATTTTATAGAATAATAAGCTGAAGTGAAGAGAAATTCATTTGAGCCTCTTCAGGTCAACTCAACTCTTTCTCACACATAATCTTGCATTTCCTTTCTCCCAACTCCCATCTCTGTGCTTACATACAAACTGTCCCCATGAATGAAATTTACTCCTTCCTCACATCCACTTCTTTGAAGCTCTAACTACATACAAAGCTCAATTCAAATAGGACCCCCTTTATGTTTTTTCTCCTTATCTCCATAGCTAGTTTGTACTTCTTCCTCAAAATTACCTTTTATTTAATTTGTTTGTATCTTGAATGAAATTATATGTATTTCTCCTGAAAGAATGGAAGTTCTTTGAAGTCAGAGCATTCTATTTCATCTTTGCCCTGCCCCTGTCCTATTGAACTGCTCCCCCCCATCATGTAAGAGGTAATTTATAAATGCTTATTAATTGATTAATTAATACAAATATGAATGTGTGGCAGTTCCTGCCTCGGGGAGCTTGTATTCTTCTAGGATTTTATTTGAATTAAAAATGTTAGAATATGGGAGAGTGGTCATCTAAGTGAACAGAAGGTTCAAATAAAATATGAGGTCTTTAGTCTTTCAAGACACAGCATTTCTTTTTTTTCTTTTTTTTAAATTTTATTTTAGTTTGCATCATTAATTCCCACAAGATTTTGAGTTACATATTTTCTCCCCTTATTTCCCCTACCCATCACCCCAAATCAGCCATCCCAGTGTGTTCCCCCTCCCCCAGTCTATTCTCTCCTATGTCACTTTTCAGTAGGGCAGGATGGATCTCCCAACGACAGTGCCTGTGTATCTCAAGTTTCAGTTGGATATAGTCAATAATAATAATAATAATTGCATAGATAGATAGATAGATAGATAGATAGATAGATAGATATTTATAACATTTGATTATGGAACTTTAGATTTTAGATTCTTTCTCTTCCTCCCTCGTCACCCACCCCCACTGGAAGGATAAGCAATCAAATACAGGCTGAACATGTGAAATTA
>CM053582.1:415133016-415152377 GCA_028627135.1 Pseudochirops cupreus
GTATTTGATGGCTTGTTCTTCCAGTGGGGGTGGCTGACGAGGGAGGAAGAAAAAGAATCTAGAATTTAAGTTCAATAATCAAATGTTAAAAATATATATGTGTATATATATATACATATATATACAATTATTATTACTATTATTATTAACTACATCCAACTGGAACTTAAGATACACAGGCACTGTGAAAGGGAGATCCATCCTGCCCTGTTGGAAAGTTAGAGGAGTGATGGGGGAGGACATAAGAGAGATTAGATTGGGGGAGGGTTTATACAAGGGGATGGCTGTTTTGGGGAGGGTAGGGGAAAGATGGGGAGAAAATTTGTAACTCAAAATCTCGTGGAAATGAATGATGTAAACTAAAATAAATAAAATTAAATTAAAAAAAAGAAGTCATCTAGCTCAGAGCCTCTTAAACTTTTTCCACTGGCTACTCCTTTTCATTTTGGCAGTTTTCATTGGCCTGAAGGCATGTTCAATGCAAAATGTGCATATTTTGTATTCAGAACTAAGTCTATAGTGAAGCAACTAAGTCTATAGTGAAGTCTATATTTGAAGCAACATGGGCAATTACTGCCAGAAACACTTTGGATTCATTATGTGTTTAATTTTTAATTAATTTTTGGATGTTGCATGTTCAGAAACCTTTAACTATTGCCAAATTTTTCATGACCTCATATGGGGTCATGACCCATAGCTCAAGAAGCTCTGTCTAGCTTAATCTTTTTTTTTTTCAAAACTTGAATACCATCTTGAACATCCTTGATAAATGGTCACTGAATCCTTGCAGAAGACAAGCAGTGAAGGCAGATTTATTACGTCTCAAAACAGCCCATTCCATTTCTTGACTAGTTTGAATGGCCAGAAAAGTGATCTTATATTGAGTCAAACATAGTCTTCTATTTATTCTTAAATTTGCCTTCTTAAGAAAAGCAACTTTAATCCCAATTGCATGTGACAATCCCCCAAATATGTGAAGACCAAAACTACATCCTTCCCTAAGTCTTTTCTTCTCCAGCCTAAGTACTCATAAGTCTTCTAAGCCAGTGGTTCTTAACTTTCCTAATGCTGTGACCCTTTAATACCATTCCCCATGTTGTGGTGACCCTCAACCAATCAATTACTTTTGTTGCTACTTCATAACTGTAATTTTGCTACTGTTATGAGTCATGATGTAAATATCTGATATGCAGGATGGATTTTGATTGTTACAAATTGAACACAGGCTGAGAACCATTGGAATCTAAGTGATTATATGATGAAAAGGTTTCCATTCTCGCTATGATTCTTCTAACCCTTCTTTAGATGGATGCACTCTAGTTGGTCTGTGTCCTCTTAAAAATGTGGTTGTATTTTCATTCATCAAATCAGCAATCCCTCTCTGACAAATAGATAAGAATTGCATTTAATTTCATCATAAAAATTAACATGATGGAAAGCTTCCAAGTGACAACAGTTTGACTTTTCAATATATTATTTATTTACATTTTTTCATATAACATGCACAGAGATGATGCAAGATATAAATCCACCAGGCATGACAGAACTGACTCTCTTTTCATCCTTTGCTGTTCCTTCCAAAGGAAAAGTGAAATATCAAGAATTAGACACTGGACTTAATAGAGAAGTCCTTTGTTCCTTGCCCTAGTTACTACTTATACTAGTAACCTTACCCAAATCATTGCATCTTGCTGAAAATTCATTTTCTCCTTTGTAAAAGGAGGAAGTTAAATGAGATCTTTCTAACTTGAATAATCCTTGGCTACAGAAAGGAATAAGAAATTAAAATGTAGGAGTAAAATTTTTAACTATCTGTATTTTTTAAAATTTCATTCATATCCTTCTAATTTTAGGGCTTTTTTTCAAATCTATTAGTTTTAAGTAAATTTGTTCTTATTGTATTTTGTGTTCCATGTGTTCTTCATTTAATTTAAATTTTTGAGTATGAATCACTGGACTGATCTAGCTTAGTCCTTAGAACATTGAAACTTTGTCCAAAAAACACATATTAAAATTTGCATGTGTGTTTCTTAAAATGTCATATTTCAGAGTAGGGGGCAAGGGGCTTAAAGCAATATATTTAGAAATTTTTTCAAGTGCTGTTGTAATTTTATTTTATTTATTTTATTTTTAATTTATGGAATAAATATGCATTTCCTAACGTAGTGCATAAAAAAGATGATTGCAATGAAACTGCAGGTCTATTATGTACAATTTACTATTCTTTTAAATTATATAATAATTATGCTTTTTTTCTTTCCTCGCTCTCCCCCAAACCTAGAGACCTAGAAATGGCCACATTGTACACAAATCTATATATGTATACATAGATGTATGTGTATGTATATATATATATATATATATACATATATATATATATATACAAACACACACACACACACATATATAAATACACACACACTATACATCTACTTATCAGTTTTCCTTCTATTTATCGTTATTCCTTTCACTAGATGCAGATAATGTCTTTCTTCATATGTCCTTTCTGTTAATTTAGGTATTTATAATAGTCAAAATAACTTCATTGTTAAAACTCATTCTTAAAACAATATTGCTGTTACTGTATACAGTGCTGTCTTGGTCCTGCTCATTTTACTCTTCATTATTTCATGCACGTCTTTCCATGTTTGTTTTTTTTAATAAAATCATTGAGCTCATCATTTCTTATAACACAATAGTATTCCATCACAATCATATGCCACACCTCATTCAATCATTCCCTAACTGATGGCCATCCCTGCGATTTCCAGTTCTTTGCTCCACAAAGAGAGCTGCTATAAACATTTTTGAACATACAGTTTTTTTTTTCTTTTCCCCAATTAGCTTTGTAAATAAGACCCTATACTGGTATTGCTGGGTCATAGGACATAAGTAGTTTAATATTTCTTTGGGCACAACAACTGTAATTTTATAGGAATGAGGAACGCTTGTTATAGGAATCCCAACATTTAGCTGATGTTCAACTTATCATCTAAAAAGAACATCCTAGTGCACTAAAGTTAGGGGATCCCTTTGGTTATACAGTTACTATGTTAGCAGAAACAAGACCTGATTCCAAGACTTCTGACTCTGAGGCCAGTTCTCTATCTCTTTAGCCATGTTTATTCTCGATGAAAGAAAATAAAATAAATGAATCTATTTTAAGCTTTTAGTGAATCTTTAATAGGATTTGCTTTCTATTCAGTAAGGCAAGTTTCCGAATAATATGTCAGTTGCTTAGAATCACAGTTTTCCTGCCCTACTACATATTCTGTCCTTGCTGATAAAACTCTCACAGAGGCCAAATTAGAATAAATAGTGGTCCCAATCTAAAATTAAATGCTTCTTTTAAGATTATTGTCCTCATTTTGTTCTTTATCTAAGTAATAAACTTAAAAAATAAATTTATTTAATTTTAATGATTTTAATTTGATACCTATTCATTTGAATAAAGGGAAAAGGAATATGTGATACATGGGATGGGCGGGGGGGGGGGGGGAAGAGGAATGTAGCTTTAAGATCTCTGTTTTAGAAGATGTAGACATTTTTAATCCATTAGCCCAAGGTCAATTTTCTTCTCTTTCATACTCATTCATCTGCCTGCTTGTTCCTTTATAAGTAGCTGAAAACTAGCCTCCTGAGGAGGCAGCATTAGCTGTTTCATGGAATGGTCTCCAGGGGGTGATGGAGAGAAAAATATCCCACTTCTTTCTGTAAATTGCTCAAGGTCATAGATGCAGTCAGAGGAAGGATGTTCTCAAAGTTGTTTCTGGACATAAGATTCTTGTTTTGTTTGGCAATATAAGTGGCTAGTACTTTTCCTTCAGCCAATGTGAGTGTATTAATGGAATCCCCTCATTCTCCTATTTTTGCCTCACTCCCAACTGGCCCATGGCACATTTGAGCATTTCCAATTTGTTCATTTCGTTCTGCTATAAACAGGGTGTCCTACTCTTATGTACACGTATTTCATAATTGTTTTTCTTCTTATTTTCCAAAATCTCTTTCCTGTTTCAGGAGGCTAGCCACTAGTACACCTCAGGGGATAGAACCTAATACATAAGTGCAGTCATCTAAAAACCATGTTTACCTGGCTTTCTTTTGGTTTGTTAATGAGACTTCAAAATCATTAAGCATAGAAGTTATATTTTCCTGTGTGAAACTGTTTTTGCATTTTTTCACTTTGGGATTCTGTTCAAGCTAAGTAAGAGGTAGAAAAAAGTGGAAGAGTCATAAAGATGATTAGATATGATTATGATAATCTATGATCAGAAACAAGAGAAAAAAAAAGCTAAGAAGATAAATTAAAAGAAAAGTATTTTTTTAGCCTAGAAAAGAGAAGCCTAATGAATTACTTGTTAGAGATCTTCAACAATAGGAAAGCATTATTTGGGTGACAATAGCCAACTGTTTCTAGTCCTCTCAAAAGATAGACAAAGAGAAAATGAGATTAAGCTGCAGAAAGAAAGATTCTGAACTACATTTAAAAGAATTAGGATAGTGAAGGTCAGATACATTGGAATGACTTACTTAGGAAAGTGAGACTCTCCTTCTCAGGAGGTCTATAAAAATGTGATAAATATTCATTAGACTGGGGAGATTCAGGTGAATGAGATGAACCATGAAAAGAAGTCTTGGCCCACATGGCCAGTACCTAAAAGAAACCAGGGTAGGAATAAAAGAAAATCAGTTAAGAGGCCTAATCAGTATCAGGCTTTGAGCTTAAAAGAAATTTTGTGAATATTGGCATGCCTTTCTTTGATTTTTGCATTATGTTTTCATGGAAATTTTTCTTCAAGAGGAACTTTTAAAATATTGTTTAATGCAATCATTAATCTTGTCTTGATAGTGATCAAGAGAGGGAAATAGGGTATAATTATCAGTAATAATAATAATAATAAAGTTAGCATGCATATTGTTTCTACTATGTACAAGGCACTATGCTAAAAATGTTACAAATATTTCTCATTTGATCTTCACAGCACCCCTAGGATGTAGGCACCATTAGTATCTATATTTTACAGTGAGGAAACTGAGGCAAACAGATGTTCTTAGTTGCCCAAAGCCACTGGAAACAATCTGAGGCAGGATTTGCATTTAGGTCTTCCTGACTTCATGCCCAGAACTCCTGCTATACCACCTAATTGCCTCTGTGGAACAGAAAATAGGATTTATAAAAAATCAGACATCAAGCTAGCTATATACACCCCAAATTTATTCTTCATTTTGTAGAAAATATATCAAGAAAACTGAAAATGTCCTCATAGGATTACACAGTATGAGAGACAGAAAAAGTCTTAGAAATTCATTCCAATCTTCTCTTCTTTAAGTTTGTAAAATGAAAGCCCTCATTTACCCAGAATAGTCAGATATGTTATCTCCCTTCTCAAATATTACTGGACTATTTTACTCTGTTTCTCTCCTTTGCTTTCATGATTCCCTATTTTGTATTATACTTAACAATGATAGAACATGTCTAAAAAGTCTTAGTCTCAAATACTAAGAGATTTAAGGACTAAATAGTAGTCCCTAAGATTATTGAGATCCCCTGTATTATAACTTTCTTAACCCCTATTTAGATTTTAAGGTCCTTCAGTACAGGAGTCACATGATACTGGAAAGAGCACTGAATTTGGAGTCTAGGTTCATATCATGGCCCAGCCACCTACCACCTCTAAGCCTACAAACCTTAATGCAAATTCGGCTACCTTGTCCCCAATTTAATCCATAAAAATGAAGAGGATTTGGATTAGATGGTCTTATAAATTCCAGTTCTCTTATAAATATGGGCCCCTCTGAGCAATTTTAGCCTTGTATTGCCAGCATCTGGTACAGTTCCTTGCTCTTAGTAGGTACTTCATTAAAATTTATTGATTGGAATGTTGAATCTCAGTTAACTAAGATTTACTTTGTATCATGTGATTAGCAAGTAAGGAGACTGACTTTTACATTAATGCACAGAAACAATGTGCTGTACATGACTGCTGATTTCCAAAGAATTTGAACTCAGTAAAATGAACCACATATATCCTGGAGTGTTTAATACTATGAATTGTCTGTGATTTCATCAACGCTGTCTCTCTGTGCTTCTCTCTAAATCTGTGATCTCCCTGTAGTTGCAAATCATGAGATCACAGATTTAGAACGGAATGGAACCTTTGATATCATCTCACAGATGAAGCAATATAATCACAGAGAGGATCGAAAGAGAGTACATGATTTATTTGCTTAAAATCACACAGGTAGTCAATGGTAGAGTTAGAATGCAAACCAGGGCCCTCTGATTCTCAGTCCATTAGTTTTTCTATGATACTATCCTGCCTCCTTCTGCTTCCATACCTTCCCTCATATTTGCCTCTTTGTTTTTACTTGTACCATTAATTTTTGTTAATGAATTAAGTGGTATCCTACATTTCTGCCTCAATTGTTATTTCATACATGTATACTTATATTTAAACCTGCTAAATATGTAGATGTCATCTGCCCAACTGGCTAAAACAACTTCATGTGCCCCAAATACTCAGCATACTTGCCTCATCATAGTGAGGATACAATCGAATTTTAATTAAAAGATATTTTTAAGGTATTTCAATACCTGGGAGTGACTCTTCATTGGAAATGACACAATTTTTATTTGGAAATTGAAAGCAAAAATTCTAGTAATTCAAACTTCCTAATTGCTTATATTCTAGATTATATGGAGATTAACATATATTTTAACTCATACCAAAATATCAGTACTAATTGAAGAACAAAACACAAAAAGTCCTCTTCAGATAATAGATAATTTCATTGCCACAAGAGTTTATGTATATGAGAATTTCTTTTATGGAACAACTAAAGGGGTAAATTCATCTTCCTGAGTTCAGATCCAACCTCAGGCACTTACTAGGTGAGTGACGCTGGGCAAGTCACTTAACCTTATTTGCTTCAGTTTCCTTATCTATAAAATGAGCTGGAAATGGAAATGGCAAAATACACCATTCTCTTTACCAGGAAAACCCCAAATGAGGTTATGAAGAGCTGAATATGACTGAAAAATGATTGAACAACTAAGGCCTTAGAACTGTTCAATGGTAAAAGGATGAGGTCATTCTAACAAAACAAGAAGAGAAATCAAGGGCACTTGATCTCAGATGAAAGAACATGTGTTCAAGTAGTGTTCTTATTATTTACTAACTCTTAGGCTTGCTTCAGAAAGTAACAACATTTCTGGCCCTCAGTTTTTCCATTTCCACAAAATGATAAGGATTGTAAGGAAAGAACTCTATCATAAAACAATATGTGAAAGTTATCATTGTTTTGGTGTTACTTTTTCACATCCAAAAACAATCTCTCTTAAACTACAACTTGAAGTTTGTGGTAGCTAATTTCCTCTTTTTTATACAAAGGGATATTTGGGAAGAAAATGTCTTTTTAACCCCAGTCCTAATCCAGGGAAATACATATAAATAAGCCTAAAAGAAATCAGGCAGACAACATGAAGGAAATTTAGGGAAGAAAATAGTAGAAAATATGAAGGAAGAGGAAGTACTCTCACCTTCCTCAAAAATTCCTGAAACATTTCACCTGTTCTTCCTCTTGTTTTCTTTTTCATTTGGTTTGCATGGGATGCTATGATTGAAAGAATTCCAGCAATTAAGATGTATATGCAATATGTTCTCCTCACACTATTAAAGAAGATAAAGATTGTGAAGAGAGAAGACAGAACTGGGAAAGAAAACATTTCACTGGGAAATATGATTAAAATCTCTTCAAATTTAAAAGATTGCATAGATTTTTGAGGTGCAATGTTTTTTTTTTCAATTCAAGCATTCCTTCATGTAGAGAACACTGTACTAGGACAGAAAGATGAGTATGTAAATAAATTAGGCAAAGTCACTACATTCATGGATTTTGCAAGTTAGCAGAATAATAGAATCTGAGAGATAGATGGAACCTTAGAGATCACATTAGAAATGTGGAAAAACAGAGGGGTCCAGAGAAAGCTAATAAGTTGAGGCCAGGAGAATAGAATCGAAGGATCTATAGCTAGAGGGGATCTTACCAAGAATCTATTCCATTTTCTCCATTTATGAGATAAGGTTGGTTTAAAATGGTGTGACTAACAATACCACTGGGCAACTAGGTGGCACCTTGGATAGAGTTCTAGGCCTTGTGTTAGGAAGACTCAACATCTGGAGTTCAAATCCAGGCTCAGATACTTCCTAACTCTATAACCTTTGAAAAGTCACTTAACTACATTTGCCTCAGTTTCCACATCTATAAAAGGAGCTGGAGCAAGTCACTTAACCGCAATTGCCCTCCAAAAAAAGGAAAAGAAAAGGAGCTGGAGAAGAAAAGGGCAAACCACTTCAATATTTTTGTCAAGGAAAGCTCAAATAGGGTCACAAAGAATTGGTCAGTGAAATGACTGAACAGCAAAAACAAACAAGAAAAACAATACTAGATCTGTATCCCAAAAATATAAAACAAAACAAAAAAGAAAAGGAACCATATGAACAAAAATATTTATAGAAACTCTTTTTGCAGTGTCAAAGAATTGGCAATTGAGATGTTCATCCATTGGGGAATGGAGGAACAAATTGTGGTATATGATTGCAATGGAACGCTATTGAATTATAAGAAATGACGAGGGGGCAGCTAGATGGTGCAGTGAATAGACCACTGTCCCTGGAGTCAGGAAGGCCTGAGTTCAAATCCAGGCTCAGACATTTAACACTTACCAGCCACATGACTTTCAGCAAGTCACTTTACACCAATTGTCCTGCCTTCTTCCCTCCAAAAAAGGGGGGAAAAAAAGAGATGATGAGCAGAATGGTTTCAGAAAAGCCTCGGAAGACTTATATGAACTTGTACAAAGTGGAATGAGCAGAACCACGAGAACATTGTACAAAATAACAGTGAAATTTTTAAGCATTTGAAAGATTTGTCTACTCTCTTCAAACAACAATCAAAGAAAATTCCAAAGGACCCAAGATGAAAAATCCTTTGCACTTCCACAGAACTGATGACCTCAGGATGCAAATTGAAGCATACTTTCTTTTTAATTTTTTCTCTTTTTATTTTTCACTTTTCTTTTCAACATGTCTAATGCAGAAATGTTTTGCATGACATCACATGTATAATATATTTCAAATTGCTTGCCTTTTCAAGGCAAGGGGGAAGAGCTAGAGAGAAGGAAAGAATCTGGAACTCAATTTTTTTTTAAATGAACAGTAAAAGTTTTTTATATGTAATTGGGAATATTTAATGAAATAAATAAAATATATTAGGGGGAATTGTATGGCTAAGAAGAAGACCTGGAATTTAAACCCAGATCCTCTGTTTTCAAATGCAACCTTCCTTTTCCTTCACTCCTCAACTATACCATAATGTAGGGTAGAGAATTAGGGAGGAGATGTAAAGGGAAGCTAGTAATCTGAACAACTGTAAAGCAAAGTAAAAATAAAAGAAATGCAAGAGATCACAATACACACTATAAGGTAAGATAGCTTCTGATCAGTAGAGATTTCCTAGTAGTTGGCATTAAAATTAGGTCATAAAGGATCAATAGGAGTCTACTTGGTAGTTTGGTGAGGGAAAGAAGGGTATTCCAGGTTATATGATATACCAGTTACATAGCATTAACTGTAGTGTTTAATACTGGTTACTCTTTCTTTTCAGGGGATTTTTTTGAAATTTTGAACCCTTAATCAAAGCTAAATTTAATCAAATATTATCTATACATTTTTACTGGTGTCATCATCTCTCTTAAAATAGGTCATCAATGATGTCAGAAAGTTAATTCTACTCTGAAGATGAATTCTACTGTGTTCAATAGCAACAATAAAAGGTAATATCTGAGGATATAGATGGAGTCCCTTTTGCATCAATAATCAGTCTTCTGTAAGTCTATCTATATTATGAGAACAAAAAGAGCTCCCAAAATCTTTAGAACATTCAAAAAAAAAAAACATCAACATCTCTCTGGAATTTAATGTAGTTGCTACATAAATAGTACATTAAGATGACCTTGAGTTTCAGTTTAGAATTTTTTTGGAGGGTAGGCTGATAATTTCCTAAATGTGGGAGATTTCAGGCATGGGAAGATAATAAGTCTAATATGTATAGCTTTAGAGAGTTGTTTTGAGATACTGAGAATTTAAATGGCTCAATCATGGTTATATAACTAGTCTGTGTAGAGTCAGGATTTGGACCAAAGTGTTCCTCTGTAGAGTGGAAGTATAGTACAGTGACTAGAGCTTAGGCCCTGGTGTCATTTGAAACCAAATCCTGACAGATGCTGGCAATATGAACATCTTAGCTTTTCAGTATCCCAATCAGATATTAAGACTATAAGTTCCAAATGAGTTACACTCTTCATTAGCATGCATTTCCAAACCAGACATTCCAGACACTGATCAAAAGCAAACCAAAAAACGTGGCCAAGCAAAGAGGAAATTTATGCTACAAATGATTTAATTTTCAAAGCATTTATAGATCAGTTGTCAAGACATCTCAAATAAAGAATTATAACTAAAGAATCTAAAAGATCAAGACCCATCTTCTTCCAAAGAAAAGGAAATAAGTGTGACTGAAATGACTTCAGTAGCTGCTGACCCATAAGTCTGTTTTCTGATCTCCATAAAATAATCTTTATGAGAAGAATCAATGCATGCATCAAGGGCATTCTTGATGAAAACATGATCAGGGAACAGGAGGACTTTTACAAGTCATTTTATACAGCAGAACACAACTTTATGGTTACATAGATGACTAAAACTTTCAAATAACACTAGACTTTTTATGGATTTGAAGAATTTTATTTTTATGGGATCACAGATTTTCAGAGTTCAGAGAGACCTCAGTGACCATCTGGTACAACCCATACCTCAAAAAATCCCCTCAACCACAAATCAAACAATTAGTAATCTAGACTTCAAGGTCTTCAATGAGGGGAAACTAATTACTTTCCAAAGAAGTCCATTACACTTTGGGATTACTCTAGTCCTAGGAATTTCCTTACTTCTATTAAGCTTAAATTTGCCCCTTCTATATATTGCTCCTAGTTCTGGCCTTTGATGCCAAAAAGAACAAGTCTGAACTCTATAGAAATAGGAACTGGACCTGTGATTCATTGGTATGGAGAACTCCTGAGTATTTTCCTTTACCAATACTGGTTATCATCTTACAGTTAGAACATGAATTTTAGTCTTTCTGGATTTCAGGTCAATCTTTTATCTACTCTGCCTCACTTTTTCATTTGACATTCCATAAAATACTTTAAGAGAGCTATCCAGCTCCCTCAGACTAAATGTTCCCTTTTCCAGTTAAACATTCCCAGTTCATTGGATAATAGATTTAGAGCTGTGTTATATTTTAGAAATAAGTCATTTAGTTCAACTTGCTGTCATTACAAATGAGGAAACAAAGTGAAGGGATGAATGTGCAACATTTTGGAGGGAGAATTGACAAGAGTTGAAAAGAGACTGGATAGAAATGGTGAGTTGAAAATATGAACTTGGATTACTGGAAGAATGGTGATGTCTTTGACGGAAAAAAAGAGGTTTTGAAGATGGGAAGTAGAGGAATAGTAATGAGTTCTATTTTAGACATGTTTCCTTCAAAGCCCAGCTCAAAGACTATTGCCTACATGAGATCTTTACTGTTTTCCTCAGCTGCTAATGCTCTCTTTCCAAAGTTACCTGGTGTTTTTTTATTTATATGAATGTATATTTATGAATTTGTCCTTGAGGGCAAGGACTGTCTCATTTTTGTTTTTGAATCTCCATCATGTATAGCACAGAGTGACACAGAATAGAAGTCTAAGATATGCTTGCTGACTGATTCAAGGTCATGCTGACATTAAGAAACGGCGGTATCCAAAATGAGCAAAGGTGTGTGATCAAACAATCTCAGGGTGTTAGATAGATCAAATCCCACCCTGCTTCTGAGGGTCAGTCATGGGACTTATCTCTAGCAAAACCATATCTACCCATATTGCTCAATCTTTTCCCATTCTGCTTTCTCCCTCCACTTTTCAAATTACCAGCTTCTCAAGGACATTAAAACCTACCACTTTGACATAACCTGGGAGGATGGTGGGCAGGGATGGCAGTCTCTCTCTCCCTCTCTCTCTCTCTCTCTGTCTTTCTCTCTCTCTCTCTGTCTTTCTCTCTCTCTCTCTCTCTCTCTCTCTCTCTCTCTCTCTCTCTCTCTCTCTCTTTTTTTTTTTTTACCAGTCTCTTCTCAGAGGAAAGAGGCTGCCTTGCAGGGGTGTATGTCTAACAAATCTTATGAGGGTAATTCTCTGAGAAGCACCTGTAAAGATGCTTTGCCCAATCATATGCCAAAGCTGGTCTTTTCTACTAACATATATATCTTGTTTGTGTCTTTCTGCTCATTATTCAGGCCTCATCACCTCTCAGGGATAACATTATATAGATAAAGATAAAGATATAGATATAGATATAGATATAGATAGATATATGTGTGTAGGTATGTAGGTATACATACATATCTATATAAATATAGATATAGATATCCCTTAGCACAGTAACTGACACATTGCAGTTGCTTAACAAATGCTTCCTTCCTTTCTCCACTCACCTGCAGCATTGCAATAGCCTCCTAGTGGGTCTCCCTGCTTCAAATTTTGTCACTCTAATCCATTTTCTTCACAAATGCCAAAATGATTTTCCTAAAGCTCAATTCTGACTATATCACTCTCTAATTCAGGAAAACTTCAGTGGCTCCCTACTGACTCCAGGATCAAATATAATTTCATATATTTCTTATTCTTTTTGATTTCTATCTTTGTGTGAGTTGTATAATATACATATTATTACAATAGATAGAAAACTTGGACCAGGAAGACCTGGCTTGACATCTTACCTCTGACATATTCTAACCAATATAACTCTGAGTAACTTAACCTCTCAGAATTCAAAGCTAACCTCTTTGATCGTAAGTCACACAGAAGGTGTTGATGTGCTTTGATACAAAAAGTTTCTACATCTGGGAGTTCTCTACACCAAATAAATCATAGGTCTAGTCCCTATGTCCACCATAATTATTAGTATAGTAGCATGAATATATAGTTGACAAATACTTTAGTATATGCTATGATTTTGTCTATATCTAGTTTCTGCCATATTGTTTTCCAGTTTTCCTAGCAATTTTTGTCAAATAATGAGGTTTTCTTTCTAATAGATTTATTCTTTGGGTTTATCATATATGAGGTTGCTAAGGTCATTTCTTACAATGTGAATGTAATGTACTTAATGTATTCCACTGATCCACCATCCTATCTCTTAGCCAGTACCAGATTGTCTTGATAATTACCATTTTACAACACAGTTTGATATCTGGCATACCTAGATGAACACCTTTAGCAATTCTTTTCATTGATTCCCTTCATATCCTTGAGCTTTTGTTCTTCCTTATCAATATTTTTTATCATTTTTTCTACCTATGTAAAATGAAGGTTGGATAGTTTGTTTGGTATGGCACTAAATAAATAAATTAACTTAGGTAGAATTTTCATTTTTATTATATTGGGCTGGCCTACCCATGAGCAATTAATGTTTTCCAATTGTTTAGATTTGTCTTTATTTGTTTGAAAAGTGTTTTATAGGAGTATTCATATAGTTCCTGCATTTAGCATGGAGACTTCCAAATATTTCATATTGTCTGTATTTATTTTAAATGGAATTTATCTTTCTCTCTCTTGCTACTGGACTTTGTTGGTAATATATATAAATGCTAATATCTTACACAGGTTTCACTTGTAACATGTCACTTTGCTAAAGTTTTCAATAATTTTAAGTAGTTTTTTGTTTGTTCTCTAGGATTTTCTAAGTGTAACATCATATCATCTAAAAAAGTGATAATTTTGTTTCCTCATTGCCAATTCTAATTCCTTTAATTTATTTTTTCCTCTTATTTCGAAAGGTAACATTTCTAGTACAATATTACACAATGGAGGTGATAAGGGAAATCCTTGCTTCACCCCTGATTAGATTGGAAAGGCTCCTATATTGTCCCCACTACATATAATGCTTGCTGATGGTTTTAGATAAATTTACTTATCATTTCAAGGTAAGCTCCATTTATTCCTATGCTCACTAGTGTTTTTAATATGAATAGGTGCCATATTTTGTCAAAGTCTTTTTTCTGTGTCAATGGAGATAATCATTATTTCTGTTGGTTTTATTATTCATATGGTAAATTACACTGAGAGATTTCCTAATATTGAATCAGCTCTGGACTCCTGATATAAATTCCACCTGGTCATAATGTATAATCTTTATAATACATTGCTGTAATCTCTTTGCTAGTATTTTATTTAAAGTTTTGCATCAATATCCATTAGTAAAATTGGTCTATAGTTTTCTTTCTCTGTTTTGCCTCTCCTTAGATTAGGTATCAGGACCATATTTGTGTCATAAAAGGAATTTGATAGGACTCAGCCAATGTTTTCCAAATAGTTTATATAGTATTTTGAGTAATTGTTTTTTAAATGTTCACTATAATGCACTTTTGAATCCATGTGGTAATGGGGATTCTCTTATTAGGAAGTTCATTGACAGCTTGTTCAATTTATTTTTCTAAGATAGTATTATTTTTTATCTCCCTCTCTTATTCGTATCTTGCCAACTAGCTAGGTAGTGCCTACTAGGTAAGTAGATAGTACATAGACTGCTGAACGTGAAGTCAGGAAGACTTTGATTCATAAGGCACCATTATATATTTCCTAGCTGAATGGCTCTGGGCAACTCACTTAACTGTTGTCTGCCTAAATTCCCTTAATTATAAAATGAAAATGCCTATCTCATAAAGTTTTTGTGAGGATTAAATGTGACAATATGTGTACAGTGCTTACAACGATGCCTGGCACATAGTAGGCATTTGCCAAATGTTTGTTTTCTTCCCTTTCCTTTATGTGCAACTACTGTGTACACTCTGTGGAAGAAGTGAGGTCCTTCTACTCCCCTCCATTTGTAGGAGCAGAAGACTTTGTGGCCCTATAAGAGATAACCTAAAGTTGGCATTTTTAATACTGACTTCCACAAGAACATTTTCTTTGAAGAACATATAATTATATAATTAATGTCCTCAAGTGGGAAAACTAGATGTTACCCAGTGATTTACTATTGGGTAAATCAGATTTTTAGAATATTTATATAATAAAGGAAATTTCTTAAAAATGTTTGATTCAGCCTATATCCAAAGTGCTCTATTTCCTCACATTACCTGATGGAGTGCTATTGGATGTCTAACTTAACATTATCCTGGTATAGTTTATGCTTATTCTGATGTGAAATGAAAGTATAGGTCTAAAATATATAATTTTTCTATATTCAGTCAACAGAAACCAATCTTCTTAGTGATAACTCATCCAAATACGTAGCATTCCTGTCATATATTGAATACTATATCAAACATCCCAAAGACTGATGCTTTCCCTCTTAGCCAGGAAATTCATTTGTATTCATACCAATGTCCTTTATACTCTCTTTTTCACCTATTGTATCCACTTGTTAACATGACCAAAAATGTTGTTGTTTTTTCTGCACCCTCAAATAATCTTCCTTTCTCTCCCACTGAGAATTGTGAAAATGTCCACTTGAGTACCTGAGGAAGCATTTGCCTCTTTCAAACATCTGTCTGAAATATTTCCTACCTAATTTTTTATGTATAGAATGGAGCTAATCTACTTCCTCTCTACTGAGAAGTGAGCTACAGAGTCCAAGAAAAG
Source organism: Pseudochirops cupreus (assembly GCA_028627135.1). Classification (NCBI taxonomy): domain Eukaryota; kingdom Metazoa; phylum Chordata; class Mammalia; order Diprotodontia; family Pseudocheiridae; genus Pseudochirops; species Pseudochirops cupreus. The sequence goes on from CM053582.1 coordinate 415,148,759, forward strand.
AATTATAAATATTACATGTTGCCTGTTTTTATTTTTTAAAGTTAGATATAAACTTGCTTAATCAAGTCCAACTTGATTTCCTCTAGTTATAAGATATTCCTGTTCTCCTCATGATCAAAAACTTTCTCTTTGATTGGCTATACACATTATACTTACCTCTTGTGTCCTAACTAAGATGAAAATAAGCTTTAGAACAAACATAATTACTATTCTACTCCCTGAGTTATTTTGAGTGAAAAGCATTTTTTTCATAAAGTAACATAGATAGTATGAAAACAACTATCTTCAGGTTTATAAAAGATATAACACAGAGAATGATCAATAGCTGACCTAAGAATCATATAACTTAGAACCTGGAAGATCATCAGTGTTATCTAATTAACTACCTTCATTGCAGAGATGAAACTAATTGATGCAAAGGTTCACATCATTTGTCCAAGGTAATGCTGCTATTTAATTACAAAACCCAATCTAGAACCAGCCTTCTGTTTCCTAGTACATAATCTTTAAATTATGTCATTGTGCTCTTCTCCTCTGATAATGAAACAAGAGAGAAAAAAAATGACTTTTTTCATGCAACAAGAGGGTTTTAGTTGAGAAAGAATTTCCACATCCTTTAGGATTAACAAAATGCAGGGTAGCGTACTATCAGAATTATGTGAGATGAGTTCAAGTACTGCAGTAGTTCCATAAAGAAGTCTGCCTTGTCTAGTGGATTCCTGTAGCATAATCTGACCATGCCCTTGAACAAGTTTCTACCTTAATAGGAAATGTGTAAGAAGCTTCCTGACTGGTAATGAAATGTATCTCAAAATCAGTCTGTCCTTTTAAATTCCTTTGGCTTTCTAGTCCATGGCTATTTTGCTGGGTTTTGTTTTATTTTCTTATCTGATTCTTTGTGATTTTTCTTTATCTGGTCTTACTGATCAAGTAGTTTATTCCTTCTACTCAATGCCATCTACTCATTCATTATCTATGTGCATGCAGAGACCCAGCACTGACACATACTGAGGGAAGTGAGAGAGACCATTTTTTAAAAATCAATGATCTAGTTGTATAGACAATATGAAATGATTTTAGGACTTTGAAATACCCCATTATTCATAGTGACTCTCCTACAAGTTTATGACAGGGACGAATGTTTTCTTCATTAACCTTAGATCCTTTCAATAAAAAGTCACTTAAAATTCTCATAACAATAAAGTGGATCTATTATCTCATTGATATGGGCATACCCTCTTAAAGCAAAGGTCACAATGCCTGACCATTCTAAGCCATTCTTGTCCATGCCTCCCATAAAGTTTACATAAGGGATTCATTTAATTTTCATATAATATCTTCTTAATAAATGTTTATCATTTGATTGAGGGCCTTCTGTACATTCTCCTGACATAGCAAAAGACTTGGTGAAAAACTGGATTCTGCATTGGATATCTCCTATTAATGCCATGGGGTTAGCTTATTTTTTTTTTGATAGTATCTTTTCAGTTCTCTGTAATTTCTTAATTTAATTATTTTACAGGTAGAAATGACACAGAAGAAAAGAAGGATGGCAGCAGTAAAAAGATAAAATGCAAACATACTAGAGGTAACAATTGCTGTTTCATTGAGGGACTGATTCTTAAAACATCTGAGATTAGAAAAAAATCAGACTTTATATTCCCCCAAAGAGGCAAATGAAAGAATATCAACAATGATTGGCATGCTTGAGTGTGTTTGCAGAAATGTATACGTATATGTCTATGTATACATGAGAGACAGACAGACACAGACACAGACACAGAGATGGGGGTGGGGGATTTTGGAACATGATAAAAGAAAGGAGAATAAGCAGCTCAAATCGCTGAGACTTGAATTCCCCTTCACTAACTGCTTGGCTAAAGTCTGAAGTTTGAAACATTCAATGGACCAATAGATGCAATGGATATGACAAATATATGAGTAATTATCCACTATTTGGGAGGATGTGAACTGTGGGAAAAGGATTTCTGATTAAGATGTTATTACATGATGCTCAAACCATCACATGGTTGACTAATGTAGCAAACTTTGATTACTATTGATAACTTATTTTATGGTTGCTATATTTAATTTAACATATTAAAAATTATCAAGAAAGACCCTGAATAAATGAGGCACACTAAATGAGAAACATAAAAAAGAAAGAACATAAAAAGATTCTAAGCATAGAGTAGTTCTAACAAGAGCAAGCAATGATGAAACACTATAATCTGGCCCTAAATGGGCAGGGATATTCATGAAGATGAAAGATTTCTTGAAGAGAAACAATGAAAAGAAATATAGACCATAAAAGTGGAGGTAGGATGGCAGACACCAGAGATAATATAACTTTTTAACTATCTTGCCTATGCATGGCCCTGGATGTTCTACTGATTCCTTTTTTTTTTTTTTTTGAAAAGCAGGTAAAGATATAGTTCTTTCTGAGGACAGTATGCCAGGGAATAAGACTTTTTGGATCCCTTAGTGTTCTTATTCCATTTTTTCTAAAGAAAGGTAAGAAAAAAGAAAGATAACAATGGAGTTAATGAACAGTGGAGACATAATGGTGGAAATGGCTAGAACTACTCAACAACATATTTTATTTAATTGTTGAAATTGCTCATGAACTCATCTGACACACTGGGTGGTAAGATGTTATCAGTTACTATTCATTTACTACAAACTACAGTGAATATAAAATTTGCATTATAATCACGTGGTCCTAAAGTCTGGTCAGGGCCTTAATCTGTTGTTAACTCTTTTTTATAGAATCAATAGAACTTGTCATATTTTTTTTTCATTAAGAACACATCTTTTCAAATTAATGAAAAAACTGAGTAAAGCTCAAATTTGTAAGCAATGGATATACTGTATACAAACCAGTAAGTGTAAGCTCCACTGCTATTTAGTGATTTTGAGCCCATGTTCACTGGTTTCATCAGCTATTCATCTCCCAATGTTTCAGTGCATGAAATCTGCATTTAAAATCACATGTAAAACAGAATCCTTTCATATGTAAAGTTGAAATTTTGCATTCCACTTAGATGAGGGAAAAAATACAACTGGGATCCATCAAAGCATAAATTTTGTTTGGTTAAAAAGATTACATATTGCCAATTAAGTGATAAAATGTTAATTTTTGTGTACCTCATTGTGAATGAAATGCAGTTGTTTTGTGGGCCCCTGAATCAAGACACACCAGGCATTTGATTTCAACCCATAAAATTATTTCATTACTTCTTCTTTCCCACACCTCTCTATCTTCCTAGTGCCTGCAGTCTTCATTAACCTCGAAATCTGTGATCACAGAAAAGGTTGAAACATTATCTTTCTGAGGCTTCATGCTAGTTGATGATGAAGATAATTTCTAGAGCAGCCATTGGCTAGAGATGATGCAAACCAATACTGAATTAGAAAAAAAAAATGGTCCCATTCAGAGTGATGCTAGTCCTAAATGTTAGGAAGTGTTTCTGCAGTTCATTAAAAAATGTTTTAAATTCTCTGAAAAAAAAGAGAAGAAAAGAAATGCAATTTTAAATTTCAGTATATATCCAGAAATGTTTAGGTATCTCTATTCATTCATGAATACCACCAAGTCTAAGGCATTTGTCGATAAATC
>CM053582.1:415152877-415170890 GCA_028627135.1 Pseudochirops cupreus
GAATATCATATTCCAGGCCCTTCGATCCCTTAGTGTAGAAGCTGCTAGATTCTGGGCTATCCTAATTGTGTTTCCACAAGATTCAAATTGTTTATTCCTAGCAGCTTGCAATACCTTCTTCTTGGTCTGTGGATTCCAGAACATGGCTATAATATTTCTAGGCGTTTTCTTTTTGGGATCTTTTTCAAGAGGTGATCAGTGGATTCTTTCAAGCTCTATTTTGCCCTCTGGTTCTAAAATATCTGGGCAATTTTCCTTGAGAATTTCTTGAAGGATGCTTTCTAAGTTCTTTTTTTTATCATGGCTTTCAGGTGGTCCAGTAATTTTTAGATTCTCTCTCCTGGATCTGTTTTCCAAGTCAGTGTGTTTTTCCAGGAGATATTTCACATTGCCTTCTATTTTTTCATTTGTTTGGATCTGTTTGGTAATATCTTGATTTCTGATAAAGTCACTTGCTTCCATTGCTCCACTCTAATTTTGAAGGAGTTATTCTCTTCAGAATGTTTTTGAGTTTCTTTCTTCATCTGGCAAAGTTGACTTTTTAAGGCATTCTTCTCTTCATTGGCTTTTTGGGCCTCTTTTGTCATTTGAGTTAATCTATTTTTTAAGGTGTTAATTTCTTCAGTCAGGTTGTTTACTCTCTTTTCATGATTTTCTTGCATCATTCTTATTTTTCTTCCCAATTTTTCTTCCACTTCTCTCATTTGGTTTTCAAAATCTTTCTTCAGCTGATCTCTAGCTTTTTGGCAATCTTCATGTTTCTTGGAAGCTTTTGGTGTGGGAGTTCTGACTATGTTGTCTTCCTCCTTTTTCCTGCTTTGTTCCTTCTTTTCCCCAAAGAAGTAATCTAGAGTTTGGTTGCTATTCTTACTTTGCTTTTATGCTTATTCATGGTCACCATTCAAGGTTTTGTTTTTTTTTTAGTTCTGTGGAAATCTGCTTCCAGAGAGAATAGCTCTGTCCCAAATCACTGAGGTTTTCCCAGCTGCCAGGGCTTTTAGGAGGCTGCTGGGTCCCTCCCCAGCTCTGCTTCACTGAAAAAAAAACCCAGGACCACCGCCCAAGACCACAGTCTGGATCCAGGCCTCTCAAAGTGAGGGCACTTGGCCTCTGAATGATTGTTTGGCCCGCCCCTGCTGTCTGCAGGCTGGGAGCTCTGAAGCAGCAATGTGGAGGCGGGTGCATAACCTCTGCTTCCCACTTCTTTGCCCTAGAGGTGACTTGGCCAGACTCGCTTTTCTTTCCCGGGTTTTAGCCAAATTCCCCTAACCTTAGCCCTTTTTCTTACGGCTTGATAATTCTGGATACTGCCACAGCTGCCGCATATCTGCTCTCCTGAAGCTCCAGCCAAGGTGAGGCTAGGCTTGTCCAGCCGCCCCTGGGGTAAAAGCCGCTGTTTCAGGCTGGGCTGGTTTCGGCCGTCAGAGCTGAAATGGTTGTTTTGAGCCAAGCTGCCTTCAGCAAAAAATGTATCTGTGTGCATTTTAGAACCCTAGAATTTGTTTAGAGTCATAATTTTTGGTTATTTGATGTGGCTGTGTTGGAGCTGCAATTTCTTCCTGCTCCTATGCCACCATCTTGGCTCTGCCCCTCACTATATGACTTCTAAAGTCCCTTCAAACTTAGATATTTTTATGAATACAAGGAAAAATGAGATGAATTTGAAATCACGGAAAATAAGTTCAAATCCTAGCTCTACCATGTAAAAGCTGTATAAGTTGAGGAATGTTTTTAACTCCTCTGAACTAATTTTGTCCTCATTTGGGAAAGTATGTAAATAACTACCTATCTCTCAGAGCTATTCTGAGAATTAAATTACTCTCTCTCTCTCTGTCTCTCTCTCTCTGTCCCTCTTTATATATATGTGTGTATATATATATATATATATATACATATATATGTATATATATGTACACGCACATATATGAAATCAATGTATAATCATTATAATCAAGCATCATCAATTCATCCTTTTCTTTTTTCTTCTCGTCATCATAATTGTCCTAGAGAAAAGAGTGCTGGGCTTGGAATCAGAAGACAAGGAATAGTGAGAATGTTTCAAAAAAGCAAATTTAGGCTATATATAGAAAAAAAAATTCTTAACAATTAAAGCCATCCAAAGCTGTTATCATTTCCCCTTGAGAAGTGGCAAATTTTGCCTCCTTACTGATATTCAAGAAGTGGTAGGCAGCAGCATATCAAAAATAATAAAAATAATTTTAATAATAAATTTAATGATGATCATGGTCATGATGATTATAACAGTTTATATTTGTATAACAATTTAAAGTTTATAAATCACTTTACATGGACTATCTCATTTGATGCTAACAACACTTCTATGTAGTAGCTGCTCTTGGGAAGTTAAATGGTACTGTAAATAGACTGCTGACTGTGTAGTCAGGAAAATTTGAGATTAGACCCTTAGTCCATCTCAGACCCTTAGCTGTGTGATCCTGAAGTCACTTAACATCTCTCAGGCTCAGTTTCCTAATCTGATAAATAGACATAATGATAATACCCACCTGCTAGGGTTGTTAGGATTAAATGAGATAATATGTGCAAAGTATTTATAAACCATAAAGCTTTATATAAATGTTAGCTGCCATTATTATTATCATTATTATCATTATTACTATCATTATCACTATTATTACAGATGAGTAACCTGAGTTTGACTGAAGCAAAATGATCTGCCTAGGGTCACACAAGTAGCGAGTGTCTAAATCAGAATTCAGATTCAGTTCTTTCTGATTCCAAGTTCCATGGTCCATCTACTAGGCAACCTATCTTCACCCAATATGGAATCTTTTCATGGATGGAATGGACTAAATTATAGCTGAGTTCTCTTTTACTTCTCAAATTCTATGACTTAATGATGAAGTTGAATCATTTCCCTTCTATGACAGTGAGTAAATATTCTAATTTGTTTCAATGATTCTTGAAATGAAAATTTATCTGAAGAACTGGAACAGTTATTTAGTACAAAGCAACATAACATTATTAGGAATACTTAAAAGAATCTGTACACTTTAACTAGAGACCCTGCAAGGCCAGGATCAAGGAAAAGGAGACAAGAGCAACAACAGAATGGCAATAGGGTAATACTCCATCTTTGTCTCCTCTCTCAAAACAAAGGCAAAAACTACCATTTTATTTTATTTTATTTTGGAGGAGGATGGTAAGGCAATTGGGGTTAAGTGAATTGCCCAAGGTCACACAGTTAGTGTGTCAAGTATCTGAGAACAAATTTGAACTCAGATACTCCTGACTCCAGGACCGATGTTCTATCTGCTATTATTTTCAAAGAGGATGGGATGGGATATGTAAAGGCATAGCTAAAAATGTTGCCAGTGCCTTGTAAATGATGAATTTTTGACTATAACAGAAGGAGGAAGGGTGCTGTGTGAAGTTTCTCTTAATGTATAGTTACATTGAGATGTCACCAACTCTACCAATCTTTCTTTGTATTGGAGCACTTTAGGGTTTCCAAAAAGGTCTAGGGTGTTTTCCACAGATAGAAGAAGGCTTGCTAAAGTTATTCTCATTGGTTTCCCATCTCTGATGTCACAGAAAAGGGGGTAGCAAGGCTGTACCCTTGAGTACGGGAGATGGGAGATTCTAGAATAGGAGGCTTCAGTAATAGGAGACCAAAGATTTAAGAAAAAGAAGTTGGTCCTGAGTAAGAAAAGATGCATGCCTAGCATCAAGACAGTTTTTCAGAGGAAAGATTAGGCTCTCTGTATCAGAGATTTTATTTTCTAACTTTTTAAAAACTACATTACCCAATGTGTAAATTTCTTCATCTACAAAGTTAAGAGGTTGCACTAGCTGAACTCTGTTTTTGTTCTAGGACAAGATCCTATGATTATATTTAAAAAAAAAAAGCAATGAAATAGAAGATTTAAAGCTATAAATTATATTAGTGTTTATTGTACTACCAGTTCTCATTTTATAAAAGAGGAAACTGAGGCACAGTAAATGAAGTAACTCACAATCAGAAATAACAAAGAAACAATCCAGCCTTTATAGGCTTGATTTTTCTTGTAACAGTCTATCTCTCTTCTGGATGAAAAGAGAAGTTAAGTGACTTGCTCAAGATCATGTAGATGTGTAAAGCCAAGTAGGAGTAGCTTTCCAGAAGAATGTTCCTCTGAATAGCCTCCAAGGTTCTGATTACATAGTATAGTGAAGACTCTATTTATTCAATAACAAATAAGAGCAAAATATTCACAGAAAATCAAGGTACATAAATCACAATGTTACAACTTATCACAGAAAATAAAAATGCAGCATTCACAACAACTTATCACTAAAATGGCCACATAGTTTTCACCACAGTGGTCACATATTTTTGAACAAAGTGCAATCATTTAGTCAATAAATGGCTTAGTGATTCAATCATTCAATCAACTCAATCATTCAATCATCCTTAAGGAGGCTTAAGGCTTCCTTAAGGGTCACAAAATGCAAAAGTCAAAGTTCTCCACTCATTTGTTACACGAAGTTACAAATCAGTCATTATTCAGTCATCATTCACTGTTCACTCGTCAGAAAATGCACAGGCCATCTACCCCTCTGTCACAAGTAAATCACAATCTTCTCAGTTAGTACACAGTATCCAAGTCAAGTCTTCTTTCAGCCTGACTCAAGGAAGGCCTCAGATTCCCTGAATCTCCTTCCATGGTCCCAACTCCTACCTGGATTCACCAAACTGTCACCTGGGTTCAAAGGCAGACAGCTCCCAGTTCCTTGTCCAGCTCTCCATGCAATTCCTGTCCCACACTGACGTTCACAGTGTTCAGTCCACCTTAAATCCTTCACAGTCTCTATCCTTGGGAAGTCAAGGCTTAACAAAGCCACAAACAGACAAAATACTGACACCACAGTCATGATTCTTCAGTCTTCTGCAGCTCTGGCTGGTCTGCAGAAATCCTCAGCAGCTCCTCAGATGCTCCAGCTGGCCCTTAGAAGAAGCTCCACCACCACAAGTTCCCAGGAAATTCCACCTTTCCCATTTGGGGTTTTTCCTTATATATGGTATTACTCCTCCCTATTCAGCCCTTTCCTGTCATGTTAGTAAAGGGGTTTCCTGTTCATCCCCTTCCTGTTACATCAGCAACAGGGGTTCGTACCTTCTGTTTCTATAACAGAGGCTTAATTTGAAACTAGGTGCTAAATAACTCTTAGCTTAGCAATACAAAGGGATCTTCAAATTTCATTACTATTACCACATAAGTGACAGAGCTGAGATTAGAAACCAGGTTCTCTGACTTTTAATCTACTACTCTTTGCACTTCACCATGACACCATTTCCAGGCTAAACATTTATGGTACCTTAAGAATTTCGTCATCAATACACATGGGACTCTCTTTTTATTTGAATTGATGAGAAGTTTAGAAATCAGTGGGGATGAGGAGAAAGTATATTTCTAGCAAATATTTTGCAAGAAAATCTTAAGTGTAGGCTCTCTGAAGGCATAGCCTAGATGTTACCCTATAGCCAGGTTCTGCAATTGTGAAGGTGAAAGAGCTTTACTAAAACTATGAAATTTAACATGAAGCATTTACTGTGAAAATGCTAGAATAATGCAAAAAAAAAAAAACCAAAACAACCAGATACAAGAGGAGAGGGAGACCAAGAGAGAGGGAGAAGGGGATAGAGTGAGAAGAAAAAAGGGAGGGGAGAGAAGAGAGAGAGAGAAAGAGACAGACAGACAGACAGACAGAGACAGAGAGACAGAGAGACAGAGAGAAAGACAGAAAGAGAGAGAGAGAGGGAGAGAGAGAGAGAAAGAGAGAGAGAATGCAGGAGAGAGAAGAGGTTTAATTTCAGAAGATTTTTTTAAACAACTGGTCCATTATTCCTATCACAGATAAAGGTCGAGTCAAGTTTGTGAAGCGGTAAATGAAAAGTTAACAGTTCAGCTCATCACTCCAAGCGAATCTGTATAGTTTCATGGCATGCGTTTCTCTTCCTGTTCTCCCATGCCCTATTCTTCTCTTTTTTGATTAGCTCATTCACTTAACTAGTGAAGCAAGCATTTGTCCTTCAAATCCAATAAATTCCATCTCCCATTAATCACAGGTTTGTTTGGTAGGAATTTCTAAAGTCCATGTCAGGCAGAGTTCTAGAAGGAATATATAGGAATACTCTCCAGTCCATAAACAAGGCTGAAAACCAGGTCCTGTAGAATCAAGCTTTGAGGTACAAAGCTAGCAAGGTAATTAATAATTATTCTTTAATAGCCCTGTCCTCTGCCAACAGAAAAGCAATAACATACCCCAACAATAATAATAACACAAAACAAATACAACCCAAAACATCATAAGTTTTGGTTTTTACTTTTTCTTTTATCACAGATTAATAAATAACCATTTTAACATAGAATCTCAGATTTAGAAAAGTTGGGTTGAGCCATATGCAGGTATTTTTGTAACATTCCTTCAACATTGACTTGAAGACCCCCTAATGAAAAGAAATTTAGTAGATTTCAAGGCATCTCATTGAACTTCTGAACAACTCTGAAGAGAGATATTTGGACTACTGGATAGAGTACTGAGTTTGAAATGACGAAGATTTGGGTTTTTATATAGCCTCTTTTGCTTAGTAATGTTGTGATCCTAGAAAAGCTACTTAATCTCCAAGTTTTACTCTCTTTGACCAAGTACAAGCAGGTTAATTTTCCTTCCACATGAGTTTTTACTTTGTTTGATAGGTGATCTCACTAAGGTAGATCACATCGCACATCACAGCCTAACTCTGTCTTTTCACCTAATATAATTCTTCTTCATGTCCTGTCATAAATTATTCACAGGCATGTACCCAATGTTCTGTAAATTTTCCTCTGGCTCTCTTGATATTATTATGGATATTAAAGAAACTAATAGATAGGTCACTTCCTACTCTTTACTACCTCTTAGACATGCAATAACTCTTCCTTTGGAATACTTTTTGTCGTTGTTCAGTCATGTCCAACTCTTTGTGACCGCATTTGGGGTTTTCTTGACAAAGATAATGGAGTCATTTGCCATTTTCTTCTTTAGCTCATTGTACAAATGAGGAAAGTGAGGCAAACAGGGTTAAATGACTTGCCCCGGATCACACAACTAGTAAATGCCTGAGGCCAGTTTTGAACTCAGGAAGATGTGTCCTCCTTACTCTACACCTGTCCCTCTATACACTGTACCACTTAGTTTCCCTTAAAATATTTAAAAGACAGCAATAACATTTCACCTAAATCTTCTTTTCTATAAGCTAAACAATCCTAAGAATTCCAATTATTTATATTTGGCTTTGTCTAAAGATTCTTTAGCATCATTGTCATCACTCTATGTACCCTCTCTAGTGTGTCCATAACATCTAGAATTGAACACAACATTAATACTCTAGATGTGATTTCACTATGGATAAATATATCGGGAATATCACTTTTTTTGTTTTGTGTTATTTTGATACTTTGATAGATCCCATCAATGCTTTCCAATCTTGACAACTTTTCACCCATGTTCTCCCATAAATTCTTTGTAAAAATGATTTATTCTACATGTCCACCCAATGTGCTGAAGATCTTTGTCTAGGTCTCTGGATATTACAAGGTCACCCATAAAACAAGTGATCAGTGTATGTGTCAGCTTTCACTCTCATTGTATGAATGGCCTACTTCCTCTTCCTTTAAATACATCTCTTTAATGTAATATTTTATGCTACTTTTTCATGCTCATCACCAGTATTATGTTGCAGCGTATTTATATGAACCACATATGTTTAATAAGTTTTTGACTGACCTGCCATTTTGATTCCTTAAAGAATGTGGTACTCTGTGAATAATAGTCCTACAATGAGCAGTTCAGTTGTAGAATGGTTAGAGCACTGGGCCTCGAGTCAGAAAGACCTTAGTTCAACTATGTCTTCAGTCATTTATTAGCTGTGTGACCCCAAGCAAGTCATTTAGCTTCTGTCTGTCTTATCTTTAAAATGAGGACAAAAATAGCTCCTATCTCCTAGCACATAAAGATAAAAGGAGATATTTTTGCAAACCTCAAAGGGCTAGTTGTTATTATTATTAACAACACAAATGAGATTACATATGTATTTCTACATTACAAACATTAAAACACTATATAAGTGTGTAATGGCAAACAAAGAAGTACTTAACACCTTGTTTCAGCTTTTTAATGATCACTTTGTTTTAGTTCAAGTTTCTTTAGAGTCTTGCCCTGATTGTATCCAGTCTTTGTTAAGAAAGAGAACTTGTGAAACCCCCAGTGCGAGGAACTTGCTGATGAAACAGGAAGGGGTGGAAGTGAGGAGATAATAACTACATATAAGGAGAAGCCCAAGCTTGGAGAGAATAGAACTGAGAAGGGGAACGGTTGTGGAGGCCGGCAGTCTGTTCTGTGTGTGTTGATTTTTGTTCATGATACTTTGTATAGAAGCCTGGGGACCTTACTGGAAGCCCTAAAAGAGGATTTTCTTGTTGTCTGTTTACAGAAGTCCTAGAGGAGGGTTTCAGTGGTGTTGGGACCATACTGATGATGTGTTTTGAGTTCTCAGACCTTGTTGGTGGGTCTGTGTTGATTTCACAAGCAGATAGTGATTTGATGATGGTGCCAGCAATATGCATGAATGTTATTGTGGCTCTGTTAAGCTTTGTCTTCCCAGAAACAGAAATCACAAAGGACTTGAAGTGGACTGGGCACTGTGAGTTTCAATGTGGAATTGGACAAGAAGCTGGATGAGGAGCTGAAAATTGCCTACCTGTGAATACAAGTGATGATTGGGTGGATTCAGGCAGGAGCTGAACCCACAGGAGAAGAACCATGGAATTTGGGAGCCAGCCTCAGATCAAAATTAAAAGACCTTTCCCTGGGTACTTAGTGGTGCCTGAGAAGATCATGATTTACTGTGGCCTAAGCAAGGGAAAACTTTGTTCTTTGTACCTTGTACCACTTAAGGATGATTGAGTTAAGGATAATGAGACACTTATCTCCAACCAAGAAGACAACTTTTTGACTGACAGATTAAGTCAATGTGACCTAGGGGTGTAAAACTTTGACCTTTGTACTTTGTGTCCCTTATGGAGGAAATCTCCTCCATGATGATTGAGTTGAGGACTTACTGAATGATATCTTTTTGTTTAAAATTATGTGGCCTCTTTAGTGAAAACTATGTGATGACTTTAAGTTGTTATGTTATAGCATTGTGAATGCTGTACTTTTGTTTCTGAGAATGTTTTGCCTTAGTTTATTGCTGGATAGAGAGTTCACTATACTATGTGATCAGAACCTTACAGCTATTCACAGCAGCAGTCCTCTGGAGAGCTGCTTGTTCTTGGCTTTACAAAGTGCTGGTGTTGATATTTCTTATTTCCATCATTATCAGTATCACTACTAAAATCACCAGAAAAATCACAGTTGTTAAAATATGAGTTCTTATTTCAAAAAGAAGATTTGGTCATTGAAATCATCATACAATTGACAAAAGAAAATGTATCCCTTTGTCTTTCTTCTATCTCATCCTTAATACACAACTTATGTGCAATTGATGGAATAGCTCTATGAAAACAAGCATTCTTCATCCACTTGACTTTTTACTGTGTGTCTAGTTAAGCTCATATATATACATGTATATGTATATACACATACACATACACACACACACACACACACACACACACATATATATATATATATATATACATACATATCTATCTATATCTATATCTATCTATCTAAGCATCTGGAGGACTGTGGCATGTATAAGGAATCTATCTATTGTCAGTTCCACTTGGGCTCTGTCCTGGACATCCTCTATAATGGTGATAAACAACTTTTGCAAGTCTACCTGTTTGGTTGAACAGAGTTATCTTTCCTGTCTTTTAAGCAATCTTGTGTAATTTTGGAATTTATGTGGAGTAATATTTGTTGGAGGAAAGCATTTTTATTTAATGCATCTAGTAATTTTTAATAAACAAAATATAATATGAAAAATGAGATCTTGAATAACCTGTAACAAATTCTGTGTTTATAAAGATATGATTGTTTTAGAATAAATCAACACTAATATCTCCCTAATCACTTTTTAAATTAGTATTAATTTTGAGCTTTTCAATCATTTGCCAAATTTTCCTCAATTTTTAAAATTGATGGGTCAAAATCCTAAAACCTGGGTTGCCTCAAGGATGAGTCTGTTCTGTGAATTTTTGTTTTTGTTCACCTACATTTTTGTCTTTGCTCTCTTTGTTAGTATTTTATAAATTGTCTTCAGCTATCACATATGGTGTTATTATATTAAAGTACAAGTGTAGTGGTTTTACTATCTTGGGTGGAGAAAATAGAACTTTATAGAAATCTTGGAATTTTCATGTTTTGTTTATTGTCCTCCTTCTAGATCCATCCATAAACGCTATTTTTGTCTAGTCATACTGGACCACTTGCCCTTCTTCCTTTATGACATTCCATTTCCCATATTTGTGTCTTTTCACTGGGTATACTACATGCCTGGGATCTCAGTTCCATCACTTCAAGTTTTCTTCAATACCCAGTTCAAGTACTATCTTCTGTGCTTCCCCTAGCTGCTGCACCTCCTCATACAAGACTAATTTCCATCTGTTTTGTACTTGTATCATATATAACCATATATGTGCATTTAGTCTCCTCTGTTGGAATATAAACTCCCTGGTAGCAAAGATTGCTTCAATTCTGTCTTTTCTTTCATGTGCATCTTACAGTGCCTGTGTACATGATAAGAGCTGAATAAATGATGACTGATTTTAAAAATCACTTGAATGAATTCTATTGAGGTTCTCCAAAAATGAAAATATAACTGAAAGATTTTCTAGAATAGTATAGATAGCAATAAAAGTAATTTAAGCTCAAAAGTACTTCAATCTGTAAGGGTTATCCAAGGTCCTATATTCCAAGCAGTTAAATTAATTTTTTAAATGATGGATATTAGAGCTTTCTATGAAGAAATCAAAATAAGACTAATAAAAGGTGAATACATAACCAGAGAAAAACACTTCCAAAGAATATATTTTCTGAAAAAAGGAGACTTAAGATATTGGAATAAAAAATGAAAAGTAAAATGAAAATCAATTAAACAAAATCAAAATAAATTATCTTTGGAAAATTTTCAGAAATTCTGAAAATTAAAAATATCAAAGTGTTAAGATAAGATATGAAAATATAAAAGTAAATTATTACAGAAAACATGACTAAAATCTGCATACTATCCTCCAGGATATCATAGAGGGGAATGTGAGGGGAAGAAAAGAAACTTCAGATATATTCAAAACAAATGACAAAAGTAAATATTGAAAATAGAAAGAAGTCCCAAGTTTAACTGCCTGGAGAATGTAGTCAAATTTCAGATTACATCAAATAAAATATTGTTAACAATCAAGGGAAAAAGCCTTTCACAATTCAAGGAAAATATGTCACAGTAATATAGTTCTAATACGAATTTACATTAA
This sequence comes from Pseudochirops cupreus, assembly GCA_028627135.1. Lineage (NCBI taxonomy): Eukaryota > Metazoa > Chordata > Mammalia > Diprotodontia > Pseudocheiridae > Pseudochirops > Pseudochirops cupreus. The sequence continues at coordinate 415,164,355 of CM053582.1, forward strand.
AAAGGAAGAAAAATATTATGATATTGTGAAAAACAATGGAGATCAATCTGGACTCAATATAACATATTCTACAAAATGAGCTAATCATCAATGAATAAAAAAGTGATACTCCGAGGGCTCATCACAGTCTGTCCTATTTATCACCTCTCTCCAGCCATACTTTTCTGGGATTCTCTCTCTTCCATGTGACTGACATTTTGAAGGCCCTAGCCAGGTACATGTTCTTCAGGAACACCCACACTTTATTACTTTGTGATTGGGCAGTGGGTCTAGAGGGCTGTGACATTCTCTGATGCAGGAGAAGGCTATATATATCCTGATGTAAGTTTTTGCTTTGGGGCTCACTTTGGAAAGAGTTGTGTGATTTGGCCAGATGAGATTCTGGGCAGCTGTTGAGCCCCTTGGTTTTGAAAATCCAGGTGTTGGTGCTTCCCTCTCTGCTAACTAACTAGGTATGGGTGTAATGGTCAGATGACTGAAAGCCTGTCGCTGACCTGTTTCTAATATTAAAACTACCTATAACACTAATTTCTTTCCTCCTTCCAGAGTTTCAGGAAGTGGTTGAGAGTCCTCAACTAAAACCAAGGGAAAGATCTCTCAAGAAAATTTTGCAGGCTTAATTCCAAAAGTCAGTGCCTAAAGCTCCAGGTGCTACACGTGAGAGGATGTTGCTCCTGGTCAACTGAGCCATATGGACTGTTAGAGGGGATGCTGACAGTGATTTTTCTACAAGAATTACATTATTATGACTTCCTTCTGGTACAGTTTGTGTGTGTGTGTGTGTGTGTGTGTGTGTGTGTGTGTGTGTTGTTTTGTTTTTGCTTTTTGAGACACTGATTTTTTTTTTAATTTAAGATTGTAATAAGAAAAATAGTATGCTATGAAGGAAATGGTGTGGTATGGTATGAAGCCCTGGTTGTAGAATTAGAGGTCTTAAGAACAAATTATCAATCTGATCATTTTTTCTGTACAATTTTTGTACATCTCTGAGCCTCAATTTCCTCTTTTGAGAAAGGAGACAGATAGGTTAGGCAATGTTTGAAGACCTCAATTTTTTTCAACTTTAGAATGATGAACATAGAAATCAATGGTTAAGTCCAACTTAGTCATTTTTTTTACCGTCTTCTCAGAATTTCTCCATAGCTATTTTAGCTACACTATCAGGTTTTTTGCTAATATTTGCCTTATAGTAATTAAAACTTCCATTTCACCCAGATGAACTGATATTTACCCATAATTTATGTATTTATATTGTTTATTTCCATTTTTATTTGTTAGCATTTTTTAAATATAGATATAGCACTTTGAACCTATCTTAATTACATATATTCTTATTAGATACTTTTTTTCTGTTTTACAAAATCCTGATTCTACTATAATATCTGTTGGTTGACAGCATGGTATCATATTCAAACATGGATAAATATGTCTTTAATACTTTCTTCTAAAACTTTGATAAAAATGTTAAGGTGTAACTAAGGACCGATTCCTAGACAATTCTCAGAGATTTCCTCCATGCTGATATTGACCTAATAATGACTACACTTTGGGTCTGGTCATTCAACGAATTCTAGTTCTTGACCACTCCCTACTCCCCCAATTGGGGCAGAAACTGAGGCTGGTAAAGAGTTAATTGTCCAATATGGCAGAAGGATTAGTTGAGTCTAAGCCTAGATAATTCATCAATGGAGAAAGAGACAGAATTTGACCAATAAGACATTGTACATAAGAGAAAAGACTGAAATTACCATAGATCTCAGGAAAAATAAAAGCAATTAAAAAACCTAGAGCACAAACAGATAAATCATCAATGAAAATATTGGAAGGAAATATAGTCAGCTGACATCTAGCTGAGTCAAACAAAAAAATACTGAAAGACAAAAACAAAATAGTTAACTCTTATGAGGCAGAGGACTTTGTGGAATACTCAGATAACACTGGAAAAACAACAGGATAGATAGACAGACAGACAGATAGATAGATAGATAGATAGATAGATAGATATCTAGGTCAAGAGAGAAATAAGACTTGTAGAAGCAGAGTGTATTGCCTGTACAGAAGAAATAATTGAAATGAGCAAAACATTGTTCTTGGAAAAAGGTTATGTAGAAAAATAAAACAAAACAAAACTTAAGGATCATAGGTCTCTCAGAAGAACACATATTAAAAAAAAAGCTTGTAATGCAAGACATATAAAAGAAAACATTTCAAACTTTCGAACACAGAAAACAAAGAGAAAGAGAGAGAGAGAGAGAAGAGAAAGAAGAGAAGAGAAGAGAGGAGAAGGAGGAGAATAAGGAGGAGGAGGAGAAGAAGAAGAAGAAGAAGAAGAAGAAGAAGAAGAAGAGAAAGAAGAAGAAGAAGAGAAAGAAGAAGAAGAAGAAGAGGAAGAAGAAGGAGGAGGAGGAGAAGAAGGAGAAGAAGGAGAAGAAGGAGAAAGGAAGGGAAAAGAAAGTAAAAAGGAGAGGAAGGGCAGAAGATTGGAAGAAAAGCACTGTTATGAATTTGAAAACATTTTGGTTAAATTTAACATTTCCAATGAAAAACATAAAATTCTTCAAAGAAACAGGAGAAAGACCTTCAAATATGAAGGAAGGACATTCTAATAACAAGAGACAATTCTGAATCCACTGGAAAATGCAGAAGGCCATGAAATGATATGTTCCAAAGAGCAAATGAGGTCAAAATTCAACCACAGATGATACATTTTGCCAACCTGAGCCTCATCATCAATTTTAAAAGATGATTTTTCAATAAAAAGAAGGAATTTGATAAATTCTTCTAAAAATAAGATAGATTAAAAATTTTTTTTTCATGTTAACACCGCAAACAATAGACAGAAGAAAGGTAAATGAGTACAGCAACTGAGGAAATCAAAAGTAATTTTTAAAACTCTGTTCCACCTCCCACACACCCCCCCCAAAAAAACAAAATTAAAAGACAGAAGACCTAGGAAGGGAAATTAACCTACAGGGTAAAAAAAACCAAAAAAACAAAAAACAAAAAACAAAAACAAAAAAAAAACTAAAACTAAAATGAAAATGAAAATAGATCATTTAGATTATTTCTGATTACTTTTCCTAATAGTACAAAAGGAGACAATATAAAAGTGGAAACAACAAGTAAAATCACCATGGATTAAGTCTCACAGAGTCAGGTCATTTATTAAAATTATTTTTTATCAGACTAAACTGAAGATTAGAGGGCATTTAAAAATAAGAAAGTTATCAAATAAATACAAAATAAGCTTTGAAGGAGACGCTGAAAATTAGAAAAAAATTTAAACAAGAAATAGAAAAAAATTTAAACAAGAAATAAAAGGCTATATAAATAATTAGCAAAGCTAGAAGCTGATGTTTTGAAAAGATAAAAAAATAAACATTTAGACAACTTGATTTAAAAAAGGGGAGAAAATAAAATCAACAAATTAGTAAATGAATAAAGTCAATTCAAAACAAAATTTGAAGAAATAAAAGAGAAATCTAAGACCGTACTCCACACAGTTATATGCTAACAAAACTGAAAATACAAAAAAAAAACCCAAAGCCATAGAATAACTTTAAATATACAAAAATACCTGCACGTACAAATAGCCTTAAAAAAAAATCAAATAATCACTTATTCTAAAATCCCTACAGAGTATGTTCAAAGAAAGACATTTTTATTACCATAAAAATATCTAAAACCAAAAGTAAGCATCATAAGCCATAGAGATATGTTAGAAACCTTCTCAAGTATTATAGGTATAAAAGAAGTCTACTGTCCCTGCTTTTATTTTATATAGACCTAGAAATATTGGTAACAACAATAAGATATGACAGTTATGAAAATAGGCAAAGTTGTAAAAATAGGCAAATGAAAGACAGTACTATCAGTTTTGCTAATTGCATGATGGTTTACTTGGAAAATCCTACAAAATAAGGAAAGATAATAATTAAGGCCATTGATTACTTCAGCTAAATTGTAGAATACCAAATAATCCCATAAAATCAATACCATTTTTATATTCAGCAATACCAAAATCCAAAAAGCAGTAATAAAAAGATAAATGTAATTTAAAACCAGCCTAAAACAATAAAATATTGGGGGGGGGGGTCAATCTACCAAAACTCACAAAACATGTCCATATTTCCTTGTTAGTTTTTTCTTTAAAAAATAGAGAACAATTTAAACCATTGGAAAACTATTCATTTCTTGTGACAGGATTGTGCAAAGATAATAAAATCACAATACTACCGAAATTAACATATACCTGTAATACTATAACAGTCAAACTCTCGACATGATATTTTACGGAACTTGATAAATAATACCAAATTCATTTGGAGAAACACTATCTAGAATTTGAAGACAAATACATGAAAAAAATAGTAAGGGAAGTTAAATTTTACTTCCAGACCGCAAATGATATTATAAAGTAGCAGCCATAAAAACCTTTTGGTATGTTAAAAAAAAATGGAGAAGTTAGGCAGGGAAGAACCAGAAAAAAAATGCATCTCAAGTACCTAGTGTTTAATAAATCTGGAAATACAAATTATTTAGGAAAGAACTTCCTGTTTCATAAAAACAAATCACTACTAGGAAAATTGGAAAGCAGTCTGAAAGAAATTTGGCATAGACTGACTCTAATGCCCTGTCCTGACATGGATTAAAGATGACCTTAATATTAACAATCATAACAGTAAAAAAAAAAAATTTAAAAAACAGAAGCAAATTCCATAACTTTCACAATTATAGACTTGTTTATTTATTCTTTTTTTTTTTTTTTGCTTTCCATTGGGGGAAAGCAGGGTAATTATGGTTAAGTGACTTGCTCAAGGTCACATGACTAGTAAGTGTTAACTGTTTGAGGCCAGATTTGAATTCAAGTCCTCCTGGCTCCACAACTAGTGCTCTATTCACTGCAATACCTAGCCACCCCTTGGTATCTATTCTTAACCAAAAAAGAGACAGAAGTAATTGTTGTAAATGTAGCATTGGTAGTGGTGGTAGTAGTAGTAGTAGTAATAATAGTACTAGTAGTAAATAAGCATGATTTTGATTCCATGAAAGTGAAATGCTTCTGCAAAAACATTGTAGTAAAATATTGGCATCAACTTTATGTATGCACGTATATGTACATGAATATACACATGCTACATGTATATGTGTGCGGATAGATGTACATAGGTACACATAAGTATGTACACATTTATATACATGTAAGGATGTAATGGAATATTATTTTGGTGGATGAAATTATGAATATGATGGATGTGGAGAAGCACGGAGAAATTTATGAATTATGATGCAGAATGAAGTAAGCAGAGTGAAGAAAACAATGCATTGTGTATAATGACTACAATATAAATAGAATGACCAAAAACTATCAAAAATTAATTTTCCAGAATTATGAAGAACAGGCATATATTCCCAAAGAAAATATATAAAAAGACACCTCCATACCAATTATCTGAAGAAGTTACAAGTCCATGGACGTGGAACATCATACATCTTTTCAGACTTTTAATCATTTTTATTAATTTTTTCCTCTCTTTTTTTCCCCTTTAAAATATTGCAACATGTTGGCTCTATAAGAAGGTCTAGGGGATATGATAATGGGACAAATGCTGACAACATTAAAACATCAGTTAATAAAATTTGCATATTTTAAATGATTTTCCTTTTATAAACCAACTCATTAATTATTTGTCTTTGAATCTTGTTAAAATCACAAGTCAAGCTCATTGACTTATAGTGTGCAGACCCTAGTCTTCCTCTGTTTGAAAACATGGTCTTTTTCTCACTCTGTGACACATTCTTTTCAAATATCATGAAAAGCAACTCAATAGTATTCAGTGAAGTACATGTAAATGTCAGGAGTAAATATAAGGTAGTCAAATGCCTTGTCATCTTTTTTATTTTTTTAACACTTTATTTTATTTACTTTTAGTTTACAAGATTCAATTCCACAATCTTCTGAGTTTCAGATTTTCTCTCCTCCCTTCCCCTCCCCCCCATGGTGGTGTGCAATCATGTATAGGATCTGCAAATACTTTCACATTGTACAATAATTTGGTTATATAGAAGGGTTGTAACTAATGAGTGATCACTGGGGAAAAAAAAGAAAAAGCAAAACCAATCATGAAAAAGAACGATAACATGTTTTGCTTCAGTCTCCATTTAAACTATAGTCTTTCTAGATCTTTCTCTGAGTTTAGATATCTCCTTCCATCCTGAGGCTTGTAGAATTGTCTTTCAGCTGTGCCTTGTTGAGGATAGTCCAGTTTATCAAAGTTGGTCATCACATGTACGATGTGTCTGTGATTGTCTACAAGTTTTTCCTGGTTCTGCTCTTCTCACTTAGCATCAATTTGTAGAAGCCTCTCCAGGTAATTATGAAGTCCATCTCCTTCCCATTTCTAATAACACAATAGTATTCCATTACATTCATATACCATAGCTTGTTCAGCCATTCCCCAATTGATGGGCATCCCCTATATTTCCAGTTTTTTGCAAACACAAAGAGAGTTGTAATAAATATTTTTGTACATATG
>CM053582.1:415180781-415201945 GCA_028627135.1 Pseudochirops cupreus
ACACATATATGCCCTCCTATATAGACATATGTGTATGTATACATATTTACATATATATATACATACATGTATACATATACATACATACACACACACGCACACACACACACACACACACATATATAATTATATTCCTTTCACCTATCCTCATACTGAGAAAAGTTTCATAAGTTACAATTATCATTTTTCCATGTTGGCATGTAAATAGTTCAACTTTGATAAGTTCCTTATGATTTCTTTTACACGTTTAGCTTCTCATGCTTCTTGTAATTGAATGTCAAATTTTCTTTTCAGTTCTGGTTTTTCCATCAAGAAAGCTTGAACATCCTCCACCTCATTGAATGATCATATTTTCCCCTGAAACATTATACTCAGTTTTGCTGGGTAGGTGATTCTTGGCTTTAATCCTAGCTCCCTTGATCTCTGGAATATCATATTCTAGTCCTTTTGGTCACTTAATGTAGAAGCTGTTAGATCCTGTGTTACCCTGATTGCGTTTCCACAGCATTCAAATTGTTTCTTCTTGGCAGCTTGAAATGTTTTCTCCTTGATCTGGGAACTCTGGAACCTGGCTATAACTATCCTAGGACTTTTCTTTTTGGGATCTTTTTTAAGAGGTGATGGGTGAATTCTTTCAAGTTCTATTTTGCCCTCTGGTTCTAAAATATCAGGGCAATATTTCTCAAGAATTTCTTGAAGGATGATTTCTAGGTTCTTTTTCTGATCGTGGTTTTCAGGTAGTCCAGTAATTCTTAAATTGTCTCTCCTGGATCTATTTTTCAGGTCAGTGGTTTTTTCAAGGAGATATTTCACATTGCCTTGTATTTTTTCATTTGTTTGAATCTGCTTAATAGTATCTTGATTTCTCAGAAAGTCTTTTGCTTCCATTTGCTCCACTCTAATGCTGAAGGAATTATTATCTTCAGTGAGCTTTTTAAGATTCTTTTTCTATCTGGTAAATTTGACTTTTTAAGGCATTCTTCTTCTCATTGACTTTTTGAACCTCTTTTGCCATTTGAGTTAATCTAATTTTTAACTTGTTATTTTCTTCAGTCAGGTTGTTGACTCTCTTTTCATGATTTTTTTGCATCATTCTCATTTCTCTTCCCAATTTTTCCTCCATTTCTCTTATTTGGTTTTCAAAATCCTTCTTAAGTTCCTCTATGGCTTATAACCAGTTTACATTTTTCTTGGAAGCTTTTGGTGTGGGAGTTCTGACAGTGTTGTCTTCCTCCTTTTCCATGCTTTGACCCTTTTTGTCCACAAAAAAGGAATCTAGAGTTGGATTGGTGGGCTTACTTTGCTTCCTTTGCTTGCTCATGTTACCAGTCATTTACTTGACTTTTGGGATCAGTAGAACTCTGCTTTCAGAGGGGAGTGCTTTGTCCCAAATCACTGAGGTTTTTGCAGGTGCCAGAGCTATTAGGAGGCTGCCATCTCTGCAGCCCCCACCAGCTTTGGCTCACTGGTCATGCACCTCAGGACTGCCACCCAAAACCACAATCCTGATCCAGGCACATCAAAGCAAGAGCACTTAGCCTCTGAATGATTGCTTGGTGCCCCTGCAATCTGCAGGCGGGGAGCTCTGAATCAGCCATGTGGAGGCAGCTGCAGGGCCACCACTTCAGACCACTTCTAGCTCTGGGCACAGATGGTCAGACCCTCTCCCCCAAATTTAGCTGAGTTCCACTGACCTTTCCCTTCGTGCTTAGCCCTTATGGGTTGATAATTCTTGAAACTTCCACAGCTGCTGGTGATCTTCTCTCCTGAATGCTCCAGCTGCAGCTTGTCTTGGCTTCCCTTGGGCTAAAACTGATGGTTCACACTTGGTTTTGCTCTGCTCCTAGAGTGCTGCAATGAACCCTTCCCATCTGCCTGTCAGCCTGCCTTCAGCAAGAGCTTTGTTTCTCTGTGATGTTCTGGGTTATGGAGCTCTAAAATTTGTTTAGAGTCATATTTTATAGGTATTTGAGGTGGCTATGGGGGAAGCTCATGGAGTTCTCCTGCTTCTATGCCACTATCTTGATATCCTGATATCGAGCAAGTCTGTCAATTCTTTATGGAAGTTTCCAGGCATGTAGGGAAAACAGGTACTTAACACCTTGTTTTGAGTTTATTATTATATCAAGTATTAAGATCCAGATCTTTTGAATTCCATGGTGGGATGAACTTGCTGATATAACAGGAAGGGGTGGGGCAGGAAGGAGCTAATACCATATATAAGGAAAAGCCCAAGCTAGAGAGCCAGAACTTCTTCTGAGAACCAAATTGAGAACTTCTGAGAGCCAGCTGGAACTGCCAGAAACAAGAACTGCTGGGAGCTGGAACTGCTAAGAGCAAACAATGTGGAGGCTGAGGAGCTACCATGAGTGAGGAGAGGAGGATCCTTGCTTGAGGGAATGAGTGACAGAGAAAGATCCTTGCTTGAGGGAGCTTGTTTTGTTCTGAAGCCTTGGTAATGTGGCTCTTCAATGCATTGACTATGTGGCTACTGTAGTGACTTTGACTTTCTGGTTTGGGGACTTGATTTTTCTGGTATTTGAATAAATGTTTTGGTTCTGTCCTCCATGTGGAGAGCCTGTTACATTTTGTGGTTCACAACTACACCAGCATATTCACAGCCATTGTGGGCACTGTGCATATCATATTGCTGGTACACTTCCCTGCATCAAAAATTTTCCCTGACTCCTAATTGTCAAATGTAATCACATGGAGCTTGTGGTAGGGGGAGTTTGCTTAAGGGTGGAGCAGATTCCATAGGAAGCTGGGGGTTAGAGCAGTTAGAGCTGGAGGGAGGAGAGGACACACCCAGGGAAACAGCCAGACTTGTGAATGTTGGTTTGTGGGAAGACTAAAGGATGATGTGGCTTTATGCTGTGCTATGATATATTAATTTCTTTTCTACTATGATGGATTTGATTTTCTGGTGTTGGGATTTTATTTTATGATGTCTGAATAAATGTTTTGCTTCTGTTTTCTATATGCAGAGCTTGTTATATTTTGTGATTGAGAACTATGCTGGCATATTTAAAGTCACCATTGGTACTGTGAATATTGTGTTGGCTCTACAAGTTCCTATCTATACCCTTGTGATTTTTCTACCTGTCTTCCTTCCAGCCCTTTTCCAATATTCCCCAGGCTAGAAATGATTTTTCTCTCCTTAAATTTCTCATAGATCTTTGACCCTCTTTTATGTACTTATCCTATTCCATTTGTGTGTGTGTCTTTGTGTGTTTGTGTGTGTTGTGAATGTCCTCTTTCCCCTATTAAACTATATGTTTCCCATGGGAAGAATAATACTGTATTTTATGTTTGTGCCCCCCTTGCCTAGCAGAGTACTGTGTCTTTCTTTTCTCTGTTATAATATTGGTTTTTTCTTTGGTGTTGAGTAAGTCACCTTCATTTCCTATGCTGTTCTTTCTTCATTTGTAAAAGACTATATATCCATTCATTCCTTCAATGAGTGAATTTATTAAATACTTCCTATGTGAAGTTTGCTATGCTGAGTCCTCTGTAACATAGAAAAAAAAATAAGATAAGGTCTGTGACCTCAGGGAAGTTGTAGTCAGTCAAATAGATTTTATTACTCTGACACAAAGCTCTTTATAATAACACAAGCAAAACAGATCAAGCAGTTTGAGCTCCTAGGTATTCAGATTTAGGTAAGGAGATAAAAATGGAAACAGAGCTTATTTTAATTTTGTATATTGTTCATGATAAACAATTTAAATTAGTTTGTCATTTCAGAAGCTAGAATTATTTTTTAATGAGTTGTTTAAAGAGATGGCAGCTTATTCGAATAGGATGAATATTTTTAACCATTTCACTTTGAGTTAATGAAGGCTTACAATTGAGCAACGCTCCTCATGCAGGAAAACAAAAAGCTGTTGTCAAGAAAGTGACAGCATCAAACAGAGAGAGAAAGCTCTGTAAAAAATAGTTGTATTTCCAAATTATTTGAAGTTACTTTACAATGGAGATGGTGTGCACATTATATTATGTCAACATTGCCATATGGATCTGTAATTCATCAAGGCTAGCATCTACATTTAAATTATTGGTTGCCTAAATGGCAGATAATCATGTAGCATTCGGTGGGGACTGAATGTTTCCAGTTCAAGTAAGTGGATATAAGATTGCTGAATTAGTCTTAAATTTCGATTGGAGAGAAAAAGTTTCAGTGAAGATTCTGTGATTTTTCTCTGGATAGCAAATCAGGCTTATATTCCAATGACAAGAAAGTTGTAAGGAAAACACAAAATAAAAATATTATTAATTCCCATTTCACAGATAAAAAAAATATAGCTTCAAGGTAATTAAATAACAAAGCTAGTTTTGTTACAGCTAGTCATCAAGACCTAGTCTCTCACCACTACTACCGCCACCTTTGAATGAGGTCTTTGAATTTGTTGTTTCAGGAAAGTCCGAGTGAGGACATTGCTGTAACAATTTAGAATTGCATCTGCCCTGCAATTTATAGTTTCTAGAACAAATACAAGGCCCATGGGCTGGAATGAAGCCTATAACACTCCTAAGTGCTTCTAAGCAGATCAAAATTTAAGTGATAAATATTTAACAAAATAAATAATACAGTAGAACATAAGTAATGTTAATATATGGTTTTCTAAGTCAATATACCACCTTCAGGTTTAATGGTGCTCCTTTCTGTGTGAATTCAATTAACACCACAGTTCTAAAGTTACCTGAGGTGCCAAGAGCTTAACCAGCTTCCCCAGGGGCACATGGACTAGAGGTACTATATTAAAGGCTGGGCTTAAATCAATTTCACACCAACTGTGAAGCTCACTTTTTGTCCACTACTCCACACAACCTTTGACTATCTGGCTTACAATTTGGATTTATTTCAGTCAATCAATTTAGTCAGTCATTCAATAAGCAATTATTAAATGGCTAGTATGCACTAGTTAGTATGTTAAGCACTGGGGATATACAAAGAAAGGTAAAAGGCAGTCCTGTCCTTAAGGATCATAGCATGCACACAATTAGGTGCAAATGAACCATATACTGGATAAAGTAGAAGTAATCAGCTGAGGAAAGTCATCAAGGAAGCTGGGAAAAGTTTCCTGGAGAAGGAGGGACTTTACCTAAGTTTTGAAGGAAGCCAGGGAAATCTGGAGCAGAGATGAGTAGAGAACATTCCAGCCACTCTAGTTTATAAGTATAAAATCAATCCCGGGAATGATTCATCACAATTAAAGTAGAAAATGAATAATTGCTTGGATGCTTTGAAAAAGTTTTGGCACTTGCAGGGGACCTTTTGAGGTGAAAGTTATTTAGAAGGAAACAATTTATTAAAAGACAAATAAGTCCTTAGGCATCTCAGAGAGTGACTGGCCTATGTATCCTGGCTAAGCATTTATCTGTGTGAGCAGTACATTACTCTGACTCATTCATTTTATTATCTATTTGCCTCTTGGGGCATTGTTTAATATTTAATGCTTCTTTTATATTTATTGGGCAGTTATCAAGTACCATGGGACCATTAAAAAACATTCCACTGCCTCACAAACCTTATTGGCAGAAAGTTTTCCCTCATACCCAAATTATATTCTTCATGCTGCTGAGTGAAACCATTCTTTTTTGTTGTCTTCCTTTGGAGGAACAGAACTGTCATACTTAACTCATTCTGAGCTTTAGCCCCACTGTCATCAACCCCAAAGGACTGTGCTACCCTTTTGAATTCTTCTTTGGTAACCCACTTTTGCCTCTGTCTTTTAAATATCTAAGCTGATAGATGAGTTCCTTGTGTATCCACATTGTCCTCCTTAGCTCCCTATTTTCTCCATCTGAATCTTTTTTGTTTTTATTCTCATAATTTTATATTTTGGAGGTTTCACGGTATCTTAGGCAGCCTTTCTATGAGATGCAACAGTTCCTTTTTCTTAACTCTCCTCCAGTCTCCTGTGTGTGTCAGACTATTTCTAGCTTTGTCCTCTTTATCTCTCACACACTGGAAGATGGAGTGGTCAATTCCTCCCAAGGTTCCCATCATTTCTACTTCAGCAACCACTGCCTCCTTACTTATCAGAAGGAGGCCCAGAATAGCAGATTCTCTCATCTCTTCCTCCACAAGGAACAGTTGTACAGGACGGCTCAAAAACTATCTTTTCACATGTTTGACATGTGCTATCAAACCCCACTGATGCCAGAAGAAATTCACTGTCTTTCACCTTTCTTCATGGAGGCTGTTTTCAAATATTTTTATGATTTTCAAGCTTTCCAAAGCATTATTCAATTATAGGGGCTTTAAAAAATGGCATTATATCAAAAATCTGCATAATGCTGTCAATGAACGTCTTCGAGTAGCTTATAGGTATTTTGTTTTCCTTCTTTTTCCTTTTTGCATGGGGGAAGGGAGGGCAATTGAGGTTAAGTGACTTGCCCAAGGTCACATGGCTAGTAAGTGTTAAGTGTCAAGTGTCTGAGGTCGAATTTGAGCACAGGTCCTTATTCACTGCCCCATCTAGACGCCCCTATTTATTTTTCTTAAAGGGCCATTGATGTAAAATACTGGCTAGTGAATTCAACAGTTCATCCATCTATATTAAATGCTTCCTATGTACAATACTCTTTACTGGGTATCCAAGGAAATACAAATAGTACTAATATGTGATTCCTGCCCTCCTGGGGCTTACAATTGGATAGAGGATTTTTTTTTAAATGTATAAAATCATGGGACATGACAAGAGATTAAGGCAGTAGGAAAGAGTGCTTAAAATAGGTTCTTAAAAGATGTATTTATTACTTTTTGTTTAAATACTCCAAGCTCAACCCTATAGAAGGAAAAAAGTCGATGCTCCAACAAGTAGAAGACTATAATAACACTGTTTTAAGAGTTAAGAAACTATAATGCTTTATAGTATACACTCATTTCAACCTTTCAACCAGAAACTCTTTATTGACTTTCCATGAAGAAACCATATCTAAATAGACTGAGTCAAAATATGTGATCAGGAAGGAATTAAGATGGTTGTCAACTTTATGGCATTCTGAATATTATATTAGGCTAATAGGCCTGTACCTGGTGGATATTATAATCCCATCTAACAATTTCACTTTCCTTTTCTTTGATAGTACTTTAACCTCTTGGAACAATTCATCGTTTCCATCACAGCCTTCTCAGTATCTTTCCTCAACTGCCAGCTATCTTTTTAAACCTCTAGACCAGAGATTTTATTTCCTTATACTTATAGACCTTCTAACTCTAACTTCTAAAAAAAAAATTAGACTTTTTTCTCCTTTTTCTTTTCCTTTTCAGTGTTTATTAAAATGTGCCAAGAAAACTGAGCCCTAATATCCTTCTTTGAGAGGAACCATTAGTATGCTTCACAGAGTATCATAGTCTGACATTTTTTTAATTTAGCATTTCATTTTTCCCCAATTACATGTAAAAACAATCCAATTTTTAAAGTTCATTTTAAAAATTTTGAGTTTCAAATTCTTTTACAGTCTGACACTTTACCTTTGAGCTTCTGAACAATTTAAGCCAAAGTAATTTCCTACTTTATAAATGTAAAATTTTGCAACTGACATTTCCTTATTCTGTGTCCTGCTGCTATTTCTTTCAAACTTTTCTTCTCTGAAAAATATTTACCATAACAATGATTGCTACATTTTATATAGAGCTTTATAAATTTTTATGGAACTTTAAAAGATCATTTCAGGTATGATCTCATTTGATCCCTACAATAGTCCTGTGGGGTAAGTCCTATTGTTCCCAATATATAGAAGAGGAACCTGAGGCTCAAAGATTGTCTAGAGTCACACAGCTAGTAAGTGTCTGTCAAAGTCAGGTATCCTCAATTCTAAGTCCAAGGCCTGTCAAAGTCTTACACATGCACATTACTTCTCAGCAAAATACCTACGTGACAAATGAAGTAAATAATAAGAAAAATATACATAGAGACTATTATTAATAAAAGAACTCAGAGCAACAAGAAGAAAAAGAACTTTCAAGAATTAGCTAAGTTACAAGTAATGGGGACTTCTTTATGTAATTAGAAGATGCTATTATTCATATCTTTTTTTACTTTGACCAGATTTGGAGATGACTACATTAGATTATCAGGGTCCAGCCAATAGAAAAAGCAGAAATCTGAGAGTCTTGATGAGAGTCTGAAGGATATAATGCTTTAAGAAAACGCCTCAAGCCTACTCTCTCCAGTATCAGAGATGTCTTAATGGAGGTGAAATAATTTTTTAAGCTGTTTTAGGAAATGGTTATAGACCACCAGGGTAAAGAAAGGAGCAAATGAGGAAATATTTATGCAGAGGAAGGATGTCTATAAAAAAAGGAGAACATTGATCACTGGGGACTGCAGAGCTACCCTGAAAGTAGCTCAAACACTAGTGGGGCTATGACTGCCTGGCTGCCCAGAGTTCTGTTATCAAGATAGTATAGGCCAGTAGCATCAAGACAGCTGCTAAACATAAAACTAAGTCAAATGCTTTCCAATCAGGAGAATTCCTTTCTTTAAATAATGAGTTTGGGGTCTAGCATTCATAATCTGCCTCCCCTGCCAAAAGCACTCCCTGGTAATGAATTAAATGTTCAATATAGCTCATTCAGTCTTGGAACATACTAGAACATTGTAGCAATAAGGCGCCCAGGGGTCCCTCGGAATCATTAAAACACAAATGTGTCTTCCAAGGTGCCTAAACTTGCCAGTGATGACTTTAACCCATCCTAAATTGACTGAAATATTTCACTTTCATGTTGCAGTGAAAAGAACCCTTACTGAAGACAAAGGACCTTGTTGAAATCTTTCCTCTGACAGTTACTTCTTGGACAAATTGCTAAATCTTCCAGGGCGTCAGTTTCTTTAGCTATAAAATAAGGAAGTTTGACTAGATGAATTCTAAGGTCACTTCCACCTCCAGGTCTATATCCATATGGTTTATCATCTGTGATTCCTTTTTACTTTTCCTATGTCCCCTAAAGTCTTCAGTTATAGTGGATATGCTAAGCACAATTGGGAAGTAAGTAATTACCATTTATCTTCAAGATCTCCATACAACCGTTACTTTAAATGACCCATTAAAACCCCACAATCCCCCTAGCTGAACCCATGTTGCTAAACAGACTCTAGTCAGGACTGACCATAACCTGGCAATAGTCCTGTGTCTCCATATTCTCTGCCTCTTCCCTATCAAAACTCTAAACTAGCTGGAATGATGAAGGGAGCTAATAAACTCCTTCATATTGAGCTGTTCACAATTTATAGCAGTTTCATGTACCACACTTCTCAGACAGATTTACCTTTTTGTAGGTATAAGATCCTTAGTCTAAAGGAAATTTTCTCTATACAGGTAGAAATTCAGGTATCAGAGACAGAGCACAGAAGGGAGTTATTTGTTCCAGGAGCTTCTAAATAAAACATCTTTGGAGGTCATTGCCAACCATCAGTGGTCATCACTGGCTATCATCTGTAGAAACCTTTGTCCCATCTCTGTTTGGAGACCATTACTAGATGTCACTAGAACTACATGTGCTAGCAGGTTAGTGAGTTTTACTGCAGTGGATAGATACATTGGCAAGGGTTTACTTGCCTTTGAAAGGAAGGGGACAAAATGAAATACAAATCATGGCAATACCCCACACCCACCCCACTCCACCCCACCACAAGCACATGAGCATGTATCTTTTCTGTTCTCAGGTGATTTTTTTGTATTTCAGTACTGTGATGACCATAATTTTGTCAGTGGGTACTTTGTCCACTGTCAGAGATGAAAGTTAACTTCAGTCTCTAGAGCATTTGGTGATGAGCCGCTCCAAGAGGACGACTGGCTGTCATAGGAATATTTAGTAAAGGAAAAGGGGTCTTATAGGTTACCTAATTCACCCTCCTTATTTTATGTATGAGGGAATAGAGGCCTAGAGAGGGGAAGCGATTCATTCTCTTAAACACAATAAGAAGCAGAGCTAGGATTCAAATCCAGATCCTCTATAATACATTATATTGCATAGATAACAGGTTTTATTTTGTTTTGTTTTCCTGGACCTACACTCAAAGCTTTTCCCCAAAGGTAGGCCCTTCTCAGTCAGTAGATAGACATTTATTAATCACTTACTATGTGCCAGGTAATGTACTAATCTCCTCTACAAGTCATCCTAATTTATTTTTTGTTTGTTTATTCATTAATTGCTTCATTTATCCATCTTTTTATTTATCCATTCATTCATTTATTTATTTGTTTGAAATGGATCTGTGATATCATTAGGATAGGAAAGTCCCAGGCAGAAACCTACTTCTACCAAATACATGTTTCTACGTCCTGAGCAATTCAGTCTTAGAATGTTGCTTGATGTACAGAAAGATTGAATGACTTGTTTTTGGTCACAAAGCAAATATGTATTAGAGGCAGGCATTAAACACTTGTCATAATGATACTCAAGGTAAACGTATCTTACTGAGATTCCTCATATTGAGCTGGTTCTAGAACTCCCCTACTTCTGGACATCCTCTTCTCTTTGACCATTCTGTCCAATCATCTTTACTCCCCTGGAAACTTGGACTCCATCGCTGAATGCCCTGAATTTGATAAGTGTGCTTTCTCCTTATCTTGTGTGTATCTCTCCTTACCTAACCCTTCAAAGGTATCCTCCTAGTCCCCCTTTCTTCTTCTTCACTCACCTTGCTAGTACTCCTTTAAATGTGTATTCCTCCATTAGAATTTTAATTCTTTGAGGGAAGAGATTGACTGATATATTTTTATCCCCAGACCTACACTGCCTGATACCATAGGAAAATTTTAATAAATGTTTCTGTCTGTCTATCTATCTGTCCCTGACCATGAGAACAAGCTTTCTTTCAGTATTTTTATACTGTCATTATGGTGTGGGTTTCTTCATTTTATCACATATTAGAGGAAGATATAGACAAAAAAAACAATAGGTAAACTTTCTATAATTTTATGAAATCAAAGCTGAGTCTTAAAGGACATATGGAGAAGATATCAACAGGTGGAGATGCACATCTAAAAAGTTTGGACTTAATGGAGTGATCTAATCAGGACTGTCTATGGGGAATCTTAATGGCAGTGTTGTAAATGCTTGATTGAAGTAAGGAAGAAATGTGTCGGGGCATAGCTGTTATGAGTCTATTGATATCATACAGGTGAGAAGACAAGAACCAAGCTAGCAAGAGTATGACAGATAAGAAGGGAACTTATACAAGAGAAAATGTACTGATATTTAAAATGTGAGTTAAATACTTTAAAGGTATACCTTGTTGTAAATAAATCTCATTAGTGGACATCTATACTTAATGGATGAGTTAATCCAGGGGCAATTATTCACTTTACAAATAATTATTCCAGAATTATACATTGAAGGAGATTTTTAAAGGGCCTCAACCTCTGATTTCCTTGCAACAGAGAGATTCTGGTAAGTAAATCCCCCTCCCTACTAATGCACATCAGCCCAATCTCTGCAATGGTAGTCCTTGAAGATTGTCTAGGTCAGTATCAATCTGAAATTTAAAAAAAAATGGGGCCACTATCCATAGATAAGGATCCCTATGGGTCACACAGTTATAAAATAGAATATTATTTGTTTTATTATTATTTTATTATATTATTAATGATATTTTTATTATTTATGAATTTAATTTTTTTTGCTAAATATTTCCCAATTGCATTTTAATCTGATTCTTGCTGCAAGGAGGAATGTTGTGATCTGTGTACAGGTGGTTTGTTTGACACTTCTGATCTAGAGCACTGAGAAGGTAAGTAGCTTGTACAGCGTCACACAGTCAATACGTCAGAGAAGAGTTTGGAAGTTAGGCTTTCCTGGAGCTAAGAAAACTCAGTGTCTGGCATGCAGTTTAGTGCTTAAAGAATGCTTGTTGACTTTTAACTGATTATTCATTACACTTCCTTGCCATCAATACATTTAAAATAGGACTTGATTTATAAAAATTTGAGTGATATCATAATTTTTCAGGAGCAATATATTTCCTAAACCTATAGGATGCTTCTAGTAATAATGTCTTAGAGAATATTCATCTAATTAACCATTAATAAGTACAGTGATTAACATTTTTTCTACTCAGGACCATATGCAAAAATTTTATGTTAATAGTGCCTGAGAAACAGTTATGAGGCACATAAAAAATGGAAGGGGAGTATTAATCAATCTCTTTCTCACTTCTTCTCTCTACTGATGTCATTGTTTGCCTGAACTGTCAATCAGTGTTGATGGTTTGGATTGGGATATTATGGTATCGCTGTCCTGTTGCTAATTGGCAGCTCAACCAGCTGGTGACAGGGCATGATGGAAATCTGGAGAAAACTGGTTGCGTTCCTCCCCTGAGTCTGCTGATTCAACACAAAGAGAAGGTCATAGACAACAAACAGGCTGAGGACATAGAATGTCGACAGATGCTTTGAAAATTCTATAACCAACACTAACACATTCTCAGATTGCTACTTAGTGTCCTCCTGGTAACTGTGAATAAAGATAGTCATCCAGCTGGGCCCTGGCCATCCCCAAATTGGGCAATGCACCTAAATGTCCCAGTGTGGTTAGAATCCTACTTTTAAAATGATTACTCCCTCTACTGCTTTCTATTTGATTTTCCAAAGAGTACCTAATAATCACGTTAGTAATAAGTCAGGGACCCTGGGAAGTGAGTTAACTGTTTCAAGCTCACTGGTGTAACATTTTGTATGGAAGCACATAATCTGCAGTCCTTGAACTTAAAAAAAAAAGATAACCATTTAAATATACAGGATTTCCTTTGGCATACTGCATATTTTATGTTATGCAATTGAAAAATTCTCAAAATGGAGTACAAAGATTTTTGCTATTTCTTTAACCAGAATATTAAAAGAGTCCATCACACACAGAAGCCTGATTTTGTGTATTGCTACTGAGTGACCAA
This sequence comes from Pseudochirops cupreus, assembly GCA_028627135.1. Classification (NCBI taxonomy): domain Eukaryota; kingdom Metazoa; phylum Chordata; class Mammalia; order Diprotodontia; family Pseudocheiridae; genus Pseudochirops; species Pseudochirops cupreus. The sequence continues at coordinate 415,193,687 of CM053582.1, forward strand.
CAGTCTGAAAGGGTGGGGTTCTTATATGAAACAAGGGCCATAACTATGAGGACAGCTGTGAAAAAATTGGAAATTTTGGGCCTTAATCAAAGATGGTGTCTAGATCATGGCAAGCTAGTTTAAAATATTTTCCAAATGGCTTAAAGAAAAAAAAATGCCCCAATTTTGAAGCTATAATATAAGCAGCATGCATTTTTCCTAACTCCATTTATAGATTTTCCAATAATTTGAAAATAAACAAAACCTTCTGGCTTCTCATGTCTATTGGGAGTTTGGGACGTTAGGTACACATATTTGAGGATATTTTGCATAAATCTGCATATGTTTACATGCAATGACAGACATACTGTAGCATCCCAAATGTGGCTAGGGTAATTTAATCTTCTACAACATTTTGCATAGCATATGTAGGTGTAATATGCACGGAAACATTACCTGAATATATATGCATAGTACATTTACCACATAGCTGTCATGTGAAAAGATGTAGGAAGGGCCAAGAAGGCATTTTACAGTATTATTTTTGTACATTCAAAGGACTCGAGCCAAATTAGCACAGCAAGAAATTAGTATAATTATGTTGGTTTTCAATTTAGCTTAAAAAAATCTTCTAGTCCTGTTTAGGGCTCATTCTTTGAGTTAACTCCTTCAACAACTTTTGTGGTTGCATTTTGTAGAGGATTAGATTTGCTTTTTATCCTAATTTTAAGTTACATTAGTTTGTAAAACAGCTATTGTGTCTATCTGTGTGCCAAATGCCACATTAGCATTTAATCTAAATAAAAAAATTACTAAATATCATATTGTTATTAATATAAGATATTCTTGAGTATAAAAAAATATATATATAGATTCAAAAAAGAGAAATATATTTAAAAGCTCAATGAAGCCAGTTATATGAAACACTGTTCATTGTCTCTAGTGATATTAGGAGAGGGAAAAGCCACCCTCCTCTGTTAGTCTTTTGTTTTCCAAAGGTAGAGAATTGTTATCAATACTGTAATTTGATTCCTTAATTCTCTTGTATAGAATTCATACATTTTTAAGATATATATACTATTGAGGAGAGATCTTAGTAGATCTCTGTTTCTTTTGGTATAGGTACTTTCCCCCCCAATGCAAATTACAATATCCCCTGCCTTCTTATTCAATGTCATTGCTGTTCAATTATTTCAGTTCTGTCCCATTCTTCTTGATCCAATTTGGAGTTTTCTTGGCAAAGATACTGGATTGGTTTCCATTTCCTTCTCTAGTTCATTTTAAAGATGAGGAAACTGAGGCAAATAAGGTTAAGTGCTTTATCCAGGGTCACAAAGCTAGTAGGTGTCTGAGGTCAGATTTGACCTCAGAAAAATGAGTCTTCCTGACTTCAGGCTTGGCACTCTATTCACTGTGCCACCTATCTCCATCTTGTTCAATGTCATTCCTATCAATACCATTCAATAAAATTGACATCAAGAACATACCCTACAAACTATGGCCAAAGGGCTATAAAATGTGCATACTCTTTTACCCAACAATACCATTAGTAGGTCTATATCCCAAAGAGATCATACAAATGGGAGATGACCCACAAATACAAAAATATTAATAGTAGCTCTTTTTGTGGTGGCAAAGGAATGGAAATTGAGTAGATGCCCATCCTCTGCGGAATGATTGAACAAGTTGTGACATATGAATGTAATGAGATACTCTTGTACAGTAAGAAATGATGGGCAGGCAGACTTCAGAGAAACCTGAAAAGACTCGAATGAATTGATCCTGAGTGAGGTGAGCAGAATCAGAAGAACACTGTACACAGGAATAGACGCAATGTGGGATGACTAACTTTTATAGACTTATCTCTTCTTAGCAATGCAAGGATCCAAGATAACTCCAAAGGACTCATCACACAAAAGGCTGTCTGCATCCAGAAAAAGAACTATGGAGTCTGAATGCAAATTGAAACATATTATCTGCTTTCTTTCTCTCTACCTTTTTTTTTCATTTGTTTATTCTATCTCCTGGTTCTTCCCATTGATTCTAATTCGTCTTTACAACATGAATAATATGAAAATAACTTTGATATGATATGTATGTACAACCTATATCAAATAATGTGCCATCTTGGGAAGGGGGAAGAAGAGAGAGGTGAAGAAAATTCAAAATTCAAAAGCTTATGGAAGTGAATGTGGAAAACTAAAAATAAATAAATATATATATGTTTTTAAAGAATATACTCCACATATTTGAGGTCTTCCTCTGGTTCTTATGCTTTCTTTCACTTTGGAAATATTCCAGATCTACCTCCTTTTCCAATCCTACAAATCTTCCCTTGTTTCTCTTTTTTGTGTAAAGCCCCATCTGGGGCAAACAACTAACCTGAACTCCTAGGCTGAGCATATTGAGGGAACCACTACCACAGATGAAAAGTACACTGTTGCTGTACACTCTTAAAAGTATAAGTTATGAGTGTCCACCAATAAACTTACCTTCAATAATCAACCAGAGAACAAAATTAGTCCAAAGCAAGGGCCTTTACTGAAAAAGCACAAAAAGAAAATCACCATAATGCATTCTCTCCATTGTCTTGGGGCACAATCTCCCACAAATACATGTGGAATCTGTGGGTACACACATAGAGTTCTCTAACAGAAAGGCATATACATTGGGCACAGAAATTGTAAACATGAGTTGCAGTTCAGGCATTATAGGTTCCCAAAGTCTTTTTTTCTTCTCATAGTATTCTCAAGCTTCAACCTGCAGGTTCAGTGTTTCTCTTTGGAGGGTCACTCTTTTGGGCTTCCTGGGCTAGCTTCTCTCTGTAGCTCAATTTGACTCAACAGCTGGACTCAAAGGGTATACGTTCAGCTTTCCACAGCATACTCTGTTAGGTGAGGAACTTGGCTACAAAGTGCCATTACTGATATGGAAGAGAAAATAAGGAAATACCCTTGATTATCCTTGCTTCTGTGCCCTGGCAAAAATGCAAGGGAAAAAGTAAAAAGCAAGTCCTTCTTGAAATGGGTTTTCCTCTGTCACTGGCTCCCTTACTGATATCCTGTCTCAACTTACTGAGTCTTTCATGCCTCAACATATCCAGAAATGCTAAGTTTTCTCTTTTAAAGAATACTATGCGTATAACTGATCTCCTAGAGATGGAGGTGTAAGAGATAACCAATGGCTAGCCAACTGATGATTCCACCAAATATGATTTGGATCATATACTTTTTAAATTTGTACCAGAGATCTAGAAGAGCTTTGGAAGCCATCTAATCTAACCCTTTCCTTTTGAAACCTTTGCCCAGGGATGGTAATTGACTTGCCATGGCCACACAGGTATGGAATATCAGAGATGGTGTTTGAATTCATGCCCTCTAATTTCAGAACCATTGCACTACAGAATTATGGCATTTTATATTTGGAGGGATTCTAAACAGTTATTTAGTCAAATCCCTACTTAAAAAGAATCCTTAATATAATCTACCCAGTACATGGGCATACAGTCTCTGTTTAGAAGACCCCATTGTTGAGGAACCCATGGGTACTTGGGACAGCCAATTTTACTTTTGGAAGAGTTCTGATATTGAGGGTTTCTTTTCTCTGGCATTAAATTTAAATTGGTCATTTTTCAATTTCTGCCCATTGCTTCTGGTTTTTCCCTCTGGGGCCAAACACAAACTGATCTAATCTGTCTTCTACATGACAAGTCATAAAATAATTGAAAACAATTATCATGTTTCCAATTCCTTTTTTCTTCTCCAGAATAAATATACCTATTTCCTGCAACACATCATCATACAACATTGTTCAATACACTTTACCTAACTGGGTACTGTCCTCTGTATGTTCTCCAGCTCATCAAAGCACTTAGGTGGTACAATGGATAGTACTCTGGGCCTGGAATCAGGAAGATCTGAGTTCAAATCCAGCCTCAGATATTTACTAGTTATGTGATCCTGGGCAATTCACTTATCTGTCTGTCTTAGTTTCCTCAACTGTAAGATGGGGATAATAATAGCATCTACCATGCAGGGCAATTATAAGGATCAAATGAAATAATATCTGTAAAATGCTTACCATAGTTCCTGGCACATAGCAAACACTTCATAAATGCTTTTTCCTAGTCTCTTTTCTTCAAATGTTTACATATAATCTTCAGGTAAAATGCTACAGTCTTTCTATTCCAACCATCCATCTTTATATGATGACATCAATAGAAATTTTCAAGTTTGCAAGAGGGACAAGTCTGGAGAAATAATCAGTTCAGTTTGGGACATCATGAATGTAAGGTTATGGTAGATAAATTTGGTAGACAGTTGGAAATGTGACATTGGAAGTACAGAGGAGAGATTGCTGATAGGTATACAGATTCAAGAATCATGTGCATATAGGTAAAAATTAATCCATGGGAGTTGATATGAACTCTGGGTATAGAGAGGAAGAAATTTGAGCACAGAGTCTTGAGTCTTAGCACCTACTCATGAGGATAGGAAGATTTAAACACACACACACACACACACACACACACACACACACACACACACACACACATACACATAGGCCCTCCACCAAGGTATTTATATTCTAAGAGGAAGAATGTACTCAAGTCAGATGAAAGTGGTATTTAATTGCATTGAATGTTAACAGAGATCAAGAAAAAAATGGACCCTGAGAAAAGAGCATTAGATCTGGAAGATAGAAGTCAGTAGGGGTGGAGCCAAGATGGTGGAATAGAGGCAGAAATTGGAGTGAGCTCCCATTCCAACTACCTTCAATACCTATAAAATATGATTCTAAATAAATTTTAGAGCTACAGAACACACAAAGTGACAGAGAGAAACAAATCTCCCACTGAAGGCAGCCTGGCAGGCTGACAGGAAGGGTTTATCACATGGGGGTGAGAGCTGAGCGCAGTGCCGCATGAGCCATGTTGTCTGAGACCCGAGGTGGCCCTAACAGCAGCACAGACTGGCCAGAGCAGACTTCAGGAGAGTGAATCACCAGCAGCTGTGGCAGCTTCCAGACTTCTTAACTCATAAAAGCCAAAAAGAAAGTAAAAGGTCAGTGGGGAACTCTGTTGGAACTGGGTGACAGAGGAGCACAGTCTGGCCCCTGCCTCCAGGGCAAGATGTGGCAGAGCCGTGGTGGGTATAGCTGTTACCACATGGCTGCCTCAGGAGTTCTTGGCTTGCAGATTGTAGGGGGACCAAGCAACCATTCAGGGGGTAATAACTCTTGCTTTGACATTCTTGGATCTAAATTGTGGTCTTGGGTGGCGGTGCTGGGTGTGTGGTCAGTGTGTCAGAGCTTGTGGGGGCTACAGAGAGGGTGCCCTCCTAGCAGCTCTGGCAGCTGTGAAAACCCCAGCAATTTGGAACAAAGCCCTCTCCAGTGTGGAGGCATAGTTCTACAGTGGCAAAGAGCTCAAAAGTCAAGTAATTGACTGGCAAGATGAGCAAGCAGAGGAAGTACAATCAAACTCTAGAATCACTTTTCAGAGATCAAAAGGATCAAAGCATGCAATGGGAGGAAGACAATAAAATCAAAACTCCTGCATCAAAAGCTTCCAAGGAAAATATGAACTGGTTGAAGGCCAAGGAGGAGCTCCAGAAGGATTTTGAAAACCAAGTAAGAGAAGTGGAGGAAAAATTGGGAAGACAAATGAGAATGATGCAAGAAAATCATGAAAAGTGAGTCAACAGCCTGCTAAAGAAGACTCCACCAAATATTGAAGAAAATAACACCTTAAAAAATAAACTAACTCAAATGGCACAAGAAGCCCAAAAAGCCAATGAGGAAAAGAGTGCCTTTAAAAGTCAAATTGCCCAGATAGAAAAGCAATTTCAAAAACTCACTGAAGATAATAATTCCTTCAAAATTAGATAGGAGCAAATGGAAGCTAATGACTTTATGAGAAATCAAGATACTATAAGCCAGATCCAAAAAAATGACAGAATAGAAGGCAATGTGAAATATCTCATTGGAAAAAGCACTGACTTGGAAAATAGATCCAGGAGAGAAAAATTAAAAATTATTGGACTACCTGAAAGCCATGATTACACACAAACACACACACACACACACACACACACACACACACACACAAAACTAACCATGTGACCTTGGGCAAATCACTTAACCCCAATTTCCCTACCATTCCTCCTCCAAAAAGCATAAAAAGAAAGAAAGAAATTCTCAAGGAAAATTGCCCTGATATTCTAGAACCAGAGGGCATAATAGAAATGGAAAGAATTCACCAATCACCTCTAGAAAAACTCCTAGGAATATCATAGCCAAATTCCAGAGTTCCCAGGACAAGAAGAAAACATTACAAGTGTCAGGAAGAAACAATTTGGGTATTGGGGAAACAATCAGGATAACACAAGATCTAGCAGCTTCTACACTAAGATCAAAGGGCTTGGAATATGATATTCTAGAGATCAAAGGAGCTAGCATTAAAACCAAGAAACACCTCACCAACAAAAATGAGTATAATGCTTCAGGACAAAATATGGTCATTCAATGAAATACAGGACTTTCAAGTATTCTTGATGAAAAAATCAGAACTGAACAGAAAATTTAACTTTCAAATACAAGAAGCAAGAGAATCATGAGAAGGTAAACAGGAAAAATAAAAATGAGAAACTTATTAAACTAGAACTATTTACATTCCTACATGGAAAAGCAGTAATGGTAACTCATGAGACTTTTCTCTGCATGAGGATGGTTGAAGAGAATATATGTGTGTGTATGTGTGTATGTGTACATACATATAGCTATATAAAAATGTGTATGTGTATATAAATACATATGTGTGTATATGTGGGTACATGTAAACATAGAGAGAGGGCACAGGATGAGTTGAATAGGAAAGGATGATATCTAAAAAATAAAATTAAGAGGTCAGAGGATTATAATGAGAGAAGGAGAAAGGGAGAGATAGAATAGTATTGGGGAAATTATGCCATATAAAAGGGGCAAGAGAAAACTGTTACAACGAAAGGCAAGACCAGGAAGGTGAAAGGGAATGGGTCAACCTTCCTCTTATTGAATTTGGCTTAAGGAGGGAGTAACATGCACACTCATTTGGGCATCTTACCCTACAGAAAAGTAGGGGGGAAGAGGATGAGGGGGGATGATAGAAGGGAGAGCAGACTGGGGGGGGGAGGGTAGTTAGAAGAACACATTTTAAAAAGTTACAGGGTCAAATTAGAAAATAGAATAAGTGGGGGACAGGATAGGATGGAGGCAAATATAGTTTGTCTTTCACAATATACTGTGGAAGTGTTTTGCGTAACTACACATGTACAACCTATATTGAATTGCTTATCTTGCCAGTTGCTGGGGAGGGGGAAAGGGGATGAGGAGGGAAGAAGGGAACGAATCTGAAAATCAAAGTTTTGAAAACAAATGTTAAAAAAAAATGTTTTGGGGGCAGCTAGGTGGCGCGTGAACAGAGCACTGGCCCTGGAGTCAGGAGGACCTGACTTCAAATCTGGCCTTAGACACTTAACATAAAAACTAGCCATGAGACCTTGGGCAAATCACTTAACCCCAAATGTGCCTCCAAAAAGGAAAAAAAAAACCACTTCTTTTTTTTTTACATGCAACTGGGAAATAAGGTATACAGGCTTTGGGGTATAGAAATCCATTTTGCCCTACTAGAAAGATAGAAGGGGGTATGAGGGAGGATTAAGCGAAAACAGATTGGGGGAAGGGGTATTCAGTATTCAGTATGTTTTCTATATAAAAAAGCATATCTTTTTTCTGTCTTGGGGTGCTGGGTAGGGGAAAGAGGGGAGAAAATTTGTAATTCAAAATCTTGCAGTAATGAATGTTGAAAACTAAAAATAAATTTTAAAAAATAAAGAAAAAAAGATAGAAGTCATTGCTAACATTGAAAATAACTCTTTGAATCTAAGGATGGTGATAGAAGTCATACCATAAGTGGTTAAAGAATGATTGGGTGGTGAGAAAATAGAGGCATTGAGTGACTCCTCTTAAAAATTGAGCAGCAAAAAGCAGTAGAAATACAGAAATATGAAATGAAATATAGACATATTCAATAATATTTTGAAATGTAATAAGGATAGGGATTAGTTCTGTGATTTCATTTATATATATATGTATATATGTATGTATATATATATATATGTACATAATTATCTTTACTAATTTAGCTCAGCATCATCTCTAAAATTTATTATCTTAAAGCTTCCTGTAGCACTGAGTGATTAAGTGACCTACCTTTGGTCACATAGTGAATGTGTCAGAGGA
>CM053582.1:415202445-415229044 GCA_028627135.1 Pseudochirops cupreus
GCTGACTTTAGTGGGAAGTATCTTTGTGTGCGTTTTGGAGTTCCAGGATTGGTTTAGAGTCCTATTTTATGGGTATTTTGGGGTGGCTATGTGAGAGCTGCGCTATGTTGCTGCTTCTACGCCGCCATCTTGGCTCCGCCCCCCCATCATCTTCTATTACATCAGCTGAAATTAACAAATATTTCAGTGCCTATTTGATTAGGGGCATTTGCAAAGGAATGTAAATAAGAATTATAGAACAATATCAGAACTGAAAAGGACATTAAAGAAAATTTGATCCAACTTAGACCTAATCAAGAATCCCCTCTACTATAAGTCTACATCAAGAGAGTAGAAAGTCACTGCTTGAAACTTTCAGTGTATAAGAACTCATTTGCCATAAAAACAGTCCACAGCACTTTAGAATACCACTATTTGCATCTAGGTGGTAGAGTGGATTGAGTGCCTGGCCTGAAGTCAGTAAGACTCATTTTCCTAGCCATGTGACTCTGGGCAAGTCACTTAACACTGTTTCCCTCAGTCTACTCATATGTAAAATGAGCAAGAGAAGTAAATGGCAACCATTCCAGAAAGCCCCATATGGGGCCAACAAAGAGTCAAGCACAACTGAAAAATAGCTGAACAACAATCACTACCAAGTTTCTTACATTTAGCCTAGATATCTTTCTCTGTAGTTTCTAATCATTATCTCCTGAAGCCAAGCAGGAAAAGTCTAATCATTATTCCACTATTCCATCCTCCCTATTTCTTTACTCAAAGATAAACATCACCCATTAAAATAATGGATCCTCAAATTATAACGATGATGATGATGGCACTTGAGTAGCTTCTTAAGTTTGCAAAGCATTTTACATCCATTATCTCATTTTGTCCTCATAGCAACCTTGTACTATCCTCATCCTTATTTTACAGATGACAAAAATGAACCTGATGGGCTTCAAGTGACTTGTCCAAGGTCATACAAGTAGCCAGTGTCTGAAACAAGATTTGGACTATCAAGTGTATCTAAGACTGGCTTTCATTTCCTTCTACCATAAACTCCAAGTAGTCATTTTCTCCCAAGGAAATTTGTTATTCAGCAACTATTTTCTCAGTTCTTCCTAATATTAGTGAACTCTTACTTATATCAAGTCTAAAGTGGCTTTTTATCAATTTCTAACCATTGCTTTAATTCTAACCATTTTATTTTATTATCCTACTAAGAGGAATACTTAGAATATTTTTAACATATTTAAGAAACTAACTTTAACATGAAAGGCCTAGAAATATTTGAAAATAACTATCATGTCTTTGCTAAATCCTTCCTTCTTCCAGTTCCTTCCTTTAATCAGTCTTTGCATGACATAATTCTCACTTCCCTTTTTCTGATCCCTGCCTACTTTACCTGCTCCGGTTCATAAATCTCCATTGCTAATACAAGACATTCAGAACTAAAGGCAATACTATATGTCTGAGCAGGGTAGAGTACAAAGGCATTGCCCCTACCCTCTGTAAATTTTACTTTTCTTTCTGCTAAGTAGTGTGTGTGTGTGTGTGCATGAGCATACACATATGCATGTTTAACCTACTATGACATATTGTGGATTCAGTTTGTAGTTCACCAAACTTCCCTAGGACTTTTACATATGAAATTTTTGAGATCACATGATTTAGAGAACATTTAGTCCAAACTCCACATTTTACATTTGAGGAATGTGAGTCCCAGAGAGTTTAATCAACTTGCTCAATAGGGCAAAGTTGATGTAATACTGTCATTTAAATTCAAGTTCTCTGTTCTCCCAACTACATATTTTACCTGACTAGCCATAATTCCCCACACTCTTGTAATGCCGTGCACCAGCAGATTCTCAAAAGAATGCTACTGTGAACAGCTTTTAAGGTTCAGATTACACAGCATAGTGAACACTCTGTTTATTCCATTATAAATCAAGGCAAACATTTATTATAAATCACAATATAATATTCACAACATTACATCTTATCACAGAAAATCACAATATAGTGTTCATAACGGCTTAGCATTAGAATGGCCACACAGTTTTCACTACAGTGGCCACAATATTTAGAACAAAGTATTCAATCAATTCACAATAGAGTAATCAATACTCAATCATTCAATCAATTCACAATACAATATTCAATTTTCCATTCATGGGGCAAATCAATAACTTAATCATTCAATCAATTCATAATACAATAATCAATCTTCCACTCATGGGGCAATCATACATCAACTCAATCAGTCATTAAATACCATCATTAGAAAACCACACAAACCCTCCATCCCTTGGTGTCCAGCAAACCTCAATTTCTTCTAAGGGGAGGCCTTTTCTTCATCTTGACTCAGGGTGGTCTCTCTGATTCCCTGTATCCCCTTCCATGGTCCTGGCTCCCTCCTGAATCCACCAAACAGTCACCTGGATTCAGAAGCAGACAGCTCCCAGGTTATTGTTCAGTCCTCAGAGGTAGACAGCTCCCATGTCCTTGTTCAGTCCTCCAGGCAGTCCCTGGTACACACCAAAGTTCATAGGGTTCAGCACATCTCAAACCCTTCACCACTTCTGTTGCTGGGAACTCAAAGATCACCCAAGCCGCAAACCAACAAAGGCTTATCCGGGTCATGCTTCTTCAGTCCTCCAGCAGTTCAGCTGGCCCTAGGACCCAGAAGAATCTCGGCCTTCCCGGAGGCCTTCCAGGCAAGCCCTCTCAGCCTTCCAGGTGGCCTTCACCAGATTCTGGTCTCAGGAAAACTCCATCTCAGTTCTCAGTCAGGTTCCAGATGCTGGGAGAGAAACAATCTCACTCTCTCTCTTTCTCTCTCTCTCTCTCTCTATCTCTCTCTGTCTGTCAAGAAAACTCCAACTCACTTCTTCAGTCCAGCAGCCCAGCTCCCAGATGCTGGGACAATCCAGCTTCCTCCAAAGGGAGCAACATTCCAATTCTGTCCCTCTGTCTCTGGAAATCTTGCTTATATACACACACTGGCCTCCTGTCTCAGCCAATCCCCTTCTTCCACATCAACAGGAGAGTTCACGCCCTCTCAACAGTGGGACAGAGTTCATACCTTCCATATTTAGCCCCAAGTTACTAAGTACTAAGTATCTGCCAAATTGATTTCTGTTACAACCCTAAGATTATGTTGAAATCAAGGTATGTTATAATTATGATATTTCTTTGATCTTATAATTTAGTGATCCTGTTCAAAAAAGGAAATGAAGTTAATCTGGGATGTCATATTTGATGAACCTATGATGTGTCACTGTGATTATCACTTTCCCTTCTAAATGCTCATAAACCAACTCTTTAAAAATGTACTATAGAACATTGTCATGAATTTACATCAATATCAGCACCCTACACATAGTTTGAGTAATCTGTCAATTCTTTCAAAAGCGGAATACGTACCATGGATGTTTAAGTAACTTTGGGTATATATAAATGAAAGACTTTATATTTGTCCCTACTAAATTTCATCTTGTTAGCTTCAACCCACTGTTCCCAAATGTGGAGATCTTGATTTTGACATGAAAGTTATTTGCTATGAATGGAAAAAAAGAACATTTATTGCTTTCTATGAGTCAGATATTGCTTTAAACAGAGGACACACACACAAATATACACACACACACTGCTTACCCACAAGGAGCTTATATTCAAATAAGGGAAGATAAAACAATGAAGGAAGTTGTGACCAGTAAAGAGTATTTTGGACAGGAGAATCAATTGGTTGGTAGAGCTAGATTTGTGCCTTACAAACATTTGACAAACATGTCATTATTTTCTTTCTTTCTATTATGTCTTGTATTGTGGCAAGACTTTTATGTGCTTTTATGTCACCAGCGCTTAGAGACTGTTTGTACAATTTCACGACTTGTGAGACATGGATACGAACTTCAAAAGATTTAGACATGGCAGTGAATATCTCAGACAAAATATGACAGTTTACATAATGAAGTAGTCATGAGGTGACTTAGTTACTCAGTTGGTATTGCTGTGATATTGTAATCAGTCTAGAAATATTATAACTAGAGATTTTAAAAATCTACTTTTTATGTAATAGAAGCAAGCAATGTATTTCCAGAGTAGTGACAGAGACGTCATTTTGCTCAAATATATTAAGGAACTATGATTTGGTCATTATAAAAAATCCCATTGTGAAAGATCACAGATAAACAATCCATCTATGATTTAGTAGATAAGTCATAGTAAATTGCCTGAGCCACATAGAAGTTAAGTAATTCATCCAGGGTCACCGAAAAATAATTAAACATTAAAAATGTAGATCTTGTGGAGAAAATTTAAATGAGTTATGGTCATGTTTAATTATAGAAAGGGAAGCCAGGACCAAAATTACAACTGAATTATTTGAGAATTGAAGTTCTGGCCTAACCTGATCCTTGACTTTGTTTTTATTTTTTATTCCTTTTCTTTTTTTGAATTACTAAGTGTTTACTTTCTCCCCCTCACGCCCCAATTCCAATTGGAAAAAAAGAAAAAAGAAAAGAACATTTTTTTTTAACAAATATGAATAGTCAAGCAAAATAAATCTCTTTATTAGCTGTTCACTTTTGACTTTGAAAAACATCCAACCGTGTGTGAAGATAAAGTGTGTGTGTGTGTGTATGTATACATATTTATATATGTATGTATATATGTATGTATATGTATCTATATGTGTCTATATGCATATATCTAAGAGAGAAAAAAAGAGGATGATCATACTGCTTTATATCAATCTATCTTCTTTTCTAATGGATGATTTGACAATTGATTAACAATGTCTTCACATTCCAAGTGACAATGGACCAAGGACTTTGGTCATAGGCTTCCCAGCCTTAAATGTGGGGGTAATGACTATACTGGCACTCTAGCCACATATGCTAATATAGTGTTAGTGAGTGATGTAACCCCAGAAACACACTTCCTCATTTTACTCATGAAGTTTTGAGATGCAGGGTATGTTTTCCTCCCTTCTTCCACCCCTTCCATCTCAGCACATATTCTGAGTAAAAGGTTTTGATATAAAAAAGGGTTTAGGCCAGTATTGTAGTCTGCCTCACTTAAACTGGAATATCTTTAAAATATATGCGTAGGAGGGCACACTGGGGTGTGTAATGGCTTGGAAATATAGTTATACTGGTCTTTTCTCCTTGTAATCTCTAGCCCACCAGAGAAGGAAGTCTAAGGAACTATTTCTCACTTCATAGAAAGATGAGAACAGTGGCAGGGATGTTTTTCTCCTCTAGTCCCCAGTGACTCACAATGAACAAAGACTGAGACATTTATTTGGAACTTGGCTGAATTTTACAACTCTAGAATCACCTATATTTCCAGAGCGGAATAATAAAGCTCATTTAAACAACTTCAACCCCTTCTAAGTCACAGGGAACAGCCTCTTGTTTCTCCAGTTTCAATGTTAAATTCTTCCTGCCTCATTAAATATAAATATTTGGTAGGGTCATGCTGATTTGCTGCCACTGAGTGCACATTAGCAATTTGCAATCTGGTGCTTAAAAAAAAAAAAATATATATATGTATATGTATATGTATATATGTATATATATATATATATGTACATATGCACATAGCTATTAAGTAAAAGCTGCTTTACACTCTCAGACACTCCTCATAAATTATAGAGTTTCACCTTGATACTAGGTGAAAACTGAAGTTTCCAGGATTTTTTTTTTAATTTCATCACCAACACTTAACTATCACAACCTACAACAAACAGTGAATCATTCAGATAAATGGCCCTGATGACTTAAGTAATGGAATAGGAGGTGGATATGTAAATAATATTAAGATACCTAAGTTGTTCCTAACATCCAAACACTTCTTCACTGAATATGTAACAGAAACAAATCTGTGAATTGGATTTCTTTCTTTCTAGGAGCAGAATATTACATGTATCTTCTCAGATATCTCCTCTGAATTTGATTTTACTTAATGCGAATTGTTATCATTTAATTTGTAACCTAAAATGATATTTTAATCTATTATACTTTGGCCACTATTGTAACCCTTTGCTAAATTCTTCCCTTGTTTTATTTTTTCATACTCTAATTTTCTTAGAAATAAAAGCAACAAAGAATTATTTCAATGCCATTTTATGGACATCTGTTTAAATTTATTATTGATGAAGTACTTGGATTATTTGATGAATCTCTGTTCCCATCAATGTAGGCTCTCCCTCTAACATTAAAGATTGCAATTTATCCCTATTTTTTTTATCCCATCTTATCTCAACTCATAGCTACTACACAAGTAGAGAAGAAACTTCTTGATCCTTAAGTCCTTTGCCCTATCAAATTCTTCAATATAAAAATGAATATAGTTTCATTCAAGGAAATAACACCAAAGGAGATGAGTTAAATCTGCCTTGCCACTGTGTTGTAGGAAACAATGGGTTTTCCATCTGACTTATAGCTAAAACCTCCTAAGTGTGTTGTTTCACTTTATTAAAATTGGAACATCCTGAGAGTAGGGAATATCTAACTTTCCCATTTGTTTTCCTACTACCTAGCACACTGCTTGGTTACACAGTAAGCACCTGAAACATGTATTCATTCATACATTCTTCCTGTGAGATTCCATGTCTTTTCTATTAGTTATTTTTTGATCTCCTCATATGACTAATCTACATTGTTTTCAGACCATACTTCCTTCTGATGACATCTTTAATACAACTTCATCTGCACAGTTTTTCACTGGTGATACACTATAGCTTACTCTTCCATACCATATACACTTTTGGGTGACCCACAACTTCAGTTCCATGTATGTCATTATTCTATGACTCACAGTCATAAAGTATTACCATAAGATTACTGTCATTAAAATATTAGACAGAGTGATCATTAATTAAGATCACTACACAATTGCCCAACTGTAATTTTGGAAAGGCAATTTTATTTCTTCTATTCCAGTCTAGACTCACTGTCCATTTGAAATCAGTAAAGTGTTTATTTTCATTCACTAATATACCAGGCAGTATGTAAAACATTGGAGATACAAAGAAAGGCAAAAAAAAAATAGTCCTTGCTCTCTAGGAGTTCCCAATTTAGTAGGGCAATAACAAGAAAACGACTATGCACAAGTAAGAGATCATCAGGATTAAGTGGAAGCAATTAACAGAGGAAAAGGACTAGCATTAAGGAGAATCAGCAAAGGATTCTTGTAGAAAGTGAGATTTTAGCTGGGATATGAAGTAAGCCTGAGAAGACAGAGAAGAACTATCTTGGACTTATTTTCTAAAATGATTAATTATTCAGACAATGTAGGTCTGATTGGGAGAAAAAAAATTTCCTATTGACCACAAAGTTTGTTTTTCCCTTTTCTTAGACAGTCTAAGACCTTAGGAAGTCTTTGTGGGGTGTAATGGCATCTCATTAAAGGGTTGGCATGTCATTTAATAGGTGTAAATATCATTTCCTTTCCAGGGGGAGTTTAAAGCATAAATTGGCTCAATGGATCAGGTGATGGAGCTTTGAAAGATGCTATGACAGGAACTTCAAGGTTAGAATGTTTCCTCACTGGCGATCTGGTATCTCCTAAGAAATCTAATCAAGCAACTTATCTGGGAGGTAACTCCAGTCGTTGAAACCTATTAAAGAAATAGCATTTTCCCTTTCATCACAGTGACAAGTAGCATGTCTACTCCAAAGGGAGATGTATTTAAAGGTCCACATTAAAGGGTCATTACTCTTTAAGTTTATTAGCTTAGTTGGGAATACCTCTAATATCTTACACCAAAAATCCCTATACAAAGGCCCATCTCCTATTGTCAAATACATCAAGGATTAAGATGTAATTAACCAATTCCTCCTTGAACTTTGTTAAATCTCTTGCCAAGCATTCTGTAAACGTTTGATTTTTTTCCCTTTTCCTTCCTCTGTTTCTTACTGTTGGGAGGTAATACTATGATAGGACAGAGGAAGCATTTAGTCGACCTCTCCCAACATTACCCTCCAAGCAATCCTCAAATAAAATTCTGTAGCAGAACCAACTAAAAGTTGTTGTGAGACATTCTTTCATCCCAAAACAACTTAGGAGGTCGGAAGAAGAGATCTGTAACACTGGAATAGAAGCTGACCCAGAGCTCAAATGGATACAAAACCATCATTGGGACTAGGTGGTGGTGACAGAACCAACAGTAACTTTGGGAACCCTTAAGCCAAAGACAAAAGTAAGTGAACCTGGCAATTGGTCAGAAAGAGACTGCTAGGGTCCCCCGTGCTAGTACTACACGCAGGACTAGAAGCTAGTTTGGGAAACCTATTGTCTATATCTATTTTGGGGTCAAAGTTTAAGAGAGGAGAGGAGTATTCTTGCTCAATAGAGAATAAGAACCCTGAAGAGCAGTATTTCTTTCAGTCACAAAGGATCAAAGATCCAGATTGGCAGTAACACTTCTGATCCCAAGAGAGCAGGGTCCTGAGGAGCAGTATTGATTGTAATCCAATACTTCCTGGGTTACTTCCTGGGTAGGGTACAAAGCACAGACAAGGAAAGTAGTGACCACACTTCTCCCCTGGATCATTTGAGAAAAAATACTCAGACACCTACCTGCCATGGCAAACCAAGGAAGTATAGGCACACAATCACAAAACACTTTTCACACAAATAAAGAGAGATATTATCAATTAGGGAAATTTTTGTTGCTCAGGAGTAGAACCAAGTCAATAAAATGCAAATTGGCAGCAAACAAGGAAAATGACAAATACTGGAGGGGTTGTGGAAAACTAGGGACACTAACATTTTGGAACTATGTCCAAAAAATATAATATAAATATTATAAAATAAATATAAAACTGCACACACCTTCTGACCTGACAATGCCACTACTAGATCTGTTTCTCAAACAGATTAAAGAAGAAGGAAAGGACCCATTTTTTTTTTTTGCAGGGTGGTTTGGGGCAAGTATGTATAGCAGCTCTTTGTGTGGAAGTAAAGAATTGGACGTTGAGAGGATGCCTAGCAAATAGAGAATAACTGAACTAGTTGTGCCATAGGATTTTGATAGAATATTATTTTGCTGTAAAAAACAATGAGCAGAATGGTTTCAGAAACCCTCAAAAGACATATGAACTGAAGCAAAGTGTAGTGAGTAGAACCAGGAGAACATTTACACAGTAATGACAATTTTGTAAGGATGATCCACTTCAAATAAGGCCACAAAGAGTCAGCCACAACTGAAAAGAATGAACAGCAGTAGTAATAAATATACTTTGCATCACTTCATATGTATAATTGATATTATATTGCTTGCCTTTTCAAGAAGTGAGGGAAAGGTAGGAGAACAGTAGAGAATTTGAAACTCAAAATTTTCAAAAATGAAAGTTAGTTTTTACATGCGTTAGAAAATACTCAATGAAATAAAATTGTATTTTAAAAAAATGATATCCACATTATCAAACATTTTTCCATATCTATCTTGTGTTGATTCTTGGTGACCACTAAGTAGGTAAATTACTATGTCAATAACATAGCTCTGATATTCTGAAGTTTCCAATATGCTTTGTCACTGCAAATTTAATAAAAAAAATTCATTGAATGTTGTCAGTTACAGAGCACCAAAGTGCATCATGTACAATGTCAATTTTAAAGTTTAAAGCTTAGACAATAAGAACCAAATAAAAAATATGAAAGTTTTTGTTTGTTTTTACCTGGTTATTACAGTCTTTTCACATATTCTACTTGCAATAATGTGGCCTAGCTACATAGTTTTCTGAAATAATCAGTCAACAAGTATTTATTCCACACTTACTTTGTGTTACACATTGTGCTAAGCACTCAGAATATAAATTTAAAAAAAGAGATAGAAAGTGTCTGCCATCAAGGAGTTTACATTCTAATGGGGAGTAGGGAAAGAAAGCAAAGAGAGAAAGAAAGAGAGAGAGACAGAAAGTCAGAGAGACAAGGAAATAGAGATAAAACCAAAGACAGACACACAGACACAGACACAGAGATGGGCACAGAGACAAAGACAGAAAGAGTATATGGCTATCCTGGGGACAGTTCTTAAAACTGAGCTTCTAGAAACAACTGACCAATCAAAGGAAGAATCTGTAGGGATAGAATGATCTTCTTGAGTGATAAGCTACTCAGTTATGGTGGGGAAAGAAATCCATAGAGCCAGGAGCAGAGTCCAGAGAGAAATAAATGCATAAACATCACTTGTCTGGTCATTATCCTTAGACTAGAAGTACCTAGAGGAACTAACCAATCAGAAAAAATGATCTTCTATGGTAACAAACCTGCTAAGGCTGATTCAGATAGCTATAATTTCTGCCCCAGTTTTCTAAAAAGCACTAGAAAAATTATTACCCTTTTATACTAATTTCCTTATCTCCAAATAATGGATCATATGCCATTAGGAAGGACTAGTTAAGACACATCATATTTTTAATAAAGGTATGTATAAGATGGAATGCATATAAATAAGTATAAACAAATGCATAAAAGTAAGTAGAAAGTATTCCATCTCTCGTTAAAGTGTTCATGACATGAAACACCAGCCATGAGATAAAGGATCTGAAAAGTTTTCACATATGTAAATAATGAAGAAATAGTCTTATACTGAGCAGCAGGTTTGAAGGCCAAGAGAGTAAGGTGGCACAGAGTCAGGGAGGGGAACAAAATGGTAGCCATGAAGAAAGTTGATGGAAATGTCTAACTCCTTCAGCTAGTACTATTTAGGAAATCCTTTGAAATGGCAAAGGAATATATCAACTGACACATTTCATGCAACATACACCCTGGGCAATGCTCTCATGTCACTAAGAGACAAAGTGAACCATTCAGGAGTGAACCTGACTAATTTTGATGCATAGAGGCTGGAAGCCTTCCCCAAGAAGTGGGCAGTTAAAGGAACTTGTCATTGCAGATTTGACTAAGTTTGAAAGATGTGACTCTTTAATACAATGAAGACAAACAAGAAACTTCCCTACATGTCTCCTGTCTAAACAGAAAAGATGTGCCATCTGTATTCTAACCTCCTGTTTGCTGGAGGATAAATAATGCTACTTCACCTTTTTATAGCACAGGTCTTTGAACTAGATAGTATGTCATTATTATCCCCATTTCATAGATGAGATGAATAGAAGCTCAGAGAGATTAAGTGACCCATGACCACACAGGTGGGCAGAAGTAAAATAAGGATTTGAAATCAGGTCTCCTGACCCCAGGGCTAGCATTTTTTCTTCTAAAACAATCTTATCTCTAGTTAAATTAATAATGATGTGCTCATAGCCGACCCATGATTGAACCTACCTGTCTTCACCATATAGGCAGGCAGAACAGAGAGACGGTTTTCCCCTGTAGGATTTCTGGATGAAGAAACACTGTCAGTCGCCTTCTGAGGTGCCTCCCTTAACATATGTGTTCTCTATGAACTTATGCAGTCAACCTGGGCTTCTTTCCAGATATAAGCATATGGGAGGTTACAGAAGTATTTAAGAAAATCCGGAGGGTTAAAAGGAAAAAAAAAGAGTTGTAGCAAAGAGATTATTGATTCTAGAAACAGGGTAAACAAGTCCATCAAATTTGTGTGTATAGAAACAATGACAATGGAACTCCACTCCCCTTCCCCCAAATTTCTGTGGCATTTCCTGTTTGCTTGGCAGTATACCCTGAAGCCCACCATCGAGATAAATATGAATGGGCAATAAAGATAACACTGAAATACCTACAAGTAGAACTCTGGCTTCAGTACAACTCAGGTACAGTTCTAGAGAGGAAAATGGAATTTATACAAACAGAGGAGCAGTCTATGATGAATGAGACATGAAAGAATATCCGTGCCAAGATTTCACTGTGCAGCATGGCTGCACTGATAGGAATTTTCAGCAATATTCTCCAAGCAGCCTGACGTCATTCTGTACTGGTTATGGTACACAGAAGTCTAAGAAGACTGAAAACACTCAGGAAGGAAATTAATGCAGGTATGCAAAAGCAGGAATATTTCTTAGCAAATAAACCAAACAAGAAGAGGTGTCACATTTGGGCATATTGCTTCTATAGTTGCAGATTATATTCACTTTTTCTAGCCTTAAATGCCCTCACCTTTTTCCAACCAGAGAATTCGGGCTCTTTCAGAACAACAACAACAAAACAACACAAATTGATTTGATTTGACAAGCATTCATTAACTGCCTACTATGTGCAAGACACTCCATTAAAGAAGACACCAATAGCAATGAGTGACAACTCTGATTTCATCCATCACTCACCAATTAAGTAAAAAGTGAAGGTTTCTTAACCAAAGAAGCCAACTAATTGAGATGATTGTTTCCAGCCGTGAGAGAAAATCTGTGACTTGAATGAAAGGACCATTCCTAGTCTAGAGTTAGAGCCCAAAGGAAGGGAAATCACCAGGACATGAATTTCTTCGGTTCTACATGACAATTGCAGGCATCTGACAAGTCAAACATCTGTCCAAGTTCTTCTGCTTTCAAATGACAAAACAAAAAACCACAAACATTTAACCGAGGTCTGTGAGGGATTATGAGAACATTAGGGAGAACAGAGGAAAAAAATCATAAAAGAAGAAAATTGGTGTTAAGTTGAAGGGAAGGACCTGAGATGCAAGGTAGAAAACACCTGTATAGAAGCAGAAAGCTGATGAAGGACGATAAATGAAACAATCTACAAAGAGATCAAAGGAACTTGAAAAATTCCTTTTAGGGAGGCTTCAGCTCAAGCAAAGAAATTTGATGGGCTGCATAGTTTTGCTCCTCTTGCTCTTTTTAATTTATTTACTCATTAATTTGCAATTCCACATGCTAAGTTCATTCAAATCCCATCTGAATTTAACTCTCATTTGTTTCAAGTGTGAAATACAATTCTAAGAAGTCACCAATGACTGTTATCAAGTTAAAATGGAGAGTAAGAAATGAAACTCCAAATAATGCTTTTTAAATGAAAACCGTCAAGATGTAAGTCATTCCAGAGGAACCTATAGTGGGGTTAGGGAAATCTTACCTTCTTGACACTCCCTTTTTGGCCATGTCTGCTATTACTGCCCTGGCCAAACTCGGACAATGGACTGACATTTTTTAAGCCAAAGCTGAGACAATAAAAAAATACAAAGGTTTTTTCTAAATTACTGCTGCCTGTGTCATTACATTTCATATTGTGCATGGAATATAAATACATCACTTTGTTCTGCATGACAAGCAGAAGTGAGCATTCATACATTACTCAGCCACTTAATTAAGTGCCTGGGATATTTGCAGTTAGCAGAAACTAATAAGGGAATCACATTTAAATTCAAATCACTCCTCAGGGTAGCTGTCTGCAACATAAGCAAAGCTTACTGGGTAGCTGTTCCACTAAATGCTCAGCTAAAAGCTTAGATTCACTGTATTTGTGAATAAAGAATAATTCCGTTTGTGATTAAAGGTGAGAGTGAAATAAACAAATCTGTTAGGGATTTTCAAGCCATGTTTTATTTCCCCTGCTTTTAAATACCCATTTTGTCTGTTACTTTGTCTAATAAAACAAGAGTATGATTTAGACTTTTGCTCAAGAAACTTGACAGTAAAAAACAAACAAACAAAAAAACCTCTTATACCATAGAGAATAAATATCAAAATATAAGCTTTTCTTTTTGTACATATATGGAAGGAAGAGGAAGGGAATAATGCAGAGGGATAGAGATTGCATGTGAGGATGGGCAGAAAGGTTTTGTTTGTTTGTTCTTTGTGAAATCAGGTCCTCAATCTTCCAAAGAATGAATGCTTACCTACCCCTATCCTCTTCAATGATCATCAGAGGATTCATTTTTTAGCCTTTCATCTTTATAAATTTGAACTTTTCTGGACTAAAACAGAACCACATATGGTTTCAAATCTGCCCTTGATTCCAAACATCCCTCTCCCAGAGCTTCTCCAAAAGTTCAAAGCCATCTGGTCGCCTGCAGTATAAATAACCTCTCAGAACCCTTCTCAGAGAGAGTGCTGTTTCCAGAGCTCAGGAAACTGGACTCTCGGGCAGGCCTCTAGCTCATTGCTACCATCAGAAATAAAAGGTACAGGAAGGATGCTATCATCTCTAGAACACAATAAAGTATCAGAGAGTTTGGAAGAAAAGCTATTAGAATTTTTAAACTTTTGCTTGGTTTCTTGCTAAAGGAATATTACATAACAACTTTGTAAACTGCATTATTTTTTTCTAGGGAAACAAACAAATGTCTATTTGGGACAAATTCCCAAAGTTCAAATTGTGTTTCTAGGCAGAAGCAGAAACATATGCACCATTCATAAAATAGTAATTGTTTTTAAAATTACATTAAGATTAAATACACTATTTGGGATTATATAACAAGTTGGCATCCCATACAAGTCACAAAAACGTTGGGGCATAAATTCTGATCATCACAATGGGTACTGTCACACAGCATCACCTCGGATACTGTCAAGGTACCATCTGGTGCTGGTTATTCAGCAGTGGTTGGCAGAGTGTGGGCCTAGTGATCAGTCCTCGAAAGTGCATGGCACAACAATCACCCCACTGCTTCTAACCAATGAGGGGCCCCCAAAATAGTAAGCTAGGCACCAAGCAACATGAAATGACTGCTGGTATTACCCAAGTGATTCCTCTGCCCACCTGCTCCCAAATCCTAAGTCTGACAAAACACTCAGGTGTTCCAAATGATTCCTTCCAACCTTAAAGAAGTATCCTTGCCCACCTGCACAGGATCCACCAATCTCATGAGCATTAGCCCTCTAAACCTTCAATAATTTCTTCATCTAAATCTTTTAAGAGGAAAGTACTTACAGGGATAAGTATCAGTCCTCATCAATATGAACATGAGTTCTAACATCCCATTTCCTAATGCTTTCTTGGATTGGATGTTAAGGTGACTGGAGGCACTATCAAATCCAGGCTTGAGTATGATGTAAATGCCTTGAAAGTAGGAACTCTTACATTTTTGTCTTAGCTCCCCTTGCCTTATACATTCTAAACAAGGTACTTAATAAGAACTTATTGAATATAGTTGAATTGATACACAAAAAGAAAATAAAGAAAGCACTAAAATGAATGGTTAGGTGAGGAATAAGAGGAGGAAAAGGGGTAAGATTGTGTAGATAACTCATTAAATGTACATTGAATGGATTTGCATTACCTGATGGTTTTTTAGACACTGATATATTTTGGCACAGTATAATAGTTTAATAGTTAGAGAAGTCAAGCAAAATTCTTTGCCAATAGTGTTTTTTTTATCTTATTTGTTTTGATGAAAAGAAAAACACCATTTTCCTCAGCTACTGAAGATGATAGAATCTTGAAGTTGGAAGGAGATATAGAGATACATCAATAGCCTAATTTATCAGATAGGAAAAGGAAGACTTAGAAAATTTAAATGACTTCTTTGAAGTCATACACACAGCTAATTGTGTGCAATTTTACTCTTGAGCCTTTTCTATTGACTCTTAGACTCTATTGACTCTATTGGACTCTTAGTCCAATATACTTCCTCCTTCACCATAATTTGAACACAGTAGGTACTTAATAAATATTTGCTATTTGAAATTCTGACATTGTATTTCTAGAGAATAAACAAGTGAACAAAGTCTCAGTTTCAGAATTTAGGAGACCTGGGTATGAATCCTGCCCCCACATACTTTACTAGGTGTGTGACATAGGTCATGACAATGGACATGGACAATGGACAAATCATTCAGCTTCTCTTTGCCTTAGTTTCTTTAATTGTAAAATGAGCGGCTAAAACTCATGACCTCTAATGTCCCTTTATGAACTAAATCTATGGTCCTATCATCTTAGGGTTTTGTGAGGCTCAAATGAGATTATTTACATAAAGTACCTTATAAACCTTAACAGATTGCAGCAATATCAGTCATTATTATTTTATTAAATTGATTCCTCTCAATATATTTTGAGGATTAGATTCTAGCTTTTTTTCAAGGAAATGCAGTTAGTCCCTCACTCCTTTCCAAGCTCTGTTCCTGTCTCTGAGCCATGCCCCTTTTCCTAACTTGTGAAACATATTCCACCTTGGTTTTCAGCTCCCTTTTATGCATTGTTTACCCTGTTAGGGTAAAAGCTCCTTGAGGGCAGACACTTTCTTCCTTTTTGCTTATATTTGTATTATCAATATAAAGAAATAGAAGGATAAGCCCTCCATGTAGGGAGAGGCCACGTATGTCAAGGGGCTGGCTGTCCTTATGTGTGGCTCAACAAGAGAATGAATAGATATCTCTTGCCTCTTCTCCTTCTACCCTTCTCCAAGGAAGGCTTTCATCTCAATGCACTACTGTGCTCTCCACAGAGAAAGGTGGTACTGGTGTAGAACTATATCTACCTATTCTCTTAAATATTATTAGTTGGGATATGATTGGGTTCAAGCTAACTTTTGGCTGCTCTGCCATATTTTGGGGGGAGGGGGAAAAAGAGAAGTCCAAGTTATATGTATCTAAGACTTGAACCCTTCTCTACTTAACATTGGTTCCACAATAACCACACAAGAGAATAGCAAAGAAACCAATCTTGGCAAAGCATAGCAAAATAGAAATGAAAGAAAGTACATTTATCATGGATTGTAATGTTAATGAAATAGGAAGATCTTCCCCATCCATTAAGGCCTATGTGCCCAATTGTTGCTGGTTTAAACCCAGGGAAACCAAAATTGTTGAGGTGGTGAGGTGGGGGCTCTGCCCACCCAAAAACTGTTGCAATTTCATGCTCTGTTGTGGTAGAGCAGTCTCCAAGAATTCAGAGCCAGACCACCTCTAATCCAAGTATAGGCATTTATTGAGATTGACAGCTTTCATGAAGTGAGCTAAGTTCCAAGAGGAACCCTCAATTTCAGAGAAAGAAAGATGGAAAGGAGAGTAGGAGGGAAGGGGATGAAAGTGGGGAGGATGGAGGGGAGGGCAGGTTGGGAGGTAGGGTTGTTAGAAGTATATACTTCTGTAAAGGGACTGGGACAAAGTAGAGAATAGAACAAATGGGGAGCAGAATAGGAGGGAGGGAAATATAGTCAGTCTTATACAATATGTCCATTGTGGAGATGTTCTGCATAACTACACATGTATGGCCTGTATTGAATTGTTTGTTTTTCTAGTGGGGGTGGATGACGAGGGAGGAAGGGAAAGAATCTAGAATTTAAAGTTCTAAAATCAAATGTTAAACATATGTGTGTGTACATATATATACATACATATATATATATATATATATATATATATATATATATATATAACATCATTATTATTATTTACATGCAACTGGGAAATAAGATGTACAGGTACTGGGGTAGGGAGGTCCATCTTGCCCTACCAGAAAGTCAGAGGGGTCATCGGGGAGAATATAGGAGAGAGCAGATGGGGGAGGGCATATACAGTGGGATTGCTGTTTTGGGGTGGGGGTGGGGGAAAGATGGGGAGAAAATGTGTAGCTCAAAATCTCATGGAAATGAATGATGTCAACTAAAATAAATAAAAGTGCAATTGAGAAAAAAAATAAAAAAGAAAGATGGATTTCTATAGGGTAAAGATGCAATTACATAACAGAAATCATGAATATTTAAAAGGCAGGAAGGGTTTGTTAAGGGATTAGGTAATGGAGGAGGGGTCTCATCTGTGGTTCAGTGGTTAAACATTCTGGTCATTCTGCCCTCCAGCTGGCTAGCTATTGTGGTCCTGTGTGGTCAAGGTTGATAGGTATTATAGTCCTGTCTTGGGCTAGATGTATGAAGTGATTGCCATTGAATACAAGAACACACCCATTTACGTGGGAATGGGTTTGGGGGCAGTGACTAGATAGAGGCAGTAGCTGGGTTCCCATCACGTGGACACACCTGCTGTTTCTGTGGGAACTAAGAGTTCAGGGACACACCCATTGTTCCAGTGAGCAGTAAGCATATATGAAGAAGTTAGGACATTGGCATAGGGATGGGGGGTAGGGGGGTGGGGGGTAGAGAAGTGGAGGTAGGAAGGCACCCTGGGCCTGCTGTTCATTGGGGCCAGGTCTATAATGAAGTTAGACTATTGGGACTGGGGGCAGCTTTATTAAGATTCTACCACAACTGTGATACATCCTGAATCACATAGAGCCCATTGGGAAAGGAACTTGCCTAAGGAGGAGCTTGCTTAAAGGAAACTTGCTTGTAGGAAGGCTTTAACACCTTTTGGGACCAGCCTAATTTGGCACTGAATCACAAGGATTGTGATGCCTTCTGGCTCTGAGAAGTGTATACATACCCTGAGTTGGTATTTTGCTTTGGGGCTTTTCTAATGAGACTTGATTTCCTGGTTGAGACTCTTAGTAGCCATTTGTTCAGATCCCCCCAATTGCTCAGATTTCTATACTCCTTCAATCCAGTGATGTATGTAAAGTATATAGCAATATTGCTTTACTCAGACAGTTGGAGCCCTGTCTGTTGGTCATTGTGCTAATTTCTCTGCTTGTATTTTATATACTCATGTCTTTCCTTGTAACTAAAGTAGAATTGTTAACCCCTTTAAAGCTGTCTTTCCTTTATAAAGCAGATCAAAACAACCTGTGCTAGCAGGCCATCTTGGGAGTTTTAAGGTGCTTGCTAATACATGGATAGTGCTGTGTCTGTCATCAGAAATACCTGAGTTCAAATCTGGCCTCAGAGACTTATTCGCTATGTGGCCCAGGGCAAATCACTTAACCCTGGTTACCTACTTTGCCAAGAAAGTCTCAAATGCAGTCATGGATCAGACATAAAAGAAATGACTATACAACAACAGTAGAAGCAGCAGTAGCTACAGTAGCAACAACAACAGTCAAAGTTGAGCAGACAGAGCCTAGAATCAGGAAGACTTGAGTTCAGATCTAGTCTCAAAGAGTTACTTACTATGTGACCCTGGACAAATCAGTTTTCTATTCTATAAAGGGCAGCTAATAACACCCAGCATTGTTGTGAACATGAAATAAAATATTTGTAAAGTATAACTTTAAGCATTAGATAAATTCTAGCTAACTAGTAATTATACCTAGCAGGAAAAGTGGTGGTGGTGATGAATAAGCTCAGAAGTAGAAATAACTGATTACAAAAATAAACTCAGTTTGGACTCAGTTACATGGCTAGTAAAACATAATTTGGTAAGATAAGAGATTGGAAAAACTTGACTAAATTAAGGTTTTTGGATAATTCATGAATTTTAATTTTCTTCACTCTTGCTTTTTCTATGACAACAGCTATTTGAGTTAAGTATATTATTTGAAATAGTTCATTCATTTCATGTTTGATAGTTTAAAGTGACCAGCCCCAGAAATCTATTTATTAGGCACAGTAAGACTCCTTGGTACAAAGCCAGCATCTCCCCAAAGATTCTCTCATAGGATATGGCTCAACAACTTTCAAACATTGATTTCAGCACAGGTCATTATTATTATAGATTGCATGGGATGATGTTATTGCCCTCTACTAAAAACTGTTCTTTTTTTTTTTCTTTCTTTGTCCCCTCGGCTGGACATGGAATGTGCTATTTTGGATATAAAATACCTTTTAAAGAAAGAATTTATCAATTCGTAGATAGTTATTTTAATTATGGGAAGAGCTCTTTTCAGGTAAGATGATGCTAAAATAGACTGTTAAGAATCTCGTTACATTCTAAGGAAAGACAAATTGAGCCCAATTCTTAGTCTAAAAGTAACAACATCCATCAATCTCACCCTTTTCACACTGAGCTAACGTCATTATTACAATTATTTATTTTTATTTAACCCCTTAGCATGTATTATTTCTAAGTACTTATTCACTTGCTCATTAATTTCTAGAATGAATGCTATTTGATGTACTCAGAAATAGTGTGCCTCAATGAATGCAGTTCCAGAATCCTGTCTCTGACACTCATATATTGTATAACCCCATGCAAATCACTTATCCTCTTCATCTGTAATTTAGAGATGAAAATATTTGTGGAAGGTATCCCATAAGGTTTTGAAGAGTTTTAAATTAGATAATAAAAGGGCAGCTAGGTGGTGCCCTGGATGGAGTGGGAGGTCTGGAATCAAGAAGACTCATATTCTTAAGTTTAAATCTAGCATCAGGTGCTTACTAGCTGTGTGTTTGTGGGTAAGTCACTTAACCCTCTTTGCATCAGTTTCCTCATCTATAAAATGATCTGGAGAAGGAATGGCAAACTATTCTAGCATCTTTGCTAAGAAAACCCCAAATGGAATCACCAAGTGTCTGAAATGATTGAATGACAACAACAAAATCAGCTA
This sequence comes from Pseudochirops cupreus, assembly GCA_028627135.1. Taxonomy (NCBI): domain Eukaryota; kingdom Metazoa; phylum Chordata; class Mammalia; order Diprotodontia; family Pseudocheiridae; genus Pseudochirops; species Pseudochirops cupreus. The sequence continues at coordinate 415,222,672 of CM053582.1, forward strand.
ATATATGTGAAGGGCTTGGCAAAACTTAAAGTGCTTTCTGTCATTCATGATTATTACACACATGAGCTCCTCCAACAATACATCTCCTATGTATGTGTCAAAATCTTATAAAATTCCTTGAAAGATGTAACAACAGAAATAACTTTTTTCTAACAATGCTCAGATTGTTAATAAATCGCAAACAAAGCATAAAATAGTCGGATGCATGCTCACCAAAGTTGTTTATCACTGTCATAGAGGCTTTTCAGCACAAAGATTCAATGGAAATTGGTAAGTTATTTAAGTTATAGAAAACTGTGTTGATCGAATCAATTTCTGGAATGTTACAGGGCTCATGCAATGAGATGCATAATCACTCAAAATAATTTGAATTTATTATGCAGCTAGGAATATCCAAGTGAATGAAGAATGCTTATCGTCCAGAAGACAATCCGTTGAGTTTTGCCATTTATGTGTATGTGTACATATACATATATATATATATATATATATATATATATAATATATACATACATGTGTGTGTTATGTATGGATACACACAGATATATGATATATGTGTAAGTCTTCACATGTGTGTGTGTCTTGAATGGACATAGCAAAACAATCACAGAGGATGAAGGAGACAAGCATTTCTATAACACCTATCGAGTGTAGGCGCTGTACTAATTACTTTACAAATATTAGCCTTACAACAACTCTGCAAACTAGGTGTTATTGTTATCTCCATTTTACAGTCGAGGCAACTTTAGACACAAAAAGATTAAATGATACCCAGGCTCATACGTTAGTATGTGTCTCAGGTTAGATTTGAATGAACTCAGGTCTTTCTGACACCAGTTCCAGCTCTTTGCTACCTAGTTGCTCTCTAATAAGCTGGACCTAGAAGTGAAGTTGTGGGATCCTGGGCAAGCCACTTAACTCTGTTTGCCTCAGTTTCCTCATCTGGAAAATGGACTGGAGAAGGAATTGACAAACCACTCCAGTATTTCTGCCAAGAAAACTCCAAATTAGATCACAAAGAATTGGATACAACTGAAACAACTAAACAGCAACAAAAAGAAATGAACAAGAGAAAGAGAATAGATTATTATTCTTAAAAAGTTGTGCAATATTTTTAATGTCCCTAACCTTGTCCCCGAATCAAAGGTCAGGGATATTTCATGGTTACCTCAGCCACCAAAGGACTGAAGTAGGTCACCTAACTGGCATTAGAGAGATGCACAGTGGGTAAGTATATGCCAAACCAGAAATTGCTTAGGAAAAACAGTGTAAAGGAGAAATATATACACAAATACACACACACACACACACACACATGCACGCACACACACACACACACACATGCACACACACACACACACACACACACACACACACACACACACACACACACACACCAGAGAGAGACAGACAGACAGAGACAGAGGCTGGTTGTGTAGTAAAAATGAAAGACAATGAAATGATCAGTACCATCCTATTCTGTGACAAATTTATGGAGCAGATAGACAAGAGTTTCCTAGAATGGGAAGATCTAGATAGGCTGCAATCTGTATCTTTGAAGGGAAAACTAGACTGATGAGATTTATCGAAGCGTGGTATAGTGACTAGGTTATAGTAAGCATTAAATTAATGTTTACTTCATTAAATTATATTGAGTGATACTTCCCTTTGTGGTCCAAAAGCACTCAGTCCAATAATGAATCAGACAGAAGATGAAACTTAGGTTAGACTTTAAGAAATTTCAAGCCTATGAATAGTTATCTATAAGTTAGTGAGCCATTGGATTCCATTGCCTTAGAAAGACTGAAGGTGAAAGTAGATATGATATAAACTGCAGAAAATTGGGATTCATTTATAATTTCTCTAGCTGTTAACATTTTTTCTCATTCCAACTAATGAATAGTAGCCTTCTCACAGGATTTGACAAATGAGGGCATACTGAGTGACTTGCAATGGGAATAACATTAAAAACATTATGAGCTCAATGGAATTTATGACACCTGCTCCACCTATTGAGTCAGCCTCATGGTGGGTGGGTGGGTGCTGGAAAGGGCAAAGTGGGTGACATGTCATTTTCCATGGGCCAGAAATAAGCTTGGGCATTTCTAGCTCTTAGGATATTTTCTTTTTTTAACTCTTAGTAGCCAAAAGTAAGACACCTGGAGATCACAGTTTTGGGAAAGGGCTTCTGAAAAAAAAAAACACAAAGAAAGAATTCTCCAAAGACTATCAGCTGCATGACTAATTGGAAGCCAAAATGCTTATTTCTATTATGAAACTACTTCAAAGCAAAGGGGTTTTCTGCCTTCCTCAATCAATTTGAATTATAGCCAGTGCAGTACAACTAACTTTTCCTTTAAGCCGAACATCCCCTTTTCCTGAAGAATCATCTACCAGGTGCCAAATCAGCTCTAAGCGAGCCTCAAATCATCCCAGCCTTTGAGTTAAGCTCCTTCCTGCCAGAAGTGCAAAAACATCTGTTATTTCTAGCCCAATCCTTCATGTTAGTATCCACAACAAGTAGAAGAGACTGAATAAAAGGGGAAGAACAGAATAAGCCCTTGGCATTTTATCTTAGCACATGGACATTAATAATAATAATAATGATAATGATAATGATAAAATTTTAGAAAGAACAACAGAATTTGATCCATTGACTACCATTAATTTGACTTTACATTATAAACCAACACTAAGTCTATGAACCAAGTTTATGTATTAACTTTTTTTGCCGCTCTCTCCTCTTGTAAATTTCTATAAAATTTCAAAGGAAGCTTCAGGATATGGTAAAACCACCTTTGGCCTTGTTTTGAACATTTCTTCTCTAACTTTTTAAGATGCAGTTTAATGTGCACTCATACAATACTTTCCATTCTAAATATTGACAGCAGTTACCTTTCTTAGTTTTCTAAGGGTAAATAATTCATTTTGAATTTTGTTAAATAAATAAAAAATAGAATTATTTGTACAAGTGGCCAATTGCTCAAGCCAAGAACATTTTTCTTTTTAATTCTTAATATTTGTTTCATCCAAAAGAAAGTTTCTGCACTTCAGACCAAACAAAACCACCCAACCTTTCCTACAAAATCACATGGCAGTAGATTCTTAAAGTTGTCACTTAAAAAGTGTTATTATATGCTTCAATACTACAAGGATTCACGATTTCATCTGTGTCTAATCTCTCTGCTGAAATGTATAATTTCCCCTGTATTTCTTAGTAGATAACTTGCCTTATTTGATGTAGCTGCAAAAAAAAAAAAATCATCACTTGGTGTTCAGTGTTCTGGTAATGAGCTTCCATGCTTAACTAGGCTAGTCCTTGGATGACAAACACACAGTCTGCCAGGGTCCATACCTGAAGCATATCCAGCTTGGTAAGATCTGCCAGAGTCTTGGTAGGACTCTGCTGGCATATACTTCCAGAATGCAGGGTCACCTCCATGCCAAGATGAGGCATTGGCATAACACTTTTGTGGAAGGTACAGTACAGGATCTCTTGAAAAATAACAAGACACTTACTTTTGCTTGACTAACTCCACTGAAAATATAAGCAACATAACAATTGTTCATAAGTACTTACTTGACACTCCCCCCAAAGGGGAGAGGTAATAAGAATTCAGAATGTCACAAGGACAAAAGGAGTGTTATTAATAGCAACGATAATCAAAGCAATGTGTGTTAAGTTTTAAAGGGATAAATACCACATTCTAAAATTGTAGCTGTTTGAGCAATTCTGATAATATGATTGGTCATATGGATGAATGATTTTCACATATACGTCTATATCTCTCTCACTCTATCTATGTATATTTCTTGTTTCCCTGATGAATCATTTTCTTTAAGATCACTACTCTGAAAGCACCACTGCCTGAATTTCATTCTTTTATTCATTAAATATTTGAATTTCTGCTATATTTAAGTCACTAGTCTAAGTCCTATGGAAGATTTTGGCTGCCCTCATGAAGTGCTCTGATGAGTATTTTAAATTAAGGATGGGTTAACTTCAGAGATGTTCAATTATGAGCTCAAGACAATTGACTTTAATTTTCAGTGTGAGCATGAGCACCTCAGAAATCAGCAAACGCTACAAATCAGGGCTAGATTTATTATTTTGTCAATTGTCTCGTCTTAATAAAATAATGGAGAAAATGTAAACAATGAAGCTTCAACTTAAAAGTATCCTGTGCATATTTTCATTTGTTTAAAAGCTGGGTGTTAAAACATTTACCAGAAGATTGCTGATTATAATTCAAGATAAACTTTCAACTTCAGTTTTGAAAAGATAGAAACAAAGTGTTAGGGGAATTCAGAAGAGGAAGAGATTGCTTCTAGCTAGGCTTTTGCTGTGATGTAGATGTTTTTCAGTCATGTCTTACTTTTTGGAATTTTCTTGATAAAGACACTGAGGTAGTTTACCATTTCCATCTCCAGCTCATTTTACAGAGAAAGAAATTGAGGTAAACAGAGTTAAGTGACTTGCCCAGGATCACAGAGCTAATATGTTTCTGAAACTGAAATTGACCTTAGGAAGATGAATCTTTCAGATTCCAAGCTCAGTACTCCATGCACTATACCACCTACTTATCATCTAGTTAGGTATAGGGTATGGAAAACCAGAAATGAGGGGAGATTTTTACAAAAACATATATTCCTCGAGTGGGAAGAAAGATACCTTAGAAACCATTAAGTTCAATCTCTCTATTTGAAATATGAGTACAATCTAGTATATTTCTATTGGAGGGCCATTCTGGCTTGTCTTAAAGACCTCCATTATTGCAGAATTCACTACCTACCAAAGAATCCTCTTTCTAAATCTATGACTGGTTGATCATTGTTCAATGTTTGTTTTTATTGAGCTAAAATCTGCTTTCCTATAACTTCTACCAATTGCTTCTGGTTTTACTATCTGAGGCCAAGGAATGCTTCTTTCATGTGACAAAACCTTCAAATATTTTTTTAACGCAAGTCCATCCCCTCCAGGTCTTCCTTTGTATAGGCTTAGCATCCTGATTTTCTTCAACCAATTTAATATCATACTTCCAAAATCCTCACCATCCTTTTCACCTCTGGCAAGATACACTACAGCTTATAAATTTTTGTTTTGTTTTGTATTTTTTTTTGTATTCTTGTAACATCAAGAGTTAGACACATCTTTCAGATGTGTTCTCACTGGAGCAATATATAACAGATTTATTACCTTCTTCTCTCTGATCACTGTGTTAGCAGCCATGCTTTTGAATTTGCAAAACAATACAACTTCCAGGTATTCTACATAAACTGCCTCATAGCCCTATACCCTCCACACTGCAGTGAGCAGGTCAATATTTTCAACCCAAGCATAAAATTTTACCTTTCTCCCTATTATAATTTTCATCTTTCAACAGTCTGTGCCCCAGCCAGACTAAAGTGAGGCTGCATTTTCTTATTTCTAAACATTCATATAATTCCCCAATACCAGAGACATAGTTGCTATTCATCTCTAGCTGTTGAAGTCGTTTATCTTTTCCCAAGGCCTAGGTAATTTGTCACCACTATTATGAGCCTTCCTTGATTTCCCCTTCCCCAGCTAAAAGTGATCATTCTTTTGTCAATTTTTTGAATTATCTAAATGTTTCCTTTGTTTCTAAAAAATCATCATATCAGTAACATTTATTGAGTACCTACTATATGCCAGACTGCATGCCAAGTGCTATTACTTTAGTATGTGCCTACTACGTCCCCTTATATTGCAAGCATACTCAGAGTAAGTATTCTATATCGTTTTAAATATTTGTATCTCTACTAACACAGTGCCTTGCATATATTTGTTGCTTATGGAATCATTATTTCATTGAATTGTTCAATTGGATCTTAAAATATTGGGTCACTTTTCCAGCCTGTTGAGAACTTTTTGGCTACTGCTGCTGTCAAACAAGGTATTAACTATCCCCCTAAGCTTCATCTCAACCAAATATTTCATAATGATACCATATACCATAGAATCAGAATGACTTACATTTTCAACATTCAACTGTTGCCACCTCCTAAAATCTTCAATCATAATAATTTTTAAATCTTAAATTTTTAAAATAATGTTTAATTCTTAATAATTTTATTTGATTATTTGAGCTAGTATTCTAACTAGCTCAAGGATGGATAGTTACAATTACATGGAAACTCTAATGTACTGATGTTTTAGCTATGAATTATTGGTCCAGCCATTCTGCTAAAAGTTTGGAATTATATAAAAATGATGACTAAAATGTTCATACACTGTGAATAAGAGATTGCATCATTAAGTATATACCCCAAGTATATACTCAATAAAAATTAATAAATAAGTCTTGTATGTATCAAAATATTTATGACAACACTTGGTTGTAAGAGCAAAGAA